>CM064491.1:8667479-8737852 GCA_032716605.1 Paralithodes platypus | reverse complement strand
TTGCACCTTCGGCAGTAGTTGCGCTACGATGGCTGCTATGAACGGGAGGAAACGCATCTCGACTCGCATTTTGGCTTCTGTATTCTGTATTTTTTTAGCCGAAGTATTTTTCAAGTTAAGTGTTTTGTATTTTGTTCTTGTGTTTGGAGAAATGTCTTGGTTGTCTTTTTGGTTTTGGTTTATTTCTCGTGTTTGTTGCGAACAATTTTAATTTGCACTGCGAATATCAACTGTTTTCTGTGATAATTTAAACTATATTATTGTAATCTTATTGCTTGGCTTTAATATATATTATGGTTATTGTAATATGCTCACAGGATTTATATTAAGGCCTAATGCTTAGATGTAAATACCGAATATAGTTTGTATAATTGTGTTTGAGGAGTTTATAATATATTTAGTTATAGTATATTAGTATGGTTTCTCTAAAATATATTTACCCAATGATCGTTCTAGTCACACGATATTGATTTCACTGAATATTTGTGTTACCCGATGGAGTTATCCTCGATTAAATTCAGTTTATAAGTGTGTTACACCTCATATATGTTACAACGTGATGAGGAATGACGATCTTCTTTATAACTTGTGACAATCCATAAAATCCCGATATGAATATAATAGGAGCACTACAGATCGATTAATGTCCCTGTATGTATAGTAACACCTCTTAAATGAACATTAAAAGTGAGATTTTGTTTCAGTTTCTTATGTTATCTTCTTAATTGAACCGAATAACTCAAACGCTGCCTTATTAGATCCCGTGCAGATGATACGATTGATCTCCCGTCGTCGAGGGAGCTGGAGTACCGACTGATGAATTTCTGAGGTTCCTGTCTGGTTTTGTGGATGTATTCCCGTTGCCCCCGCGCAGCCGTACGATAACTTTACCTGGTGGCGGTGGCGGGCAGGGCAGGTTGAAGGGGAGATGGGGGTATTTATTTGATGATTTATTTATATTTTTATTAGTATATGATTTACCTCGCTAGACCTCCACCAAGCTTTAAAAAATCATCCATTAGATTCCCCTTCTAGACTAATTTGTACATTTTTCGGTAGAAAAATTTCTCGGCCGAAGGCCGGTTTTTCCAAAATTACAGGCTCACTATCGTTCGCCAGGGAAAAAACGACACCTAAATAGGACGAAAGGTCTTAATAATGACAAAGAAATGGGGCGAAAGGTCTTAAAATCGACAAACTAATAAGCCAAACGTCATAAAATCTGAAAACGAATGGGGCTAAGCACGAGGAAGAAGAGGACCCAGAAGAACGTCCCACGTCCCTTAGGGTCATGCTCTCGGCCGGGGATACCCATTTCGTCACAAATATTTCCTGGTTTGACGGTTACCTGTGATTATTAGACCTGGATTTCCATTTTCCCTTTCTCTTCCCGCTCTCCTATTGTTATATGTGTTTTCCTTACTAAGGTCATCACAGGGATCTTCGATGACGATTTTCTCCATTTTACGACATTATTATACGATTTAATTCAACTTAGGAAGAACTTGTGGGAGTTGGATGGCTATATGACAATAATTATGACCCCTTAACTTTTCATAGCTCAAAAGGGCCTTGAGCAAACTGGCTGTAAATTTCCACACCTATTTCCTGGTGGGCTCTTCCCAAATGATATAAATGTCAGCTCGATTGCTTTCATTCATTTTGAGTTATGAGAAGTTAAGGGGTCCAGATTATTGTCAAGTTCGTTGGCGCTACCTATAGTTAAGATACTCTTCAAAATTTCGATCCCTAGAGATATTTCCAAAACTGGGTGAAATTATCTGGCTCGTAGCATTAATGAAATAGAAAAATCATGATATTGTTGAAGGGATAAGTAGAAACTAATGTTGGTGTTACACATTGTGTGTGTGTGTGTGTGTGTGTAATATATCCTTGCACCGACGACTGATTCGTAAGCATATAATACAGTACGCTAATAAGTCATGTCTCAGCTGTCATTACGTTTGGCTCCTGTGCTGTATTAATGTCTGTCAGATGTTGAATAGGGTGTTTAAGTGTAGGAACATGTTAGTATATCTCACTCAAAAAGCAGAAATCATGTGTAAATATTGCTGATACCAATTATTGATCAAAATATAATGGGTGCCGAGACATCACTTATTAGGCCGACTGTACCATGGTAGAAACTAAATATTACAGAAAATATTGTCTTCGTTATGCCCCTCAAAACTAATTTATTCAATACTTGCAATGTCTGTGTGAGTGTGTGTGTGTGTTGTGTGTGTGTGTGTGTGTCCAAACTGTCTTAGCAACATCACTTCATCCTTGGTCTCCTGACTTGGATGACAAATATATAAATACAATAGGAAACGAAAACATTGTTCTCTAAATGCCGCCGCCGGCAACCCCCCCCCCCCCCCTCTGCCCCCCACAAAACACACACACACACACACACACACACATATATATATATATATACAGAGAGAGAGACCTTGCTGTATAGTAGGATAGGAAGTTACCGTAATCGTCGTGGTACAAGAACATTAGAACGGGCGTAAAATATACCGATTATTATTATTATTATTATTATTATTATTATTATTATTAAAATACACGGCCGACGTTCGGGAATTTGCGGGGCTCTCTTAACTTTTCCTACTGTGTGAAAGGTTAGGGTAGGCTACACTCTAGGACATAATATAAGCCGGCCAAGTGTAAATCTGTGAACACCAAAGCGAACTTTGGAAATGGAAATGTTAGGCAAATTATTAAGATTCCATTCAGTTTGGTATAGATTCGACAACTTTATGTTTAGCCCCATTAGTTTTGAGATTTTAAGACGTTTGCCCCATTAGTCTGTCGATTATAAGACCTATCGACCCATTTCGTTGTCAATATTAAGACCTTTTGTGCCCTTTAGGTGCCGATTTTTTTTCCTGGCGAGTGATAGCGAGCCTGTAATTGTGGAGGTTATCTAATGGATACCTAATGGATGTTATTTGTTTTGTATGTTTGATAGAGGTCTAGGGAGGAAACTATAACAAAGATAATGAATATATATATATAAATAAATAGACCCCACCCCCCCAAAAAAAAAATAACCACTGTCCCCTTAAGGAAAATGTCTTGGCCGAAGGTCGGTACCTCTTAAATCTATTTTTTTATTAATTTCACCACACCACCAAACACCTCCAATGAAATTAATGAAAGCATATAATTATGTGATCCACCGGGATTCGAACCTGGGTTATCACACACAGATTTTTAGACACCTTAACTATTACCCCGCCAAGGCTTGCTATCGCTCGCCAGGAAAATATTGACACCTTAATGGCACGAAATGTCTTAAAATTGACAGAAATAGGGCGAAGGTTCTTAAAATCGCCAAACTAGTGGGGTGAACGTCTTAAAATCTAAAAAAAACAATGGGGTCTCGCCTTACCCGGGAATCGAACCTGGAACCTTTTGATTGTGAGTCAAACCGAGGTCAAACCATTGCGCCACAGGTCCATAATAATCTACTTTTCTTAAATGTATACTGATAGCAAAGGGGTCTATGACTGATAGTGATAAACCTATCTTGTACCAGTTCAAGAAGAGAGTAGATAGTATTTTACACACTCTGTAATAAGTGTACTGCACTAAACAATGTCTCTCCTTCCACTTTGAGTATCTCCCCGCAATGGACCGCAAGGGCCCTGGGATACTAACTATTCCTTGTAACTTATTGTAACTGTGCCAGCCCTTTCTCCCACTTTCTTATACTTGGGGTTCTAGGTATAATATATATATATATTCTGACATACGGAGCCCTGTATGTTAATTTAAGAGTTAGAATTAGAGTTGAAGGAGCCCACTACCCAAACGGTGAAGCAGACTAGCGAACGAGCGAGTGGGCAAACCATCTCGCCCCATACCAGCATGCTAGCCTTCACACCTCGATGACCGATGCTATGACGTATGATCGACGCCAGGAGCTGTGAGTGGACCAGGCACCTGTTATGTGATTCGAGGAGCTATGATTGGAGCGCGCACCATCACTCGCCTCCTGATTCGTTCCTACACCATCATTGTTTGGTATATAAGACCCGAGTTGTGGGCATTCAAATCAGTCTCATTTGGAGTTGGGGAAGGTGAACTTGCAGCTGGAGGAAGACGGGGTGAAGTATTATAATGGGATTGTGACTGTCAGTCAGATTATATAAATGTGTGTTAAGTGTGTTCGGTGTAAACACTTATGTTATGTTGGTTAGTGAGATATGTGATTGGGAATTAACGTGAACACTACTATTATGTGTTTAACTATTTAATTGGGAATTAACGTGAACACTATTATTATGTGTTTAACTATTTAATTGGGAATTGACGTGAACACTATTATTATGTGTTTAACTATTTGATTGGGAATTAACGTTAACGCTATTATTATGTACTTAACTATTTTAGTTGACTAACTTGTGGACTAAAGCAACTCTTTAAGTAATTGGGTTATGATGAAAGTAATACTATTGTTTTATATTAATACTTAAGAGTTCTTTCATTTTCTTTGAATTAAGCTTACATTGCTTAATGGTGCGTACGGTGATGCTATTGTCTCTTATTAGTAATATCGCCTTAGACTAACATGGCTGTGTTAATATTACTTATAGTGATTTCCTAAGCTGAAGAAAATTCTTTTGCTTCAAATATTATATTTTGCTTTTTTCATATTTTTGAGACCTGTCGAATCTATTATATGAAACGATCCTGTAACTTTATTTACTCATAATCAAACCTCAATGTTACGTGGTTAAGAAATACATTTAACTAATTATTAAATATATATCTAACTTTTTATGTGACTTTGATATTACTCCTGATGATAATAATAATATAATACTATTAACGTAAGACAAGAACCAAGAATAATTACATTAAATATAAATAAAGGGACATAAGAAAACGATCTATTCATTTCAAAAAGGATAAGAGACAGAAATATTCTTACTTTAACATTTATCTTTCAAGACTTTTTATAAAATTAATAGTCCTTCTTTAGCTATAATAGTCCATGAGCCAAGACCCGAATTTTGGGATATCGGTACCACCCGGGGTGACTAATTCTCTTAGGTGTTTTTAGCTTGCTACATGTCTCTAGTTTATGTTTTGATATGATAGCCCTTGCACATTGGTAGCTTAATGGTCGTTATCACTTCTTGAATAGACATACCCTACCGAAAATTCCGAAATTTTTTAAAATGTCAAATTTGGGGACAGGAATGCCTAAATGTCAACAAAATGCATATAGTAATTGTCACATTTAATACAAGTCCTGTAAATACACACTAAGCATGCCATGGGCTTGTACATACTATTATGGCAAATTACTACTCCTAAATATCATCTACGTCAGACTCGGAATCTGACTGTTGTGCCACGGCTCTTCTTCAATAGCCTTGTTCTGACATGTCTGTAACCTGCACATGTCCGTGCATTTTAGACCATTGCTGAGGCAAGTACACTTAGGGAGTTCGCATGACCGCACACACTTGCAAGACAGTAGCTGCATAACAGCATCTGGTGCTGGTGAGCCTCGCATCCAGTTGACGGCAAGCTTACCGTCCTCATCTGTCATCCAACCGCAGTCTGTTGGGTTCGCAACAAATGGCTGGCTCTGAAGACTTCTCCTCCAGATCGCAGCCTGGTAGTTTGCACGCAGTGCATGCATGAAGAGGCAGTCCTCACAAGGAGGGAGTTGACTTGACTCTACCTCTCCACGTCTTGCACAGAACAGCTCATACCGAAGCTTGTTTACCTTAGTTGTGTGGGTAGATGGTAGGTACATGTGGCAGGTGATTTCCTGTAGCTTCTCAAAGAGTTCAGGAGACACTTCCCATGAGCGTCCAAGTTCGTGAAAAGCATGCTGGTATGTCTTGTCCATCTTCACCTGCTTGAGTGTCGTCATCTTCCCTCGGCCAGCGAATGCACTGACGGTATCACAGCCTGTAAAGGCATGCATACCAATCAATGAATCACACACGCTGCCTCCCAGTGTGCGGCTCAGTGTGGTGATATCCAGGAATCTTGTCCGGTTCTTCGTCCCGCACTTCTGGAACAGATGGGATGGGATCTTGTGGCACATGCCAAGACACAACACCATGACGTCTGTATCTTCTGCAGTGATGATGACAGACTTGTTCCCAGATTCTGCTGCATGAAGTGCATGGAGAAGAAGGCGTGTGTCTGCTTCTTCTTGAGTTGACTTAAGCTCAGGAGCCTCTTCCCACTGCTCTTTGGTGATCTTGAAGCAGCGCTGCTCACATGTGACATACAGCTCCTTGTCCTTGAGCTTCTCCCTGTGCTGTGGTGCCTTCCATTCTTCTACCAAGAACTTGATAAGACTTGCCTTGTTGGAGGAACTACCGAGTAACTTTCTCCACTGCTGGATGTTGTGCCCAGGTTGAATGTTCTTGAAATGAATTCCTGTGCCTGCACTTCTTTTGGCTCGTTCTGCATCCTTGATGGATGTCTCCTTGTAGATATCAAACACAACATCAATGCGCCTGCTCTTAGCACCTTCATGAACAGCGTGACTCAGTGCTGTACCTGCAAGCTGTGAAAAAGTTTTGTCGTTTCCCTTCAGTTTGTGGACCAGGCTCATCCCATCAATTATGGTAGCAGAGGGCTCGGGTATCACTTCTGCAGGAGAAACATTCCTCTCTAACTCCTTTGCGAGGGCAGCCTTGTTGGTCTTGCGGAGAGACCCATCACCGCTGGCAAGTGCCCAAGGCAAAGGCCCCAGGGGATGAGCCAAGACATCACTCATTTTGAGCTTTCTGTTCTCGGCAACAAGGATCATCTGGCCAAATAGGTTCCTGTCAGCCTTTAAGATAACCTCCTTGGCATGGTCTTGTGAGCGTGGCTTCATTCTGATGTTAGTGAACGTTCTCAGTTTCGTCTTCGTCATCGTGTCATGAAACTGTATAGTTGGCGTATCGATCTCCAGGCGCTCTTCCTTGAAGGCTTGATATGCATCCTCTCCTATTCTGTAGGCCCCTAGAAGGTCTTTGACAACTTCTGGTGGTGCCATAGTCGCAGTTGACAAACTGACAAGATCTTCTTGCTCTGCGTTGAAGGGGTTCAACCAGCTGGTCTCCATCAGTTGAACTAAAGATTGGACATCGGCCTCATCTCTTCTAATCCTGGGCATCTGTAGGTCTGGGTGGCTGAAGTCAGTATACTTTTGGCCTACTACCATAGTCCTGAGCTGCCTTAAGTACCTGCTGCGATACTCCGATGTCAGGTAGTACCTGGCGACAGCTCCGCCTTTCAGGCTGAAGCCTTTTGTGCCCCCTGGTGTCTGGGTGTCTTTGTTGATCGTCTTCGATTGTCTGGTCCACAGGGATCCGTCCAAAGGGATTCTTGCTACCGATCTGGACCGAAAAGCCACCTTGCATGAAGTGTTCATGGACCTCTGGGTGTTCAATGGGCAGTCGAGACATCAAGGCATAGTAGTAGGTTAGGAACCGGGCATAGTTCACTTTGTCATAGGCAAAACACCACGGTATCATCTGTCGGATTGCTCCTAGGTGGAGCATCCAGTTGCCTTCTCTGGAGGCTCGAATTAAGTCCAGCATGATCTCAACCATGTCCAGGTATGACATCCAGAATGCTGAGAGGTTGTGTTCATCTCTGAGGGTCTCAAGATAAACTTGGAAAAGCTTCATGATATGTGTGCATGATTCACTCTCCATCAGCTCTTGAAAGAGTCCCTGAGACACATTGCTGTGAAAGCTGTTGATGTCCTTCAGTGTTTCATCTAGATGGTGTATGTCCCTTGAATGGTTTTCTTCTAGCCATGAAAGGAAGCCTTTCCATGCAAGCCTCATCAGTGCTTCATACACGAGCTTGTGTAGTCTCACTGCTCTGTTGTACCTCTTGCCGTTCATCACTCCTGACACTGATCCTTCTGCGATGATACCTGATTCCACACAAGATCTCTAAGACCTGCATCTTGAAACCTCTTTCCTATGGTGGAGATGAGATTACAGATTGTGTGGAAGACGCCCATCCTGATGATGATGTTCTTGAACTTCTCTTGTTTCCAGATAGCTTCGGCAGCTTTGGCATAGAGTGCTTGATCAAACACGCACACAATCTTGTTAAGCTGTAAGGACTGCATGATAGCATGCGTTTGTTCCAAGATTTCATTAACGGTGGACATTTCTGTTGCGGGAGCATTGATAGTGGGCAGGTAGCTTACAGTGTCCTGAACCACTGCAATGTCTCTGCGCATTTTGATGTTGAACCCAGTCCAACTGCTGATGGACTGGTCCTCATGGTCTGACATTCGAGTAAGAAGCCAGATATGGTTCTTTGTCTTTGAATCCTGGACTTCCTTGGTAGTGTCGACATACGCAGTCTCAATCCTAGGTGGCCCTGCCCGCCGCCCAACATTGTATATTGGCAGCATTGATGATGTCTGAGTGATGCTTCTTATCTTGGACTTGGTAATCTCTGGCAGGACTTTCTCTGGCACAGAGCCTGCAACCTTGGACTGGACAGCAATGCCATTGACTCTATGAGAAGTACCTGCTCCACTTAGGGTCTCTTCAAGTCGGTCAATGTTATCCCAGGCCAGGGTTGTGAACACACCAGGGTAGATGTTTGCTGGCAGTGGAATGTCATCCTTTGAGCATTCCAGCTTCTGGATACAAAGGGCTGTATCGATCTCCTCAAACATTGAGTAAGACACACAGTGACCAAGACGATTCAGAGTTCGGATCAGTTCTGTGTTTCCTGTCAAAGACTTTACAGCATTGGTCAGCAGTACGTGCTTGGGTGGTTTTGTCTTGCCACTGGTAACAGCAAAGACCAAGTCACTGCCAAAGGAAGTGGCAAGACGTTGAGCTCTTTCAGAGGGAGTTTCACACTCACACTCTCCTGTCAGCAGGGTGTGCAGGAATTGAGTGACTGCTGCAGGAATGACATTCTGATCTGTATCGGGAGGCCATGGCTGACTCACATCTTGTTTATTGATCTCATTCCTCAGCTGCATTCCTGCTTTGGTTAAGACATCTTCAGAGTTAGCTGCTCTTGCTTCTTGCAGGTCTTTTGCCATTTTGTGTGCTTGCCGGGCAAGGTCGTCCATTGAGAGGCTGCATGGATAGATTAGAAGCTTTCCTTTCTCATCTGGGACAAAGCGTAGTGATTCTCCAAACTCGGTTTCAATCTTTCGGCGAACATGTTTCTTTGTCGCTGGTTTCAGTTGGATAATACCACGGGACATCATGGATCTCTCAAGCCTAGATGTGAGGTTTGTCATAGGCAGTACCTCTGGGTTGGGGAATAATTTGGTCCTTATATACAAGCAGAGTTCCTCGAGGGCTTCTGTCTCAACCTCTTCGTAGCGTGCTTCCTCGCTTTCTTCCTGATATTCACCTGCACCCGACCTGGCGGCCGCTGGGAAATCATCTTTTGTGAAGAGTTTGTAGCACGACTTGTGGTAGTGACCCTCTGCAGCAACAAGGTCTCTGCTAACTAAACCAAGGATTCTCTGGTTGAGTTTCCTTATTGCTGCTCTGCGAATCTTCTCATCTGCTCGTAGCTCAACACACTGTATGAGTGGCTCCCTTGTCTTTGTGTTTATGTACTTGCTTGACTTCTCGCAGAAGATACATACTTTGGCATACACCCTGCTAGTACTAGGGGCATCCCTTGATGCCCTCCTCCTGGGGTCGACGCTTGCTGATTCTATCTTGACACCCTTGGCAAGGATAGAATCCAGTGACTTCTTCATTGTAAAGAGACTACGACATTTACGGTGATAATGTATGTGGTATTCCTCCTTCTTCAAGGCCCTTGGCTGCTTCCAGGACTGGATCATGCTGCCTGATTTCTGCAGCCCTGAGCAATGTGTTCCAGGAGTCCAAATCCTGTGGTGACACCAGAGCATCGCTGTCATCATCAGAGCAGTGGATGATACAGTCGATCCGTGCTCTCTTCCTCGCAGATGGTTCCATCCTGCCGTCAAACAGTCGACACACACCTGCAAAAAATATCACCATTAAACCATGAACAAACAAACACATTACATGGAAACCACTCTACATATGTTTGCTCCTTCCAATAATAAATTATCCCCAAAATATAACAAAAAATCCCCAAATATGAAATAAACCCCTAAATATGGAGAAACTTGAAATACACATCGGAATAATTCTTGTAGAGAATCAAATAAGCTACAAGAGCTGTTAGAATATATTTTTCAATGTTCCCCATATTTAAGGATTTATTCTAGATTTAGAGGAAAATACCCAAAATATAGAGTATATTCCGAAATATGAGGAAATTTGAAAAATACCTAGGAACAACTCTGGTAGAGAATATAATTCTACATAGGTGTTCAAAGTTTCGCGATGATTGTGTGATGGATTTTAAAGAAAATGAGGAAAACGCCGAGCGTCACGCTAAAAATCTTTATTTTTGGGTAGCGCCCCTATTGCATCAAAAAAATTAGACTAAGCTACCAGTGCGAGAAGGCTATCATATCTTAATGTACTTACAGTCACTCTATAAACATTTTAGTACCATTCGTGTTTAGTCACCCCAGGTGGTACCGATATCTGGCCTGGCTCATGGACTATAACTTATTCGGTTCATAACCATAGCCTACTAAGCTTCGGTTAAATAATAATTCTTTATAAATACTACATGACTTTAATTAGTTTCAGTATTTTTCATAATTAAAGAGTATCAGTCAATAAAGGATATTAAGTCCTAAGATCCAAAATGAAAGGAAGCAACAACAGGAAATTATTTTATTAGATTTTACTTTTGTTTTGCCTTCAGCTGACTGATACCTTAATATATATCTCTGTGCTATCTAGATTCATCAAGTTAACCACTTGAGGATCAAGATACGTAACAGAAGAGTGGCGACCTTGCCAAGGATTCGTTTCATACAGTTTCACTCAGTTTCATTAACGTTTCACTACTTAAAAACTAAATATTAATCATGCCTCGACTAATTAATGAAGAAGATGCTAGAGTTTTCATAGAATCAGAACCCACATCCCCTGATATTGACTGTCTGTCAAAATCCGAACTGAAAGTGCTTGCCTCACATCTCCAATTAACTGTCTCAAACATGTCTAAAGTAGAGGTGGCTCAGACCATAAAAACCCACCTGTTCCCTGTAGAAGGCGGGGAGGGAGACTGAGCAGTTGGTGGGATCCCTAGTAAACCTAGCCAACTTGATATACAATTGCCACCTGGTTTGACCGGTGATCAAATATTCGAACTAGAACTAGCCAGAATAAAAAGCAATACAACCGAAGAAACTAGCATACAATGTGAATATCAATATCGTACGGCTCAACTAAATGTCAATACAAATGCTCCCGAAATTGCTCCCCCTTTGGGATTGACTATGACTAGTGTCATTCCACCTTTCACTGAGGATAATGTGCAGGATTTCTTTGTTTTGTTTGAGGAAGTTGCTGGAGGTATGAAGTGGACAAGAGATCAATGGCCTTTTATGTTACAAACTGTTTTGACAGGGCAGGCTCGAGCCACGTATTTGTCAGAAGTAGCAGAAGTTAGGCAGGATTATGACTATCTCAAAGAAGCTATCCTAAAAACCTATCAATTGCAGCCTGAGGCTTACAGGCAATCTTTCCGTAAAAACCAGAAGAAAGTAGAAGAAACCCATAAGGTATTTGCCAGGACCATGACTAAAACTTTCAATCATTGGGTCAAGAGTAAGAAAGTCACAAGCTACAACGATCTGAAGGAGTTGGTCCTGTTAGAAAATTTCCTATGGAAAATTGATTCTTCTGTATCCTATCATTTAAAGGGGAAAAAGGTAGATTGTCTTGCCGACGCCGCTGACATGGCTGACACATACGTGCTCAACAACAAATTTCGTGGAAAGAAGCCCTACGATAATTCTAGCTCTAATTTTAAGTATCCCAATCACAAATCTGACCGACCCAGTCACAAGCCTATAACGTCTTCCCCAGCTAGCCAAAATAGAAATGTTCCCCCAACTAAAAATGCGACTCAGGGCAATGGTAACAGAGGTGGGCCCCAAACTAATAGTAATGCTCAAAGAGGGAACGTTCCCGTATCCCCTAAAGTATGTACTTTTTGTGGCATGAGAGGCCACCTAGCTTATCAGTGCTGGGCCAAGGAAAAACCGAGAGATCGGGGCAGACAGTTGCCGCCGTATCTCAAATTCCATGTGTGCCTTTAATGCAAGGCTCCCGACAGAAGGAGTACCTAGCACCAAATGTTCCTTTAATGCAGGACTCCCGACAGAAGGAGTACCTAGCACCAAAAGTTCCTTTAATGCAGGACTCTCGACAGAAGGAGTACCTAGCAGCTAACGTAAATCATCTAGACAGGGGTGTAGTAGCATGTGTGGTGCAACCCACAAGGGTTAAACCAATAATAATTTCACCATCAGTGCAGGACAGTTACCGTCCCTTTATTTCATCTGGCAACGTGAGATTAAATGGTTGCATGCATGAGGTAAAAATTCTGAGAGCCACCGGTTCTACTAGCACCCTCATGGTGAATCCTTACACTGAGTGCCCACCTGGCGAACCAGTTGTAATGAGAGGTGCTGGAGGCCAGTTTTATGCATACTTGGTAAAAGGCGAAATTGAATGTGAGTTACTACAGGGTGAGGCCACCATAGCTTTGTGTAGGTCCCAAGATATCCCTGTGCCTGGGGTAACACTCCTTTTGGGGAATGATGTAGCAGGTGAGAAGGTCCGACCAGACTCCATTTTGTCACTTTCCCCTGTTAACGAGCCACTAACCGGTGAGCTCGACAAGGAGTTGCCAACTGTTTTCCCTGTGTGTGCTGACAAACTTTCAATGTCTCCAGTAGCAGTTCCCTCCGACAGAAATATACCGAATGTAAGAGTTGATGAAAGGGATGATGAGAGTGTGAATGATGCTCCAACTGTGCCTGATGATGTGACTGAGTTGGATTTATCTGACACCTTTATGGCTCATCTTGACCCTAACGATGACCATGAAACTCCTCCAAATTGTCCTAGTGGCCTGGTAGAGCTACAGAGAGATGATCGTGAATGCAAGGAGTTAGCTGCCAGGTCCGTGAGTGAAGAGGAATGTGAGAAGGAGGGTGGTGAATGTTTCTACCTCAAAGGAGTATTGTGGCGAAGATGGAGACCGCCACACAGACCAATCGATGACGGGGCTTGGGACGTCCATCAAGTAGTAGTCCCCAAACCTTGTCGTAAAGATATCATGGAAATGGCACATTGTATACCATTGGCAGGACACCTAGGTGTGAGAAAAACTCTAGACTGAATCAGATCTCACTTTTACTGGCCAGGAATGCGTGCAGATGTAGTAGAGTGTTGTAGAGTGTCACACTTGCCAGATGACCGGAAAACCCAATCAGAAGGTGCCTGTACATCCTCTGGTGCCCTTGCCCGTTTTCGAGAATCCTTTTACTCGGGTGGTAGTGGACATTGTAGGCCCATTGCCTAAGACTTCCCAAGGTAACATTTATTTATTAACTATCATGGACATGGCAACTCGCTACCCAGAGGCTATACCCTTAAGGACTACCTCTGCTCCAACTGTAATCAAGGAACTGCTCAAATTTTTCACCAGAATGGGTTTCCCCCATGAGGTGCAAAGTGATCAAGGAACTAATTTTACCTCTAACATTTTCCAGCAGTCCCTGAAGGAGTTGGGTATCGAGCATGTAAAGTCTAGCACCTACCACCCAGAGAGTCAAGGGGTTCTCGAACGATATCATCAGACATTAAAGGGAATGTTACGTAAGTATTGTACAGAGGCCGGAGTTGAGTGGGATAAGGGGGTACCTTTTCTTTTATTTGCTACTCGTGAGGTTCCAACTGAATCCCTGGGTTTTTCCCCTAATGAGCTAGTTTTCGGTCACCAGGTAAGAGGTCCTTTGCAACTATTGCAGGATAGCCTAGTTGGCCAGGAGGGGAACCAAAACCTCCAAGTATGTTTCAGATTTCAAAACCCGGCTGAGATCCTCATGTGAGTTTGCCGCTCAAAACTTGACCGTGGCTAAAAGCTCCATGAAGAAATGGAAATGGTATGACAGAAAAGCCCGTGAGAGGGAGTTTAAGCCCGGTGATGAGGTTTTGGTCCTGCTCCCCCTTTTTGGCCAACCTTTATCTGCCAAGTTCAGGGGCCCATATAAGATCATTCGGAGGGTGAGCATTACCGATTATCTAGTAACTACCCCAGACAGGAGAAAGCCCACGCAAGTATTCCATATAAATATGTTGAAGCCCTACCATAGGTCCCCTGATTCCTCTCCTCCAGATTCTCCCACTGTGGCAGTGAATGTCAGGACCTGTGAACAGCCTGGTGCGGACAAAGTCTTCAGTTCTCTTACTGACCCGCAACAGACTGTTCCAGAGCCTGAAGGTATCCATGCAGACTTTGACTTGTCATGTAGCCTATCCAACTTTCAGTATAATTCAGTGGCTTTGAGGGAATTACCATCTAAACTATGTCATCTTCCCTCTGATCAAGCGAACCAACTAATCTCTGTTTTATCTCAGTCTCCCAATGTGTTCCGTGATACTCCAGGGCTCACTTCTTTGGCCGTGCACGACATCGACGTAGGGGATGCAACTCCCATTAAACTATCCCCCTACCGTGTCTCACCACAACGCAGGAGTATACTGCAGGTCGAGCTTGACTTAATTTTTTCAAACCAGCTGATCACAAGGGCCTTCAGCCAGTGGAGTAGTCCGGTCATACTTGTGCCGAAGCCAGACGGGAGCCATGGGTTTTGTAGGGGCTATAGGCAAGTCAATGCTGTCACAAAGAACGATACCTACCCACTGCCACGGATCAAAGATTGCATTTCCCAGGTTGGCCTCATGCAGCAGTAAGTTTAATTTAATGAGAGGATTTTGGCAATTAGCTCTCCCTTGTAGCGAGGTAAATATTATGCTTTTGTAGTGCGCTTTCAAGCCTTCAGCTGTGAGATAATGCCTTGCAGTTCGAATAACGCTCCAGCTACGTTCCGGCTATGTTCTGATGTGGTACCTGGAGACGTTGCCTACTTTGGGTGATATCCTTATTATATCTTCATTATAATCTTGCTGTTGCCAATCTGGTGGTGAATCTATTTATGTATTATGTTTAATATTATGTACTATACTCCTTAAACTCTTTTCTAGGGGGGAGGTCTGACATACGGAGCCCTGTATGTTAATTTAAGAGTTAGAATTAGAGTTGAAGGAGCCCACTACCCAAACGGTGAAGCAGACTAGCGAACGAGCGAGTGGGCAAACCATCTCGCCCCATACCAGCATGCTAGCCTTCACACCTCGATGACCGATGCTATGACGTATGATCGACGCCAGGAGCTGTGAGTGGACCAGGCACCTGTTATGTGATTCGAGGAGCTATGATTGGAGCGCGCACCATCACTCGCCTCCTGATTCGTTCCTACACCATCATTGTTTGGTATATAAGACCCGAGTTGTGGGCATTCAAATCTGTCTCATTTGGAGTTGGGGAAGGTGAACTTGCAGCTGGAGGAAGACGGGGTGAAGTATTATAATGGGATTGTGACTGTCAGTCAGATTATATAAATGTGTGTTAAGTGTGTTCGGTGTAAACACTTATGTTATGTTGGTTAGTGAGATATGTGATTGGGAATTAACGTGAACACTACTATTATGTGTTTCACTATTTAATTGGGAATTAACGTGAACACTATTATTATGTGTTTAACTATTTGATTGGGAATTAACGTTAACGCTATTATTATGTACTTAACTATTTTAGTTGACTAACTTGTGGACTAAAGCAACTCTTTAAGTAATTGGGTTATGATGAAAGTAATACTATTGTATTATATTAATACTTACGAGTTCTTTCATTTTCTTTGAATTAAGCTTACATTGCTTAATGGTGCGTACGGTGATGCTATTGTCTCGTATTAGTAATATCGCCTTAGACTAACATGGCTGTGTTAATATTACTTATAGTGATTTCCTAAGCTGAAGAAAATTCTTTTGCTTCAAAATATTATATTTTGCTTTTCATATTATTTGAGAGACCTGAATCGAATCTATGAAACGATCCTGTAACTTTATTTACTCCTAATCAAACCTCAATGTTACGTGGTTAAGAAATACATTTAACTAATTATTAAATATATCTAACTTTTTTTGTGACTTTGATATTACTCCTGATGATAATAATAATATAATACTATTAACGTAAGACAAGAACCAAGAATAATTACATTAAATATAAATAAAAGGACATATAAGAAAACGATCTATTCATTTCAAAAAGGATAAGAGACAGAAATATTCTTACTTTAACATTTATCTTTCAAGACTTTTTATAAAATTAATAGTCCTTCTTTAGCTATAACTTATTCGGTTCATAACCATAGCCCACTAAGCTTCGGTTAAATAATAATTCTTTATAAATACTACATGACTTTAATTAGTTTCAGTATTTTTCATAATTAAAGAGTATCAGTCAATAAAGGATATTAAGTCCTAAGATCCAAAATGAAAGGAAGCAACAACAGGAAATTATTTTATTAGATTTTACTTTTGTTTTGCCTTCAGCTGACTGATACCTTAATATATATCTCTGTGCTATCTAGATTCATCAAGTTAACCACTTGAGGATCAAGATACGTAACAATATATATATATATATATATATATATATATATATATATATGTGTGTGTGTGTGTGTTATTCACTTTCACTTGCTTGTTCGTCAAGGGGAATCCACGCAATGCGAGCTAAGCTCATTATTATCGCGCCTCCTGAACTGGGAATGTATTGCGTGAAATGCATGTTAAGTGTTTATGTATCGTTGGAATGGCTGTGGATGTGGTCTGTATTTTAGCCAATTGGCGACATCTGGAAACGAAGGCTTAGGGTTAATCTGTACGGTACCATTCTCACTACGGTACCAGTCCCACCCGAAGGCTTAGGTTGACCAGTAGCTTAGGTTGACCAGTACGATACCCATCTCACCTTGTAACCGATCACCAACCCCAGATGGGACGTCACAACTTCGTCCACTTATACCAGGTTCCTATTTATACTGCTAGGTGAACAGAGGCTACACCGTTAGGAGACTTGCCCAATGTCTCTTCCCCGCCCGGGTCTCGAACACGGGACCTTCTGGTTGTGAGCCAGACGCGCTATCAGTTACGCCACGGGGAAGTGTGTTACTCAGTTACTTGTTCGTCAAGGGGAATCCACGCAATGCGAGCTAAGCTCATTATTATCGCGCCTCCTTAACTGGGAATGTATTGCGTGAAATGCATGTTAAGTGTTTTATGTACTGTTGGAATGGCTGTGGATGTGTGTGTAGTCTGTATTTTAGCCAATTGGCGACATCGGAAACGAAGGCTTAGGGTGGATCTGTATGGTACCATTCTCACTATAGACGGTACCGTCTCGCCCGAAGGCTTAGGTAGCCATCAGCTTAGGTGAACCATATGATACCCATCTCGCCTTGTACCATTTTTGCCAAACCCAGATGGGACGTCACAACGTCGTCCACTTATTCCAGGTACCTATTTACAGCTAGGTGAACTGAGGCTAACACATGAATGGAGACAAGCCCAATTTGTCTCCGCCCGGCCGGGAATTGAACCCCCGACCCCTCGTGTGTGAGACGAGAGCTCTACCTACTAGGCTACGGGCTGTGTGTGTGTGTGTTTGTGTTTGTGTGTGTGTGGGTGGGGGGAAACTGATATAGTAACTATATTTACAACAGGAATACTTAACTTTTCATGTTTCAAAAATGATAAGTTTCCCAGCCCCAACCCCAGCCCCAGCCCCGGCCACTACGTCAGCACAGTTAACTGGAAAACTGGACACAAGGTAGGTTCAAGCATTTCCCAGAGGTATTCTATTGATCTCCAGAACTTGATATAGATTGCGCCATTGGTAGGGCTTTTCCAGCACTCAGGTGTTGTGTAAGACTTAAAAAATATACTAAACGACGTTAACACACACACGAACACAGGCAAAGGTTAGTGAGTACAAAGGAGTACAAAGGAAATCGAGCAACAACAGGTATAGTGACCCTTCTAGGCTGCTTGTCCTCCAAAACACTGAGGATCAAGTGTCCAAACAGTGGTTTAGAGTGGGTAAGGGAACATTGGAAAGGGAACTACTGCCCTGGAACTAATGTCCGTGGCAGGATTAGGAAGTTAGTAGGGGACAGATGGGTTAGTAACTGAGGGGAGGATAAAATAAAGTTATTCATTTACAAATGCAGTCAGTCGTGGGTTTGATGCGAGATATTTGTCTAGGCGAAGTTTAAATGAATCAACGGTGCTGCAGTCTATGACATCTCGGGGAAGCCCATTCCATAAGTTGACAACTCCATTGAAGAAGAAATTCTTAGCTTCGTGTGAGTTAAAAGATTTACCAATAATTTTGCAACCGTTTCCCCGCGTGTAATTTGATTGGTCGATAGTGAAGTACTTACTACAGTTCATATTGTGATGCCTTTGATTATTTTGAACACTTGAATTAAGTCGCCTCTTAATCTGCGCTGGGTTAAAGGAAATAGATTTAATTCTCTAAGACGCTCCTCGTATGGTTTGTTCTTTAGGCTAGGTATCATTTTGGTAACTCTACGTTGAACTCGTTCTAGCTTGTCTATATCTTTTTGGTAATAAGGGCACCAGGATTGAACGCAGTATTCAAGAAGAGGGCGGACTAAGGAATTGTAAAGGGTTAGGATAACGTCTTTGGATTTATGCTCAAATGACCTGCCTATAAAGCCAATTATTTTGTTTGCCTTCTTAACAACTTCTGAACATTGTTGACTCGGTTTTAGGTTACTCTATATTGTTACTCCCAGATCAGTTTCTCTGTTTACATTCTTAAGCTGAGTGCCATTCATCAAATAGTTTGCTTTCTCATTTTGGTATCTGATATGTAGTACTTTACATTTATCCGCATTGAAACTCATTTGCCAAATTTGGGCCCAACATGACAACTTATCTAGATTGTGTTGCATATCGTCAACTTGTTCTTTTGAGAGTACGCTATTTGCAATTTTTGTATCGTCAGCAAATTTTGAGATTGTACAGGTGAGACCCTCATCTATGTCGTTGATGTAAATTAGAAAGAGAATTGGTCCTAGTACCGATCCCTGGGGTACCCCGCTACTTACATTGGTCCATTTGGATGCCTTACCGTTTATGACTACTCTTTGCTTTCTGTCGCTGAGCCAATTTTCTATCCATTTCAACACACCATCTTGTATTCCATGCGCTTTTAGTTTTAGCAGTAAACGTTTGTGGGGAACTTTGTCAAAGGCCTTTTGAAAATCAAGGTATATAATATCTACAGCTTTACTCTCATCGTAGAGGTTGAGGATATCGTGGAAGAAGTCTAAGAGGTTTGTTAAACAGGAACGTTTTTTACGAAAGCTGTGTTGAGTATCTGTATGTTATTTTCCTCTAAGTGATTTACGAGTCTGTCTCTTATGAGTGTTTCTAACATTTTACATACAATTGAGGTGAAGCTAATTGGACGATAGTTACTGGGTAGGGATTTGCTGCCTTTTTTAAATATCGGTGTTATGTTTACCTTGAGTTTATCTAAACAATTCAATACTTCTCTCTCTGTAACGGTGATATTGCTTAGAACATCTGAATTATCAATCTGAATCGGCGATGGTGTAGGGATATCACTGAGGTCTTCCGTTGTAAAAACTGATGCAAAGAAGGTATTGAGGGCATTACTCATTTGTACTTCGTCTTTGGTGTATTCTCCATTTTCATCGATTAATGGTCCAACAGTTGAAGTAACTACTTTTTTCTTTCTGATATAACTATAGAATTCTTTCGGGTTTGTTTTACTTTGATTCGCAACATGTAACTCCAGGGTCTTTTTACTTTGCTTAATTAACTTTTTGGCTTTGCGTCGTAGCTCTACAAATTTCACCCGTTCTTCGTAATGTTATAAGGATTTTAATCTATCATTAGCAAACTTTTTAGCAAAGGGGGAGAAGGTGATCAGAGTAGGGGACGAAGATTAATTAGATTAAATAGTAAAGAGGTGGAGAAGAGGGACAGTAAGGAGAGAACAACTATACTGAAATGGTGGAGAAGGCAGTAAATGGGAGATTACAACAAAGTCAAATATTCCGCTTAAGGGGAGGTTTTTAGTTTGTTTCCATCAAGCTTGAAATTACACCCCCTTGACCCCTTTTCAAGATAAATTTGTACATTTTTCGGTAGAAAAATTTCCCGGCCGAAGGCCGGTTCCTCTTAAATTACAGTCTCGCTATCGCTCGCCAGGAAAAAATCGACACCTAAATGGGACGAAAGGTCTTAAAGGTGAAATAAATGGGGTGAAACTTCTTAAAATCGCCAAACTAATGGGGCAAACATCTTAAAATCTCCAAAGCAATGGGGCTAGACATGAGAGAGAAAGGGGTCCAGAAAAAAAGTCCCTCAAGTGGATATCTCCGCTTAAGCTGTTTCTTTCCTTCATTACTTTTCTTTAACTATCCCTTCTATATATGACTACTAATTGTCTTTAACTATCCCTTCTATATATGACTACTAATTGTCTTTAACTATCCCTTCTATATATGACTACTAATTGTCTTTAACTATCCCTTCTATATATGACTACTAATTGTCTTTAACTATCCCTTCTATATATGACTACTAATTGTCTTTAACTATCCCTTCTATATATGACTACTAATTGTCTTTAACTATCCCTTCTATATATGACTACTAATTGTCTTTAACTATCCCTTCTATATATGACTACTAATTGTCTTTAACTATCCCTTCTATATATGACTACTAATTGTCTTTAACTATCCCTTCTATATATGACTACTAATTGTCTTTAACTATCCCTTCTATATATGACTACTAATTGTCTTTAACTATCCCTTCTATATATGACTACTAATTGTCTTTAACTATCCCTTCTATATATGACTACTAATTGTCTTTAACTATCCCTTCTATATATGACTACTAATTGTCTTTAACTATCCCTTCTATATGACTACTAATTGTCTTTAACTATCCCTTCTATATATGACTACTAATTGTCTTTAACTATCCCTTCTATATATGACTACTAATTGTCTTTAACTATCCCTTCTATATATGACTACTAATTGTCTTTAACTATCCCTTCTATATATGACTACTAATTGTCTTTAACTATCCCTTCTATATATGACTACTAATTGTCTTTAACTATCCCTTCTATATATGACTACTAATTGTCTTTAACTATCCCTTCTATATATGACTACTAATTGTCTTTAACTATCCCTTCTATATATGACTACTAATTGTCTTTAACTATCCCTTCTATATATGACTACTAATTGTCTTTAACTATCCCTTCTATATATGACTACTAATTGTCTTTAACTATCCCTTCTATATATGACTACTAATTGTCTTTAACTATCCCTTCTATATATGACTACTAATTGTCTTTAACTATCCCTTCTATATGACTACTAATTGTCTTTAACTATCCCTTCTATATATGACTACTAATTGTCTTTAACTATCCCTTCTATATATGACTACTAATTGTCTTTAACTATCCCTTCTATATATGACTACTAATTGTCTAAATGAATCCCGGATCGTATCCCACTGGCAGAAGCTGCTGCACACATATATCACTGTATCTAGGTTTAAATTTGAACTTTAGAGCAATTATCTGTGCAATGGGAGTTAAGGGGAGGTATTTAGGTTGTTCCCTACGTTTTCATCAAGCTTAAAATTACACCCCTTAGACACCCTTTCAAGATAAATTTGTACATTTTTCGGTAGAAAAATTTCCTGGCCGGAGGCCGGTTGCTCTTAAATTACAGGCTCGCTATCGCTCGCCAGGAAAAAATCGACACCTTAATGGCACGAAAGGTCTTAAAATTGACAGAAATGGGGCAAAATGTCTTAAAATGTCAAAACTACTAGGGCGAACGTCTTAAAATCTCAAAAGCAATGGGGCTAAACATGAGGGAGAAACGGGTCCAGAAAAATATCCCTCAAGTGGAAATCTCCCCTTAACCAACACTCAGTGATATAGGCTACTGTATGCCCCATACTGTATACATAGATCTTGTTGTGTCTGAAATAAAGATGTATTATTATTATTATTATTATTATTATTATTATTATTATTATATCTTAATCTAGCTTTAGTTTTTTCTGGAGAAGCCGATAAATAGGCAAGCCGTTCTCATACAAGCGAGGTTCAGTTCAGTTCAGTTGATCTTTTGAAAAGCTAATATTGAAAGAACTAAAAATAATAATATATACAGGTTTTGGGGGAAGAGACAGAAGAGTAGAAATAATACAGGTAGCTAAGTGTTGCACACAGAATAAGCTAGATAGAGATAGGTAATACAGTATACAGGTAATACAGTATACAGGTAATACAGTATACAGGTAATACAGTATACAGGTAATACAGTATACAGGTAATACAGTATACAGGTAATACAGTATACAGGTAATACAGTATACAGGTAATACAGTATACAGGTAATACAGTATACAGGTAATACAGTATACAGGTAATACAGTATACAGGTAATACAGTATACAGGTAATACAGTATACAGGTAATACAGTATACACAATTAAGAAAGAAGACCCAAGAAGATGAGCCACAACAACTGAAAAGACGAAGAAAGAAGAAAGACAAGGAGACGCCAGACGAAAGAAGACAGAAGCTGTTTAGAACATAATTTAGTAAAGTGAAAGAGCGCGACACAAAGAAAACCAAAAGTAATAATAATGATACATTAAGGGAGGGGCCGATGATAAGGCTTATAGCGTCCCGCAGATCAACTGAACTGAACTGATCTGCGGGAAGCTATAGGCCTTTACAACGGCTTGTCCCTTTGTTTTTTCTTTCTTTAGTAATCTTCTTTGTGTCGTGCTTATTTCACTTCTTTAGAACCATTTTTTACATTTTCTGTGTTCTTCTTTCTTCTGGCGTCTCCTTGTTTTCCTTCTTCTTAGTGGTTGTATTTTCCTTCTTGGTTTCTTCTTTTACGGTCTGATCTGGAAAAACAGCCCCTGACAAGTGAGGCAGCTCTGAACAGGGCTGCTGCTGGAACTCCACCAATAGGACATGAGACCGGAACCGCACTTCGTGTGAGCACTCGGTATTTAACTTTGTGTATGTATGTATGTATGTATGTATGTTATCTGTCACTGTAATGGAGCTAAAACTGGTGTCAGATATTGCATGTGAAACTCACTTGACTGATTAAATAATTCAGACAAGTGGGCTACCTCTATTGGCTCAATAAACGTTTGTAACTTTTGTATGTGTTTAGGTGGAATCACCACGGCCAATCTGGGGATCTGCCGTTATTGAGCTCGTCCTGGAATCTTTACGACTCTGAATCTTACGATTCTATACAGGCACTAGCTCAGAGAAGAGTGTTGAGAGTGGGAGAAGGGGTGTTGGAGAGAGAGCAAGGTGTTGGAGTGGCTTTGTTATGTGTGTTTAGTCTGTATACGTCGTCAGGATGTCCCCTGACTGGGTGCAAGCATGTGAAACATGCTAGGACGTACTACCACACCCACTAAATGTCCGCCGTGGCGGGGATTCGATCCCGAGTCTTGCAGATTCACACGCGAGCGTGCTCACCATGGATAGAGTGCCAGTTTAGTAACTGGTTAGTCCCGAGTTCAATCCCAGCAGTGGGGGGCTTGGGATTGTAGTAAGAAGACTGGTTCAGTATCCAACTGTTTGGTTACTAAAAGTTAAAAGTAAGATATTTATAAAAGAATTTAAAAATTTCCCTAAAAGTAATTTTAACTAAAAGAAAACTCTTAAAAGTTATTCATAAAACATTTAAAAGCAGCTTTTAGTGGAAGCGTTAAGAAAGCTGCCACAACCGCTATTTCGCTACATCTAGCAATATTACAATTGATGAATAACGTTTAATAGGTAAGTATAGGCTTCTAATTGCATATACTAATTACTATAAAACATTAGGGTAATTATGCAATATTTTGTTATTGTGAAATCAATTATATATTACTAAATTGAAAGGGTAATAATTATATTTACCATACCAAAACAATTGCATACTCCGGTGTGGTAGTCTCAGTGGCGGATTAAGGGTGTATTGGGCCCAGGGCTGTGAGATGGACTGGGCCCCCCTGACCCTCACCCTGCCTCCACTGATCCCCTTGGATCAGTGGAGGCACAAACACTAAAAAGGCAGATTCATTTGGTCCTTTACAATCAGGAAACTTGACAATAATTCAGCCTGTTATATTTATTAGCATGGATGATTTTATCAAAAGATAACATAAAAGAAAATCTTAATTTAGCCTTAAAAAAAAGTGTTCATTCGTTGGAATAATGCTACAGCCTACAATGCTCTACATGACGAACAGGCTGCAGGGAAAAAAGTAGGCTAAATGTACACTGGATGACTGGGCCATTGGAACTGTGTAGACAAAAAAGAATCAGGTTAAATTTTTAAATTGTAGATACTAAACTAAACCTGCTCCTTATAGAGTTGTCTAGGCTGTTGTCTAGCCTGCCTCAAGTCTAACTCAAACGATCTGAATTATGAAAAGGTCAGGCAGCAGCAGCCTAGGCTAGGCCTATCCTCTAAATATAGTTTATCTACGAAATAAAATTGATTGATTGATTGATTGAAATATGCTACATGATCCCAAGATTATTATAACATTTAATATGAATATAAAATATACATATATCCCAATTTTGTCTTCATTTTTGCCAGACTTCATACACTCAATAATCTCAATTTATATTTCCGATCTGCTCATATTTGTAACATTTATTGTCAATATGTCTGATGTTTAGCCTACTTTTGATCGCGATAGGCTTCAATGCATCACAGATATCATATATTTCACAAACATATATTGTCTCAACCTACCTTAATAAATATCATGAAGCCAGGAGAACTTAATAGTTGTACAAAATTCAACATAGCCTGGCCAAAAACAATAAGAGGTGGTACTGGCACGAAGCACTAGCCTGTTAGCTGATATGATCACCAACGTTGGCGGTGGCGACGTGACTAAAAATATTTAGCTTAAAGTTGATAAGAAAATAAAGATTTCACCTAATAAAGATTGTGTTCGTTTTGGTATTAACGTAAAACGGCATAAATATTTGTATAGACATTAACATAATAGCATTGACAAAGGACTAAGAGGGTAATGTACAAACTTTGCTGACCATTCTCAGATTTTGACGATATAATAGAAAACCACTTTTAAGGGGCAACTTACCCTGAGGTTAAAACAAAAATCTCAATATTAATGGGCCCTTCCTGAGGCTTGGGCCCAGGGCTACCGCCCCTAAAGCCCCCCCCCCCCCCCCCTCTTAATCCGCCACTGGGTAGTCTGTACTCTTTGAATTCCCAGAGATCCTTCCTAAGCTGTTTAAAATCGTCTAAGGATGTACCCTTATTTGAGATAGTCTTTACCTTTTGAAATTGTTATGCCCTGTTTTTCTACAGGGTTAACTTGGGTAATGTGAGTTCTAACTGGCTGGGTATAGAAGGCTGCATGCACAAAACAAGGTATGAGGAATAGAGAACACAAAATAAGCACACGGTAACAAGACACACGATCACTTTTATTGATGTACACACTTCTATAGTTTTCTTGATGATGATTAATATGAAGCATAAGAAGATATGAATACTCGTACAAGACAAATTATAGAATTGAACAACGTACACTAGCATTAAGTGGATCTGGATGGAGCCTAGTCTCCCACTTCCAACGTTCAGGTATTAATCTTCTGATCACTGGCTTTATTCACAAGTTTATATACTGGAGACCATAAATGTTACTTATAGATTCATATTCACTGTTAGATTTATTACTGGTAGCTCTGGTGCACAAGTAGTAGTTCACAGACTAGATTAGACACGCGTATTTTAGAGCACGGAAATTCTAGTAACCTCAGGGGGGTACTGATCTAAGTTTTATATTCTTGTATCAGAAACACATAGAACGCAAATCAGTGGGCGAACATCAGATATCACTAGGATTTCACTTCTATGTAATAATATCTGGATATATGGGTAATTACGAGAGTTAATATCGCCCGTTAATTAATAAACACTGACACGCTTAGCGCTTCCTAATTGAATGGTTATATATGAATTATACTGGGGCAAAGATATAGCCACTTCATAGAAATATTAATAAGTGAGTCTCTAAATAGCACTGTAACACTGTAGCACTGATAGAGTGAATCTTGGGTAGTATTTGATTGGTCTGGTCCTGGTTATCTTGCGTCCGTGATGTTGGGGGCTAACGACTGGTTCCGCGGCCGTCCAGATGGTCCATATGTAGAAAGTTCTCAAGACGGATCTCTTAGCGATCGTTGCTGGTTACACTCTTATATACCCTCTGGTTTCTAGACCTGAATCACAGATATTAGGATCTTCCTGTCAATCTGGATCGGAATTAACGCCAAGAGCATCTCACGTCGATCGCTCAGCTTCCCGGTCTGTATGAAGGTTATAAGGTGTACGTAGATTTCTTTTACGTGGACAGATCCTTCTATCTAAATCTGCCACGGAGTCTGCAGGCTCTGGAACTCAATTCTCAGGAACAAACAATGATAGAGCTAGAGGTCAACACAAGGGACCAGCCACTGTTTGGTGTCTATCTTTCAACTGATTTTACTGAGGGCTGGAGCTCGGTTTATAGGTTCGGTTTTGGACCCTGTAGGCAATAGGGATCTCGAGTTTTGATGGACTTATTTGAGCTCTCAATTGATACGGGAACTAGGTAAGGTGGTGATTACTGTTGTGGCACATGGCTGTATGGAGCCTTCATAATGTGATATAACTGAGCCTTAGTAGGAGGTACTATTTTGGCTATACTGGAAGTATTTAGGGGAGAGAGACTGGATCTACTTTGCGAGGAGGTTTGGGACATCTTTGATAGGAGCGTCTCTCTTAGATTGCTCAGTCTTCATTCTATGGTATAGCTGAGGTACTAATTTGGTTATCGGAGTATGCAAGAAAGGTTAATGGGTTATTGTGGGTTAATAGAGGTTAGTAAGGGTGTTAGTCATACATGGTTAGTTCATTGATAGGAAGAATTTCTGTGCTACCTGGCAATGACCCGGAAGTCAAAACAGGGGTCAGGTGTACCTCCACAGGGGTAGGGGTCTCCCTCCTCGGGTGGGTGAAAGGGGTAGGCGCGCGTCCTATCTCTGTGATGGGCGGCTGTGGCTGGGGGCTTGCCATATTACAAGTGTTTGTAATAACCCTCTGTTTATGAGACAGATGTGGGTGTTCGTAATACCAAAACCGAAGGTGCCTTGATCAGCTGGTTTAATTGGTTGGGTTGTTAATTGCATGGTTTGTTGGATGTGGTGGAGACTGGGTTGCTAACTCTGCCACATTTATCTGGAAGTATGGCAATAGAGGCTAGTCACTGGCGAGGCGGCTAGCCTCGCACTGACGATCATTTGGTACAGGGTTGTGAATGGGTTGTGAGGGAATAGATGGCATGCAAAGGGTTAGTAAAGTTCTAATGGTGTTCCTTCCTACTGGGGAAGGTAGGCTGGATAGGAGTATATATACAAAAGGTTTGAGAATGTTAGTAACGGAAAAGTTAAGGATATTCAGGGGGTATGGTGGAGAGGCTAGTTCAGGAGGGAGTCGAGGAGCGTGGGGGTTAACGAGAGGGAGAGGGTTAAGGGGGGCTACGTGGAAATTTGACCCTAAGGTCTCTGGGCATAGGGGTGGCATTAGGCTACAGTTGGTATCTTAGACTGGGGGTTAACGACAGGGAAGGTAGGTTAATCAAACGCTACCGGGGGATGAGCAATAGGTGGTGGTATATGAGTCTGGAAATTATAGAATCGTGTGGACTGTGGGGAAGATGAGGTTAGCTGTAGGTGTGTGCTTGACTGTGGATAAAAGTAGAGGAAAACATAGTGTATTATTACTCGTCAATACGATGGGTTATGGACACTATTAGTGGACACGATTTCTTGCTGATCTAGTTGTCCCTGGGAACTGCGTTTTCTATGAAATATATACCAAAGAAAGCGACAGTTCGTAGGGGTAGCTTCGTTATTGTTTCGTGGTAGATATGCGTCGAGACAATGGTACAATCTCTGGTTGGGGTAAGAATTAGAGTTACTGCATGGTTGCTAACATCTTCAGTCATTATCTCTGTCTAGGTCTTACAGGAATAATGGTTATATATACAGTGGTGTACCCGTGGGTATTATAGTTTCTTATCAATTATGACATGGGGGTTAACATATTACTTCTCGGATGGAAGAACATACATAGATTTATGGGGGCGGGGGTTAACATATTACTTCTCGGATGGAAGAACATACATAGATTTATGGGGGCGGTTTGTCTTCAGAAACTTAGTCTGGCAAGACAAGGTATTTTAGGGTATGTTGATATTGATATCTTAACTTAGGGACAGGGCATGGGTGTATTAAATTAAGGTGCATTCATGTTCATCATCATGTAGGTAGAGTCTGGCGGGTAAGAGGTGTAGGACACGAGGGGTAGTGGATATGCGAGGTGGGGGAAGGGTCAGTGGTTAGAAGCGATAGGCAGGTGTGGTTTGGAGCTGCTTAGCCCTGCGGGCTTCGGCCTGTCTGAACTGGTTGGCTTGGTGCCTTCTCTCCTTCTTTCTTCTCTCAAGCTGATCTATGGGGCGTCTGCTCTCACCTGGTCCTTTCGTTCTGTGGGCCTTTCCTTCGGGTGTTTCTGTTCCCGTTTCTTAATTTGTTGTTCTCGCTCGTGGCTTCCGTGGTGGGCTTCTCGTTCTGGGGCATTTTAGAAATGTCCAGAGATTCTTTCTAAACTGTATAAAATCGTCTAAGACTGTAACCTTATCTGAGATTAGTCTTCACCCTTTGACATTCCCACAGATCCTTCCTAAGCTGTATAAAATCATTTAAGGATGAAGCCTTATTTGAGATAGTCTTAACCCTTTGAAATTCCCAGAGATCCTTCCTGAGCTGTCTAATATCGTCTAAGGTAGCCTTATTTGAGATAGTCTTTACCCTTTGAAATTCCCAGAGATCCTTCCTAAGCTGTATAAAATCGTCTCTTTTTCTTCTGCTCTCTCTTGGATCAAGGACCATATTACCAGTCTTGCTAATTAAGGCAGCCTCCCAGAAGCTGCAGGTGCGCTCAACCGCCTCATGGGGTTCTTTACCCCTGTGCAGCTTCTTGCTCTGTACAGGGGCGCAGTGCGTCCTTGTATTGAGTATTGTTTACATGTGTGGGGAGGATCCTTTCACACAGCACTCCTAGCCACATTAGAAAAGAAAGCCTTCGGTCTCATTAACTCACATCCACTCACCAACTCTCTGCAATCTCTCTTTCCGCCGCAATGTTGCGCATCTCTCTCGCTACTATAATAATCAGTTTTCCTCAGAGCTCTAGCTCCCAGTGTATACCACCTCCTCTACGTAGGGCACGTGGTATCCATCTTGCAACACAATCCTACCCCTACTCTGTGCAAATCTCCAACCCAAGAGTGAAACATATTACTCTGACTTTCTTATATTCAACAGTTGAGCTCTTGAACTCTCTCAGAACCAGTCTTTCCCTCTTCCTATGACTTAATTGCTTCAAAATCCTTGTGTCCAGGCATTTTGGCTCTAACGTCCCTCGACTTTGGCCCTGTCACTTTCAACTCTGGGGGAGGCACCTGCTGCAGCTACAGGCAGTTCTGCCTTTTGCCTCCCTCACTCACATAGAAAAGAAAAACAAAATTACGAGTAGCTCGCATTACGCCAGACTTGGAAGTTATCTAGCTGGGTATACCATATCACATCCTGACAGCGGAGCTATTTGCCATATACAAAGCCCTTCTCTTTTTTAGCTTCCACTTGTCCAGTCAGCAGGTGGTCATCTACTCGGACTCCCAGTCTTCTCTTCGCCTCCTGCAGTCTCATATCGTCCTGTGTCACACACCTCCCTCGTCTACAAGATTCAGCTGCTAATACTTCAACTCTCCGTCACATCATGACCAGTGCATTTACAATGGATTCCATCTCACTGCGGGATTAGGGGGAACCACATAGCAGACAGGAGTGCGGCCACAGCTCACTCTTTGACGTCATGTGAGAGATTGGACGCTGATCTACGGTCCCATCAGATGGTGTGTTCGTCGGTCATGTTTTGCCCAATGGAACGCTACCCTCCGACGTTCATTGCCAGCCACTACCCTCGGCACCTATCGGGAGGACTCGTCTCCCCAACCCTGGGCGAGAAACAATTAAATTAAGCTCCGTTGTCTGCACGTACGGACACTGGCCAGCTAGGCTACTCATCGGCCATACCACGCTCTCTGCATGGCCACCTCAGCTGCAGTGTTTGGGAATCCTGGGCAGACGTCTGGGTAGACGTAGTGATGCATTCCGGTGGTGTGGTCAACCAGAGACGATTAAGCACTATGTGTTAAGCTGTCCTCGCTTCTACATGGAGCGGTCTATCCTCGAAGGCCACTTTCGACTCCTAGGAGTCACCTCGCTCTCGCTGTCAGCGATCCTCGGAGGTCGGGGGAGTCCCTGATGAGAAACGACGTGCTGTGGTTCTATGCTTCTGCAGCTTTCTCACAGCAACTAGGCACCTGTAGTCATCAACATCTCCACCTCTACGAAGGAAGAGCTGGAGCGGGCGCGGTGACGTACTCGAGTGTGCAGCAACAGCAACTCGAATTGTGAACAAGCTCAATGAACTTAATCTATGCACAGTCACTAACAGAATACATACTAGCTATATGAACTACCTTTCTAGCACACTATCCTTCTCCAGCCTCACATTTATCTCGATGAGGAAATAAAACTTGAGAAATAAAAACAAAAAATTGCTGTTTTATTTACGTAAAAGAAAATGTTTACAATACAAATTTATGAGAAGAACGAACAACAAAGCTTGCCATCACATAACAACTTTTTATTGTTGTTGTTTTAATGTAGTCGATGCCGGAGATACCGTTATAATGTACCTTATGTTCTTATAATAAACCCCTTATGTGATGGAAAGCTTTGTTGTTCGTTCTTCTCATAAATTTGTATTGTAAACATGTTCGTTTACGTCAATAAAACAAACTGATTTGTTTTTTCATTTCTCAAGTTCTATTTCCTCATCAGCTGATGCTAGCAATTGCGAGAGTATATTATATTCTTTTAAAAATGAACATGAGGCACAGTCTAGGCCCTAGGTAAACTCTTATACACTATACCAACTGAAAATAAAAATACTGGATATAATTATGAAGTCCAATAAGCTTAACTAGATGGAATACCTAAACTAATAACGAAAAACATGCCTTGGAGAAGGTTACAGAAATACAGACAGTATTTTGACATCCCTAGGCAAAGTGTTGGAATCCTCGTATCAGCTCCCTGGGATCAATGTCAAGACTGAGGACGCCTACCTATTACCTTGCTAAATAGGGCCGCTGTGTCTCAGTGGCAGTGTTTGCATGCTGGTATAGATCCTCACAGTGCATGGAGGTAATGTATAGAGCGGGTGTGGGACTTGACAGGGGATTTAGAGCGGGTTTTATAAGTGGGCGACCATTCGACGTAACACTTTTGTCAACCATCTTTGTGGCTGACGCCTGACGGGACAGGCCAGATTATTTTGCAAACTTCATTATTTTCGTGGGTGTTCTTTGTTTACGACTTAATACGAAGCTTGGTAAATCTACAGTTATACTACCCCTCCCCCACCTCCCACCTTCAAAACATGCCTTTTAGCGTGTTTTTGGATGGTTCAGCAGACGCGGAAACTGGAAAAAAAACTTATTTTGATGACAATTTATCACCAACCAGATACGAGTTTTTCAGGTAATTTGTTGTTGGTTTTTTTATTTGATATACAGTGTTGTTTAATACCGAGGACCGTCGCATTTTAGTATTTGGTACGATTTTAGTTACTGGACACCTATTTGACAGGTACCGCCAATGATTTAATACATAGGCCTAGGCCTAGGCCTATTTGTTTTTGGTTTCCACGCATCCAACACCAAGCTACACCCTTTTCTGGTGTACGAAACACTAAAAAAGCAATGGGGACACTTTAACCCGTGGAGCCCCAGCTAGTTTTGTAATGTTTGTTCACCAGAACCCGGCCGGTTTTCAAAAAATGGTTTTATTCCAGAAACAATAGCGAATGGGTTAGGAATGAAGGAAAAACCACGAAAAACCGCTCAAAAAGCTTAAAGAATGGTCCTACAGAGCCCCCGAAAACGTATTTTACAAGAGTAAAAAATTGAAGGCAATTACCCCAAAAAACCAGGTTATTGCGCACTCACGCGCACGCACGTGGACTTTGAGAGTTTTCAATCATCGGCACGGTTGCGTGGGATACGTACACAGTTCCCATACAAATCTGAGCCCTCTTGAGTGGCTACACCTGAGGTTACGGTCGACGCAATTAGGGTGACGCGCCAGGCGCGTCTCTGGGGCTGTGCGTTACATACATCGCCGACGCGTCAGGCGCGTCGCTGGGGCTGTACGGGTTAATAATGATATGAGACGAAATATAAAGACAACTCGGTTGCGTTCGTGGAAGTAGCGTCGCTTTGTTTACTTTACACTCGGAGTGACTTCCTGGTCCCGCCGCCTTGGCGGTCGACTTCAAATGGCTAAGCTTGTTGGGTCAATTTTTGGATAAAAACTTGCATTATAGGGCGTGGGATACAGGATAGGGTTGAGGCCCTCACCCCCCCGTGAATTATAATAATCGTCATCTATGTGGCGAGCTGGGGGGCAAGTAAAACAGCTGGCCATAGTAACCTCGAGCGTCCTGGGTAAACAAACCGCGACGATCCGAAGCGACAACGGACTCTCACCCCCCGCCGCCGCCGCCGATTTTCGGCCCAAACGCCCCGTTTTATTCTCGTCGAAAACCACATTTAAAAAGTTATATCGGTTTCAATACCGGTACTAGCCTATTACCGGACCAGAAAAAGGTGTAGCTTGGTGTTGGATGCGTGGAAACCGAAAACAAATATGTATTAAATCCTCGGTGGTACCTGTCAAATAGGTGTCCAGTAACTAAAATCGTACCTAGTATTTTTAACATTAGCCTAACCAAACCTAACTTAACCTAACCTAACCGAAAACTAACCTGTCTCGTGACTGGTCTAAACCCAGCTCACGTTCCCTGTTTATGGGTTCGCGAAGGTTTGTAATACTTCAATGTATCTATTTCAAGTCAAATATACATTTCCGCGCATCATCAAACCATACTAAGTCTAGGCCTACTACTAATAATATTAACCCATTAGTACCAACAGAATAGCGACAAAATAGGGGTAGTATAACTGTAGATTTATCCGAAGCTCTACTAGTCATAGCAAATCGAAAGTTGTTTGTGTTTTATTGTTTGTTCTTATTTAGGCAACTTAGCCTAATAAGGTAATTTTTCTGCACTTTTATGCTGTAGCCTAGGCCTAGGCTACTTATTTAGGTATTTGCAAGGGAGCCTAGCGCCACTTTCAATAATTGGAAAATATGGTAACATTCAAGACAGCTAGAGCTGCCTTATTTAGGCTACCAAGTTTTCTTTAGGCTATATTTTTTTCAAGGAATAGGCTACCCGGTATATTGTTTTATTGTTGTTTTTCATGGTTTGAGTGGAAGATTTGCATTAACTTACCCATTATTCATTAATCTGAAGATACGGCGTCAAATGGAGCCATTTATTGGGTGAATCGTGCTTTTACAGTAGGTAAGGGAAATTGTGGGGTAAATTGAATACACGATGGGTTGAGGGGGGGCGTTACACCCCCTCACCCCCCTCGATTTATTGTCATCTTCATATATGTAGATTTGTAAGGGGGCAAAAACAGTTGGCAATAGTGGGAAAATATTTATTTTCATACCACAAATTTTCCGAGATTTTTTATAATTTTGTTTGTTCATTTGCATCAATAGGGCCAATATAGTGTTTGTAATTAAATAGAAATCTTGGGAAAATCTATTTTCCCCATTATCGATCGATGTTGAGACACGCCCCCCGAATCCCCGATAGTGATTTGAAAAGACATTAGCCTAACCTAACAACCTTACCTAACCTATCCTAGTATTATGGGTGGGGACTACCGCCCCCACAGTCCACACCCCTGCTGGTTGGGTATTAATCTATCTATCTATTGCCTGACGCCGTGATCCCCGAAGGGGTGGCCATGAACGAACCGCCCCCATGCACCTCTGTCCCCAGTCAGTCGACGCCCCTCCCCCCAACCAGCACCGCCTTCGTTCATATACTTCCTCACTCCATCCTTCCACCTCTCCTTCGGTCTACCTCTCCGTCCCTCCACCTCGCTCTCGTACACCCTCTTAGTCATTCTCTCGGTTTCCATACGTTCCATATGGCCGAACCATCTCAAGTTGTTCCTTTTCACACTTTCCAGCACATCTACCTCCACACCACACCTCCTCCTTACTTCTTCATTAGTCTGTCTATCCCTCCATGTAACTCCGCATGCACTTCTTAAGTAATTCATTTCCAGTGCTCTCACTCTTGGTCTGAGTTTCTCAACCAACTAACAACCTTACCTAACCTATCCTAGTATTAAGGGTGGGGGCTGCCGCCAGGGTGCCAAAACAGAAATTATCCAGTTCTGGATCATTTTTCTAAGCTTACAAGGATCAACTTTGCGCGGCGTCTGCGGGGGGCGCAGGCCCCCGCTCCATAACAGGGGGTCCGGGGGGCATAGCCCCCCGGCCGCCGGAGAAATTTTGAGATGTGAAGGTAAATATATGCACAATACATGCTCAAAATTTATTAAAAGGAATGAATAATATTGTAAGTAAAAGGGATGTTATGTATGTTTACTGGTGTTTAATCAGGATACTAGGGGAGCTGGCTGCCTGTACTTCAGTCTCAAAGAGATGCACTTCAGGTCCACTAATATAGGCATTGAAAACAGGTTTTTAAATTATTCTTAGCAGTCCCTGTTTTAGTTTTGTAACTTTTGTCCAATAAAGATTTCATGTATATTTGTTGTTGCATTCCAAGAACTATTACATACTTAATTTATATCCTTTCATATGATACATGAGTTACTATAGAGTACTGGTTAAAATACATACCGGTACAAAGTTTCAAGAATAAACTTTGATTAGAACATTTGTTTGTCTATTATTTTCCCTGGGCCGAGTAAAAAATACCTGGGTAGGCTATTCCCATCTCGGGTTAAGTACAATCAGTAGGAACGTAGAAACTTACTTTAATTTTCACAACTTTAAAAGACTCAAGATTCTGCGAGGCTAATTCCGAAAATATTCAATCAAGTCTCCGTTACCCCCATGAAGTCAGGTTATAGTAATGACAAGACATACCAATAATATATGTTAGCGGGTGTGTGGACTGTGGGGATAGTGGCAGCCCCCACTTTGGACACTAAGACTAAGTAAAGTTAGGTTAGGGTAAGGTAATGCAAATTATCTACTCATAACATGATAAACAATTGAACAATAAACTACTGTACTATATTCCTTGAAGAAATAAAAACAAACAATTGTACATAAGGCTGCGGAAAGATTCTTTAGTGATACCCAAGTCATGGCCGGGATTCCGGGAAATCTATAAATGCACTGTAGGCGGTAGGCCTAGCTGCTGGCTGTACACTTATTAAATTGTACCGGTAATCTGGCTAAAAAGTTACCGGTATACAAAATGAGAACATAGAGGCAGGGTGCAGATCCCACTTTGGACACTAAGTTTGGACTTTGGTTAGGGTAAGTTATTGCAAATCTTCCACTCATAATATAAACTACAATAAAATAAGATACCAGTAGATAAGATACTACTGTAGCCTATTCTGCCTATAGCCTATACCTTGAAAACAAAAACAAACGGTAAGACTGCGAAAGTATTCTTCAGTGACAGGTCTACCCCTATAGGCCTAATCCCACGGCATGACGGCAAACTGTTATTGTCATAGGCTATAGCCTAGCCAGGGTGTCGAATGACGCTGTTTTTTTGAGTGATACAACTTTCTGTATAATGATAAAAAAAAATTAATCCTAGCCTAGGCCTAGCCTACGTATTTTTATATTATTATTTTAAAAGTTAGACATCTAAAATAGGCCTAGGCTTAGGCCTACTGTGTTCCAAAACTCAAGAGTAGCCTAGGCTAGGTTAGCCTAGCCTAGCCTTAGCTACAAAAAAACAAAAAACAAAACAGGAATGTTGGTCTAGGCTAAGTTTAATATACACTTCCCAGGTCATTTTAACAGTTCTATTGCTTCTATATATCATATAATACATCATAGAGTAAGTTTTTAATAACTAGAAAAAAGGTCATCTTCTAAATAATTACCATAATTGAGGACCTTCGCCATTCCCGGGTTAAGAGTGGGCTCTGAGTCTTAGCCTACCAGAACCAGATTCCCAGCTGCCTAGCTAACCTTATTTTTTACTGTCTTTAACCTCAAATCTTCCTTGATCTTCATTAGCCTATCAATACATTATACATAGCCCCACTAGTGGGGGCAGTCCTAAGATTGTTGGATAATGGGTTATCCTAAGCCTAATATGCCTAGCCTCAGCCTAGGCTACTCATTTCTGCTTCAAATCATCATTATCATCAAAGGCCTAGGCTAATACAAGTAGGCCTAGGCTTATCTGACAAAATAATATGCTTGGCTACTTACAAAATCGCTGTTTGGTGCTTGCTAGAAGTCAGGTTTATCCAAAGTATCACCTTGAACTTATACCTTATATATAATGAGTTCCCCAAGATTAATATGCACAATTTTAGAATGTGTAGGGCACTCGCACTTCACATGAAGTCAATGTTATATTCCAGCCCCTTAATTCACTCTATTTTTCCACAAATATATCGGTAAATAACAGCTAACACATTTCCAAGTGTTCCACAGTTGATTGGCGGCAAGCTAATTTGACGTCATCATTGGATTATTCTCGGAAACAGCCACAATGGAAAACAGTGCTGATATTCGTTCGTTGTTTTCCATTAATCCAACCATATATACCCCTGAAAACCAATAATTCATCATAAAATCGTACTAATTTATAGCTTACCTTATGCCTCAAGGTCTTGCGCTCTTTGTCAAACACATAAAATTTATATTCATTCACTATTTTTAAGAAATTAGAGACCCCATAAAATTAGCACATACGAAACAATATCTGTATTTTGAAGGAGTTTAATTAAGAGGAACTCTGATCAGAAAATTAACATTCAAACTTAAATTAATATTTTACATTATTCATTTCAGTGAAATTTAGTCAATATATTAAACACATGGAGTAGTTTAGTTAATATATACATAGTTTTAGATAAATACCTATTATTATCCTTTAATCTACATATTATTGAGCATTCGAGTGCCAATAAAATTACGGTAGTTGTGTTCGTCTTGACTCAGCCTTCGGCGCAATATAACATCGGAGTGTAGGGGTACATTGGTTGTTTGTTTGTTTGTTTGTTTTAGCGGACTCTCCCATCCAGGAGTTCGTTCTATGAACGATGGCTGTATCCTTATTGTAATATATATTTGTTATATTGGTGCTAAAGTAAGTCACCTCATCCGAACCGAACAAGTTGTGTTTTCACAGTGTAAACAAATCGCTCTCATGACTCGAGCTCTGGATTTATCCGTCTATATTTACATTAGTAGCTGCATTTGGACTTCAATACAGGTGATATATAATAGTTCTAAGATCATAGCCAATGTAGAGTACAGTGTAGAGCAGAGCAACTATCGTTTGATGAGTGTAATGTAGAAATAGAATGGCAGGTTTAGCGGGGCTCCCGGCCGCCCCGGGACAGTCACAGGCTCTTAGCCTATTTCAGTATCAATATTTTTTCAATGTTAGGTTCGGGATCACGAAGAAAATGGGCGAATTTTGGCACACTGGCTGCCGCCCCCACACCCCCGCTGTTTGACATCAACTCACGTGCTTACACGACATACGCCCGGTAACACAACTCATTCAAAACAGGTTGCCGGTATTTCGTTTTTGTGAGTAACGCTCACGCCATTTATTGGGTGAATCGCACCCACCGCATCGTTCAAAACAAGAAGAAAAGGACTCAAGACTGTCAAGTCGAAGGATTCATTGGATGCAATGCTTTGTTTACGGTCGGGACTTATTATTTCCGTGTTATTTTTCGGTGTAATCGGGTTTTTTCCTCCATGCGGACTATAAAGAAAAAACTATGGTGAGTCTGTAGGTCCCTATTTTCCCTAATAAATTGTTTCTAATAGTGCGGTAAAAGACGTCTTTAATGATATTAAAAATATTACCGAAACTACAGTAGAACCTCGCTCTTTCGGACTAATTGGGGGAGACCCCTGTCCGAAAGTGTCAAAAGTCCGAAAGGGCCGAGTCCGAACGGGCCGAGTCCGAACTCACACTTCAGCCTTTCAGACAAATCCGAAAGGCTGAAATAATGTCCGAAGTTTATAAGTCCGAAACTTGGCTCTTCGGTCCGAATGCGAAATAATTTTTCTCAGCCTTTCAGACAAATCCGAAAGGCTGAAGCATGAGTCCGAATACACATTCACCTAACCAGACAAGTCCGAAACTCGGCTCTTTGGTCCGAATGCGATTTAATTTTTCTCAGCCTTTCAGACAAATCCGAAAGGCTGAAGCATGAGTCCGAAGTTAAATGTAGTCCGAAAAGGATGGAGGTTTTTTCTCAGCCTTTCAGACAAATCCGAAAGGCTGAACCATGAGTCCGAATTGAAATGCTAGTCCGAAAGTCTGAGAATTCCGAAAGAGCGAGGTTCTACTGTACCACTAATTTTCCCATGGTTTTTCTTTTTGGTTTTAGGTAGTAACGGTAGTTTTCATCATTAGCCTATACAGTACTGTAGTTGAAATTATATCAATTAATTAAAGATGTCTTGCGCCGCACTATTAGAAATAATTTATTAGGGAAAATTGGGCCCTACAGACTCTCCATAGGCTATACTGTACAGTGGAATCTCCAATCTCGATCATAATTGGTTCCCACAAATACCGATCGAGATTCGAAATATCGAGATGCGAAGTTAACTTCTTATGGGGAAAAATACAATAGGGACCAGCGAATTGGCAAGTAACCCACATCAAATCTAACAATCACCACTTTTGACCCTGTAACTTGTACTTACGATCACCAACCAGCTGTATTATCCCCCTTTTTGCTCAATCTGGATCAATATGTGTATCTTATGACTCCCTAACCTTTCAGCTACAACTACATCTACAATATTCCATGTAATTGATCAATAAAACAAAGCATCTTCACTTGAACAAAAACAAAAGTCGACTGGTGATCAACATGTGTTGTATCGTGAAATGGCCGCAAATCTACCGACTTCAATAAATTTTCCATGGTATAAAGTTTAATCAAGTTTTCTTGTCTTTACTATTATTATATATTAGATTTTCCTCATACAAATAATAATGTATATTAAAACATGGTAAAGTAATTTATATTACTATGTAAATGAAAGCGGCAGAGATGAGTAGTCAGGTTAGACTACCGCTGGAAAACGATCGATACTAGCGGTACATTAGTATACAGGTGAACAAAACACAATGACTGTGAGGTTCACACATCGATTTGGTCAAGATTAATCTGTTTATATTAGTATATAAGCATCTAGCATCGATATTTAGCTATCGAGATTAACGTTTTTTCATCGAGATTTGTGATTGGGGAGAGCTTGAAGGTGGCATCGAGATGCGAAATATCGAGATGAGATTGATCGAGATATGTGAGCCTACTGTATAAGTTTGGAGGAAACCACAAACGAGCCGGATCACCCTTTCTCGTTGATCATTATAGAACATTCATCCTGTCCAACGAAATAACCTGACACAAGGGCATGATAAAATAAAATAAAATGGCTAAAAATTAAAATAACCATGTTTATTTTGTTTTCTGATTTCGGTAGAGAAATATTGTCATTAACCCTTGTCCTCTTAATTTCTTTTGGTAATGCAATGCTGGTACAGTACTGTATTGAGATAATAATGGTAAGTTACAAATGTTCCAATAGGTTAGTGACTTCTTGTTTCCAAATCTTATGGTGGGAAAATAAAAAACTGTTTACATCCCCTCACAACTAAAATCTGCATTGAAGTGGGGGGAGGGGGGGATTTTTTTAATTTTTACTAGTAGTGTATTATGAATAATATACAGTGAAATGACCTAGCTTTGGACGAGGGCTAGCCTATACTTCGGGCATTTCTGGATAAATATATGTAGGCCTAAGCTACAGTTATGGAAACATTACTGCATTATGGAAGAACACCGCAGACATACTTGTTTTTCCATAACATCATGTATTTATCCCATAACTGTGGTTCATTGTATAATTTTTCGGATTTTTTTTATTTTAATACCACAAATTTTCTGAGTGTTTTTTATAAACAAAATTGGTCATTTGCATCAATATATAGTGTTTGTAATTAATTAGAAATCTCGGGAAAACCTATTTTCCCCATTAGGCCTATCGATCGATGTTGAGACAGCCCCTCGATAGTGATTTGAAAAGACATTAGCCTAACCTAACAACCTTACCTAACCTAACCTAGTATTATGAGTGGGGGCTGCCGCCCCCACACCCCCGCTGGTTGAGTACTAATCCCTTAATAAAAAATTGGCTGTCGATTATACGAAGGTGAAAAAAGTCGATGAAGTCTATGGTGTTCACTCTGCAATCTTCAGCTTGATTGTACATTGATAACGGGAAAGTACCGTATTGACAACCTTGTTACGAAAATTAAATTTTAGTACCATACTTTTATATTAGGTTTTTCCGAGGGTTTAACACATTTTCATATGATCTTTAGAGCTATCGATGACTGAAAGTACCGTATTGACAACCTTGTTACGAAAAATAAATTTTAGTACCATACTTTTTTATTAGGTTTTGCCGAGGGTTAAAACAAATTTTCTTATGATCTTTAAAGCATATAGATTCAATATTTATCTTCAAATATATCAACAAAATTTGTGGTATTAAAATAACATTAAACCAATTTTTCTAGAGTGTCCGAAGTTATCTCCCCGTCTGAAGTTACGTCATGTTACCGGTACAGTACAGTACTGTATATATTTCCTTATTGTTTATCAGTGGTATGGCGAGTGGTGGTGTGGACCGGTTGCGAGTGGTGACGGCGGTGAACCTGCGGCACAAGATGGACGCCCTCGTGTCTGACCTGTCCCATGCTCTGGACGAGTCACAGCTGCCCCAGTACCATCGCAAGAGGAGGGGCTTCAAGCGCAGAGTGAAGCTCACCAGTGCCAATCTCGGTACTGTACAGTATTATTGTCTTGTTTTAGCTGAGAATCTTGCTTTTAACATTTAAGTTTAGTTTCTCAAAAAAATTCCTCACTTCTAATATTTGTAGGCTACTGTATATTACTTCTAAAGACTTAAATGAATGTCACTTTTAATATTAAACTGTTTACTATATACAGTCTGGTCCCGAAATATGCTAGTCTAGTTATGTGAGCACCCCAAATAAGCTGACGCTTCATATAAAACGAGAAGTGATAAAGAGGAAAGACTGTGGGCAAGGAAATTCAGCTATTGGACGAGACCAAGGACTATGGGAATTGACAGTTCAAGCAATCTACAAGCAAAAAGATAAAATTCTGACTTGCATCAAAGCCTACGGGTCCTCTGCTCTAGACACACGCCGGGACAGATTAACTAATATCGCCCTGCCTTGGGGGTTTGCCTCGGAGCCCCCACCCCTTAACCCGTCAACGGCGGCAAAGCTCATAAGAGGTTTTACTGGGCGACGGCGGCGAAGCTCTTAAGAGGGAGGCCTAAAAAAAACATTTAAACGGCCCCAGTAGCACTAAAAAAAAAAAAAAAAAAAAAAAAATCCCTATACACTCGACCCTCCATTTAACGGACAAATGCGTGCAAGCACCTGTCCGTTCCTGCTAAATGTCCGTTGCTGCTAAATACTGTCCAGTCCGGATGTAATCCGGAAATTCCTTGAGAAAAATCCGGTGTTGAGTACAGGTGTCCGGATCGTGACATTTAACTGTTATGCATCCTTTTTTTTACTGTACCTGAAATAAATCCTGGTAATCCCTTGTGCTACACCCTATTGATAATGCAAAACTATTGAACACACTTAAAAGTGTATATTATTTGGTCTCTATATAATCTGTGAATCATTTCCGATATGATAGAATTAAAGATTTTATTTTCCACCAACTCATAATCAGCAAAAACGACACAAATGTCAATTAAAAACATGTTATAATATTTCCCCATCATTTTGTGTATACCGTGGAAAAAAAAAAAAAAATCTATCAAACGTAAATCTCCCGTCTGGGAAGCTCAGCGCCTAGACGGAGGGGAGGGTTGAAATATTTTGTTGACTATCTCATTTATTATTTATCTATGTGCTGGAAGGATATTATATTTTTCAATTCCATCACATTAGAAATTATTCAAAGATTACAAAAAGTCCAAATAAGACATAGTTATGTTAATGTATAAGGGATTTAGGTAGATGAATTAGAGAGATAGATAGATAGAAAGAGTGTGTATATCGAGGGAAAAAAACAACACAAAAAATCTATCAAATGTAAATCTTCCGTCTCGGAAGCTCGGCGCCTAGACTGAGGGGAGGGTTGAACTATTTTTTTGACTATCTTATTTATTATTTATCTATGTGCTGGAAGGATATTATATTTTTCAATTCCATCACATTAGAAATTATTCAAAGATTACAAAAAGTCCAAATAAGATATAGTTATGTTAATGTATAAGGGATTTAGGTAGATGAATTAGAGAGAGAGATAGATAAAAAGAGTGTGTATATCGAGGGAAAAAACAAAACAAAAAATCTATCAAACGTAAATCTTCCGTCTCTGCTGGCACGGAGGGGAGAGTTGAAATATTTTGTTGACTATCTTATTTATTATTTATCTATGTGCTGGAAGGATATTATATTTTTCAATTCCATCATATTAGAAATGATTCAAAGATTACAAAAAGTCCAAATAAGACATAGTTATGTTAATGTATAAGGGATTTAGGTAGGTGCATTAGAGAGATAAATAGATAGAGCAACGGACTTTGCTCCAACTTTTTTATAGCAACGGACTATGTCCGTTGCTGGGTCCATTGTCCGGCCTACATTTTTTGACCGTTATTGCCGATATCCGTTAAATCGGAATCCGTTAAATGGAGGTTAGAGTGTACCTCATATCACTCCTCCACATCCCCTCCTTCCCCCTTTTCCCCTCCCCCTTCAATTATCACCTATTTTCCCTGTTATTCCCTAATTCGTTGGTATATTTTTGTGCTAACATTAGCAAAATGTGTGGAGAATGTGCTTACGTGCCTAGCCAGGTGTTATACAACCGAGTGTGTGAATGAGTAGGCTCAGTGTGGATTGAGGCCTCGTGGAGGGAGGGGTTGCCTCAATTTTCTCCATAATTCATGAATGGGCTGGTCCATCTATATTCGCGATTTTGACCAGAAAAATTATATTTTAACTTGTTTTATTATTGTTACAGGTTACTATCTTCATAGTGAAGGTAAAATAGGCTCATATGAATAAGTAATAACGATATTTATCGTAAAATGACGATTATAGGCCTGAATGGAGCCTATATGCTCGCCCATGGGGACCGGGTTCAATCCCCCCCCCCCCTCGCCGTTTATAGGTTAAATAACACACCCAAATAATTATAGGATTAAGGTTATACTTCTCAATAATTTTGTGTCATTCAGTGTCATTTTTTGTTTGGTACTGTATATATATAACTGGTCAGCTTATCCACCACATACCCCATAGCTGGGGGTGGCCGACTTGAGACAGAGCCCGAACAGAAACAACATTTAAGGTTTCATTCTTAAGGTCTGGGACCAGTTTCGCGCTCCCTCGCCCCTTTCACTCTTGACGAGTAAGTACAGTTGAGTATTAATCCGTTTTTCCTCATTCACATGTATACACACGCATGCTCAAGCAGTGGAATTGTTACTTCAGGCTCTTGCAGTGATAAACATCGAGCAAAGCAATGTACTGTAGAATGATGTAATTTTCACCATTCTCAAGCTGTTCTTTTACTTGCCAAACACTCTTTCATCAATAATAAATGCACTGAACTATCCAACTCTAGCTATTCCCAAGCTTTCTGGCATCTAGCCAAAAACCTCTCCAACAATATTTCTTCCTCATCTTTCCCTCCCCTTTTCCACTCTGACAGCACCACCGTTCTTTCTTCCTCTGACAAAGCTGAACTCTTCGCCTAACGCTAAAAACTTCACTTTGGATGATTCCAGTGCTATTCCTCCCTCTCCACCCCTCCTCTCTCCTACTTATGCCTATTATCCTAATCTCTTCTAAAGATGTACTTTCTACCATCTCTCGGCTTAATACTACGAAGGTGTACAGACCTGATAGTGTTCCTCCTGTTGTACTGAAAAACTGTACTTCTGTGCTGACTCCCTGCCTAGGCAAACTCTTTCGTCTTCTGCTGCCTCAGGTGTCAGGTTTTTAAATTCAAGAGATTTAATTTAGATTTCTATATATTATTGAGGAAATACAGGAATACAGTACATACATATATATACTGTATATATATATATATATATATATATATATATATATATATATATATATATATATATATATAACCGTCCCGTGCACTAGAAGTTCTACTCACGCGCCTGCGTATTGGCCATACCAGACTAACACACGGCTACTTGATGTCTACACCCCATGATCCACAACCAGAATGTCAATCCTGTCTCACTACCCTTACTGTTCGTCATATCCTTATTGAATGCCCGCTCTATTCCCGCTCCCTTACGCTTTACTTCGGATGCAAATCTTACTCTGATTTGTTAACGGATTCTCCTACTTTATTTGCCCCATTATTCGCTTCCTTTCCTCCTCCTCTCTCATCAATGAAATCCAATTAGTGCACCACCTCACACTGATACATATCTATTCCAGCTGAACCCTTAGCTTAAGCTAGGGGCAGCCCTATGAGAGTCTCGTAATGTGACTCAGTGGTCTGGTTAAACTACTGTATTAAAAAATATATATATATATACAGTAGGGTCTCACATAAAACTAGTAATTGGTCGATAAACGAGTGCATTGTATGCGATTTCGTTTTATGTGAACACGGCATTTTGGTGGCCCAATATCGTCAATGTTCACTGGAAGCGTAAATTTCCGTCAGGAGCGTACGATATTTCGGCGCTCTATATGAAAACTCCTCGGATTTGCCCCACTTTTGCGGCGGACTCGTTTTATGTGATCACATTCGTTCTGATCGAAAATTAAATATTAATATTTTAGGTCGCTCGTTTTAATCAAGACTCGTTTTATGTGAACACGTTTTATGCGGGACCCTACTGTATATATATACAGTACTGTATAATTATATACTGTATATATATATAGGCTATATATATACCGGTACTGTATATATATATATATATATATATATATATATATATACCGGTATATATATATATACAGTATATATATATATATATATATATATATATATATATATATATATATATATACAGTACAGTATACAGTATATATATATTTATTTAATTGAGATTTACTAATGTAAATTTTGTACTGTGTGTGGTGTAGGTCTGTCCGGTGCTCGTGGTCTGTTAAGTGATGACTCGTCCAGTAGCCTTGGTGAAGTGTTACTCTCCCAAGACAACAAATCCTCCATCCCTCTTACTGACTCTGATGAGCTAAGTACCCCTACCGAGCCTCGCCACCGTGCCATACAGCTCACTCACCACCATCACCACCACCACAGGCCTTCTTCTAATTTGGTCGAGTCGGATTCAGTCAATGAGAACTTTTCGCCTGCCAGGCCCCATAATCGGAGGTAGGTTTTGGTAGGTTTGTTATCTTCATGAAATTATTGATTGATTTACAGTTTGTATGTATGTATATACTCAGGCACATACCCCATTGCTAGGGGTGGCCGACACAAGCCCGAACAGAAACAACATTTAAGGTTCCTATTCTCAGGGTCCGGGACCACTTTCGCATTCCCTCGCCCATTTCTCTGCTTCATTGAGTAGGAGAATTATGCAAGGGGAGGAGGATTCCTAGCCCCCTGCCCTTATTCATGATTTACTTTATTAATAAATTATTGATTTATTGTACTCTGACATATATTGTTTCTACTCTTACTGCACTACTGTTGCTGTTGATGATTAGGCTATTGCACCTTTCATATACAGTAATATTAATATGAAATATAATTGTAGTGATCTAAAATTTACATACTGGTACCAATAATTTCTAATTATAAGTAGCTATCACCATCTCATAGATACCTAAAACATAAATATAAAGTAAAAATAGATAACTTGTCCCAAAATGTTTACTACTGTACTATTTTCCCCCGAATTTAGTTTTGTTATGTGTTTGTTCAACAAAGTTTTAATATCAGCTAGGGTTGATTACTAAAAGTCACCCACTTTGTCCCCCGAGTAGAATTAAGGTTGGTTGTGTGTTTGTTCAGAGATGTTCTAATATCATCTAGTGTTGATGGTTCGCTATGCAGGAGGAGAAAGTGTAAGAGGTTGGCGCTGGACCCGGACGTTCCCTCCCCCTCTCCCTCCACCTCTACTGCCGCTGCCACCACTACCATAACCCTACCACCACCACCACCACCACCACCACCACCACCACCACCCTCCACATCCACCACCACCCTGCTAGGTCCTACCTCCTCGACCACCATACCACCCGGGTGTTATTCGCCCGGGACGCGCAAGAAGAAAGTTTTGCGCCAGTCGCCAGAGTCGGAAACCAGGTGCGTTAACATAACGATTTTGATTAGTTATTTTGTCTTTTTACTGTGTTCGTATACGTTTTGGTTTGTTTATTTTGCAAGTTTTACATTCTAACATATGTGTTTGGAGAAAATAATGTTCTGTACAGCATAGGGTAGCCAAAAACCTTCTTTAACCCTTTGAGTACCAGCGACGTTTGTTATATTTTATTCTAGCTATATTTAAACGATATAATGCTGCTTCGGAAAGATTTGTGGTAGTTGTTGTTGTTGTTGTTGTTGTTGTTGTTGTTGTTGTTGTTGTTGTTGTTGTTGTTGTTGTTGTTGTTGTTGTTGTTGTTGTTGTTCCCCAAGCTGCCTGGCCTAACAGCCCCAAGGCCCCGAGCAATTCCAAGGCCACAACCGAGCGCCCCCACAGAACCCTCCCTGCCGACCACAATAAAGCCTGGGTGACCGAAGCCACTCCATGGCGGGGAGCTGAGGAGGGTGCAGAAACGCCCGGGAAACCAAAGCCCCACCCAGGGCCCTGTGCCCCTCAGCAATTATGAAGAGAAAGTTGAGGGGCAAGGGAAAAATGTGACGCTTTGGCTTCCAATCTTGGTAGATTGGGAGGTCAATCCACGGAAAAGACGCCGTCACTTGAGATCTAGAAAATATATAAGTTAAAGAAACAGTCAGAGTAAGCTATGGGTATGGCAGAGATCGCTCAGTTCTCACTCTGATAGACCAGCCCATCACCACATGATAGTGGTAGTTAAAAGGGTTGGTTGAGATAGTTTGAAACCTTATTATTGCTAGGGGTCCTTCCTAAGCTGAATAAAATTGTCTAATAGTTGCCAGAATATGATAAAAAGGACATCTTTGTTACTCAAAGGGTTAATATTTGTGTAAATACTAGGGAGAGGGATATCAACACTTCCTTGAACGTGACGATAGTGCGTTGTTATGTGTGCGATTAGTTTGTTGGGAAACAGATTAACTTGCTCAATGTATACCCTATGTGGTGTATTGTGTTCTTTTATTTATAAATTATTATTTTGCTTAAGCGTTGTTTTCACATAGCGATTTTGATAAGTTGTTTTGTCTTTGTACTGTGTTGGCTTTTATGGACTTGGAAAAAGCGTATGATCGTGTGGACCGTGAAGCAATGTGGAAGGTGTTAAGGATTTATGAAATAGAAGGAAATTTGTTAGAAGCAGTTAAGAGTTTTTATGAAGGGAGCAGAGCATGTGTGAGAGTAGGAAATGGTGAGTTGAGTGAATGGTTGTTGTTGTTGTTTTTCCCCAAGCTGCCTGGCCGAACAGCCCCAAGGCCCCGAGCAAGGCCAAGGCCATAACCGAGCGCCCCCACAGAACCCTCCCTGCCGACCACAATAAAGCCTGGGTGACCGAAGCCACTCCATGGCGGGGAGCTGAGGAGGGTGCAGAAACGCCCGGGAAACCAAAGCCCCACCCAGGGCCCTGTGCCCCTCAGCAATTATGAAGAGAAAGTTAAGGGTCAAAGGAAAGATGCGACGCTTTGGCTTCCAATCTTGGTAGATTAGGAGGTCAATCCACGCAAGAGACGCCGTCACTCGAGATCTAGAAAATATATAAGTAAAAGGAACAGTCAAGAGTAAGCTATGGGTATGGCAGAGATCGCTCAGTTCTCACTCTGATAGAGTGAATGGTTTGAGGTAAAGGTAGGTTTGCGACAGGGTTGTGTAATGTCACCATGGCTGTTTAATATGTTTATGGATGGTGTGGTGAGGGAGGTGAAAAGGAGAACTATGGGAAGAGGATTGGGTTTAGTAGGAAAGAATGGTAGAGATTGGGAGTTGAATCAGTTGCTGTTCGCTGATGACACGGCATTGGTGGCGGATTCTGATGAGAAACTGCAGCGGGTAGTCAAAGAGTTTGGTGTGGTTTGTGGAAGGAGGAAACTGAAGGTGAACGTCAATAAAAGTAAAGTAATGGTGTGTAATAGGGGAGAGCATAGGGTGAATCTAGATGTGAGGCTGGATGGGGAAATATTGGAACAAGTAGAGTGTTTTACATATCAAGGAGGAACGATAAGCAGGAGTGGAGGTATGGAAGTGGAGGTAAAACAGAGAGTGTGTGAAGCAAGGAAGGTTTTCGGAGCAATGGGAAGTATGTGGAAGACGAGAAATCTCGGAGTGAAAGTAAAAAGTGCACTGTATCAAGGAATTGTTGTGCCAACAGTGATGTATGGGGCTGAGACATGGGCTCTGAAGAAAAAGGAGAAAAGAGGGCTGGATGTGATGGAGATGAGCTGCTTGAGGAGTATGTGTGGAGTTACTCGTAGAGACAGATTGAGGAATGAAGAGATACGTAGGAGAGTGGGGCAGCAGGAACATTTGTCAGCCAGAGTGGACAGAAGGGTGCTGAGCTGGTATGGTCATGTTGAACGAATGGGAGATGAAAGGCTTACAAAGATAATATGTGAGTCAGGTACAAGGGGAGATAGAAGGGAAGGAAGACCCCCATTGAGATGGAGAGACTGTGTAAGAAAGGCTTTGGATGATAGAGGAATGACTATAGATCAGGCAGGGGAAGTGGTGGTGGACAGGAGTGAATGGAGAATGCTTGTGAATAGTTGAGTGAACACGTGGTCATTTGGAGTAAGGGGTCGGGCGCAAGTTCGACTAGATAATAGTCCATCAGGCGCCTGGCCCGGGTAGACGATTAATATGAAGGGTGTGCCTGGAAGTGTGGTGGGAGGGCTTGTGGCTTTGGCTCCGCTGCATGTCTGCCTGCCGAGATCGGAACCTCTCCGGATGGTCAGGGGCCGGGGGAGTGCTGGAGCGACCTTGGTAACCCTGGTCTCTGGGTCTTCTCCTGGGTGACCTGGATGTGTGTGAGTTTGTGTTTTTTATCAGTGTTTATTTTTTGTTTATGTTGTTTTTGTGTTTTCCCTGTTCTTGCTCTGTCTTGAGTCGGCTACCCCCAAAATGGGGATTGGGCCTGAGCATATAGATAGATAGACTGTGTTGGTCTAAGTTTTGGTTTGTTTATTTTGCAAGTTTTACATTATAATTATACTTGATATTTTGATAGCATAGCAAAAGAGTATTAGCAAGTATAATTCATTAGCAATGATCATATTTTGATACTATAAAGCATCAGGAGACATCTGGCAAGTTTCATTTCTCGTTTAAGGGGAGATGGGCCGTTTTTCTGGACCACTTTCTCCCTCATGTTTAGCCCCATTAGTTTTCAGATGTTAAGATTTTTCCCCATTAGTTAGTCGATTTTAAGACCTTTCGCCACATTTCTTCGTCAATATTTAGATCTTTCGTGCAATTTAGGTGTCTACTTTTCCCTGGCGAACGATAGTGAGCCTGTAATGTTGGAAGAACATGGCCGGGAAATTTTTCTACCGAAAAATGTACAAATTAATCTAGAAGGGGGACCTAATGGATGTTTTTTTTTAATTTGATGGAGGTCTAGGGAGGAAACTAGAAAAATAATGAATACATGCAAAAGTCGCCCAAAAAGTGAACCTATTGGCTCCTATTGCTAATTAATGTACTTTATATCCCTTAGGTACTTGGCTATTTCGGCAGGGAAGAGGAAACGTGGCCGTGAAAAGAGTGTGGAGTGGTGTGATGGTGGAGGGACTGGGGGAGGAAGCAGCAGCAGTCATTTGTCCCACCACCACCATCATCACCACCACCATCACCGCCGCATTGCTTCATCATCCTCCTCCTCCTCTCACCTCCACCACCACAGTCTTCGTCTCCACCGTTCATCACAACCCACCACTGAGGATAGTATGGAGTATGACTATTCTGATGAAGCTAATATGTGAGTTAACTATTATCTATAAGGGTTAAGTGCCCCATTAATTACTCCTTCCATTCGTCTATACATTAGGCTACCATAGCACAATCGGAATATATGTACATGCTCAGACTAATATGCAGGATTCGAAACTGTATAATATATCATAGGCTTGTCCATATTTCTTTAACTGTCTTGATAGCATAATGCATAGTGCGCAGAATTTCAATGTGAGTATCCTGGGTTCGAGTCCTCTGAGTACCACATGTGTTTGTTGATTTAATTGATTGAGTTTAGATGTGAAGTTGGTTGGTGTAAAAAACATAATCATCCTTTGATAAGTTTAATTTTTCTTTGTTTTTAGACATTAACCCTCCAGCCCCGGCTACGCATTACATAAATATTCTCCGAAACCCGGGTGTTTTGGCCGAAAAACGTCTAGGCTAGGCTACCGTATCTTTGTTATTCTGACTGCTTCCCGCATCCCCAAGCGTAGCTGTGTTATTTACCTGTAGAATGGCGTTAAGTAGAGCTCTCTAAGTCAACTGGTTCAGTTGTGATGATGATTTAATTGGAGATAACTTTATGGCAAAAACAGCCTCTTTACACTACTTTTCGATACTTAACAACACCATACAGGCACACACGAACAAGCGACGCTCTCCTTCTTGTGGCCGGAGATGCGGGGCGTCGGTCCAGCCGGCTGTTGTTTACTTGCGTCGCCTCGCACACCAAGCTCACAGGCTTTCAACCACTGGGCGTTAAAGAGCCCTTCCGGGCAGCTCGTGTATGCTTTTTTATGGGCGTTCAAGAGCCCTTCCGGGAACAGAGGGTTAAATATCTTGTATAACAGTACCAGAGTTTTCTATTTTTGGAACCCTCCAACCTTCAGTTTTGAGAGGATAAAAATGTAATAATAATAATAGCTTATTTACAAATTACTAAATGCTGCTGGGACCAATCTAGGTCCTCCAGATCCTTAATCACTTCTGTCACAAGACATTGTCTATCTTAAAAAGTTATGTGCATAAACCTTAACCGTTTCCCGACGGGTCCCTCTAATATTAGATTAACTTTCTCATGTAGTAATGTACACCCTATGTGGTGGATTATGTTCTTTTATTTATGAATTAATATTTTACCTAAGTGTTGTTTCCACATAACGATTTTGATTAGTTGTTTTGTCTTTTTACTGTGTTCTTTTATTTCATACATTTTATTTTAGTAAGCGTTGTTTCCACATAGCGATTTTGATTAGTTATTTTTCCTTTACCGGTATATTGTCTTTGTCCGAATTTTGATTTGTTTAGTTTGCAAGTTTTACATTTTAATTTGTATAAGTTTTGGTTTGTTTATTTTGCAAGTTTTACATTATAATTTATTTTATTACCGTAGGGATGATAGCAGTAGCGAGAGCAGTAGTGAGAGTGAAACGGGAATCTACACTTGCGATGAGGGGCGGGAGGCGGACGACGAACAGAGCGACTGGTTTGCTGAGCCAGACCCCGTGTATGGCGTCCCCGGGGCCCCCACCCCCGCCCGACAGCGTACACCCACCGCCAGACTCACCTGGTGGAACGATAACGACCTGGGTCTGTCGTCGTCAGCTAAGGTAATGGGCAGAGAATTGATTGAGGGGTGTTGAGTGCTTTGATAGTTTGTACAGTGAGATCTGGTTAAGTCCACTTCTTGGGTTGACCATAGTATACAGTACATTCAAATTTCATATAATGCGCAAATGTTGTACCAAGAATTTACTAATTTTTGTGATTTTTATTGAATTTGCTTACTAATTAGTACCGCATACATGTTAGCTCGTTTACACTTATTTGACTGAATAATATTTTCTTTGTTTATTTGGTAATACTGTATGTTGGTGTAAATTTCAATTTTAAGCTACCATTATATTCTACAGGAAAATGTTCTTATTGTTGTGATGATATTTCCATATATAATAACCCAGGTCAGTGAGTTCCCATATAGTTTAGTAGCCGTTTAGTAGAGATGGCTTAAGGGGGGATGGTTCACATTTTGGGTGATTTTTGCATGTATTCATTATTTTTCTAGTTTCCTCCCTAGACCTCCATCAAATAAAAAAAAAAAAAAACATCCATTAGGTCCCCCTTCTAGATTAATTTGTACATTTTTCGGTAGAAAAATGTTCCGGCCAAAGGCTGGTTCTTCCAACATGCTCACTATCGTTCGCCAGGGCAAAAATTGACACCTAAATACCACGAAACGTCTAAATATTGACGAAGAAATGGGGCAAAAGGTCTTAAAATAGACTAACTAATGGGCAAACATCTTAGCATCTGAACACTAATGGGACTAAACATGAGGGAGAAAGTGGTCCAGAAAACCGGCCCATCCCCCTTAATCCATTTTCTAAACAGTAACTATTGGACTCTGTTGCCACTGGTGTAACAAGCTAATAAATACTGGTGATGATAATTTATTTTGTTAATGAATATATTGTAAGCCATGATATATCAGTGTTATTTTGCTAAGCTGTTATGGCTTTATTTTGTGTTTCCTATGTACAGTCGCGCTAATAAGTGATGTCTCGGCACCAAGTATGTTTTGATCAATAATTGGTATCAGCAATATCTAAAGTTGATTTCTTCATTGCAAGTGAGATATACAAACATGTTCCTACACTTACCCACCCTATTCAGCATCTGACAGACATTAATGCAGCACAGAACGAGCCAAACGTAATGACAGCTGAGACATGACTTTTTAGCGCCACTGTACACTCGGATACCATAGTCTCTAGCCCACTCATAAATATTTGTGGAATTCACCAATCACCTACAGTATATAGGATTATGGAAGTATATCTCTGGAAACAAATTTATCAATATTATTTTACAGTATGTATATCAACTACAAAACTATATACTGTATTAAAATGTAAAACTTGCAAACTAAACAAACCAAAATTGGGACAAGGACAATATAAAGTCAAATTAAATTATCAAAATCGCTATGTGGAAACAACGTTTACTAAAATGAAAATTATTAAATAAAAGAACACAATCCACCACATAGGGTGTACATCACTACATGAGCAAGTTAATCTGTTTCCCAAGCAAACCAATCGCACATATAACAACGCACTATCGTCACGTTAAAGGAAGTAGTCAAGTTTGGGAAGTCCGGGACGTTCTGGCAAATTTTACTAAACTCTGCATGAATAAAGAAACTACATGTTAAATGTCAAAATATTATTTAAAATCAAATTTGCAACATGACAAGACATTAACAATAGTAAAAAATACAAATATTGACAAGATATCTATACTATTACAAAATAATATATAAAATACAGTACAGCACTCACTAACGATAGTGCTATCGGGTAGGTACCTGTAAGCATAGCATGCCTCAAGTGACCCCTATCAATAACTACCCTACAAATAACCTACATTTATAGCACAAATAAACTAAGGAAATCGCAAAAGTAAGCAATTGATACTATCGACAATGAATACATATATATAAAGAGAAATAATTGCAAAATATGAAGTAACAACAGATTTAAACAAAGAGTACTCTTTTAACAAGAACAATAAATTTAAAAAATCATCAATATTAATAATAATAATAATAATAGAAAAAGAAAAAGATAAACAATAAATACAGACAAAAAGTAAGCAGAGGTTATACAAGAAACTTCAAGTTAAAAATGCTTGATTAAAATTATTGATGTCAAATTTTAGAATACAGTCACAATAATTGACCCTAAAAAGATTAAATTTATGGAACAATTTACTTGCCTCAAAACCTCTGTCCACTAAGAGTCTGTATAGTAACCTAGCTCTAGCCCAAAAGTCATCTACTTTAGTGCAGATTTTACAAAATCTTATTAATTGGGAATAAAAACAATTATAAGTGATTTTACTATCGATATTACTACTAGGGAAAGGAAAGTTTATTACGTTAAAATTAAAATCATCAACTTTGTGATATACTTTAAGTATGCACTGTTCATTAACAATCTCTATATTATATCAAGAAAATTTTCAACTTTATAATTTACGTTACATTGTGTGAGGGGAATAGAATTAGGGTAAATAAGTTTAGCAACTTGATTAAAATTTAACAAATTGCAAACAAGAATATCATCAATATATCTACTATTATTACTTAACAGTTTAGCAAGTGCTAATTTTTCTGGAATTTTATTTTTCTTGCTACTGTCAACTAAGTCTTTTATATATTTAAATTCTAAAGCAAGCAAGAATAAGTCTGCAATTAAAGGGCTAGCATTTCCACCCATAGGAATTCCTAATATTTGTTTGAAAATGTACGGCCCGAATCTAACATAAGTATTGAAAAGGAGGAATTTAAGGGCATCTTTAAGTTTAGTTCTATCAAAATATACAGAACTAGTGGGAGTAGAGCTAAGTGATGCATTATTAAAATATGTATAAACATTTATGAAATAATTACCATTCCTAACGAACCTGTCAAAGTGCAAATCTATAATAAAGCAAAGCTCTGAATATACTAAATCTAAAGGCAAATTGGTATACAAAGTTGAAAAGTCGAAGCTATGTACCGAGGTAACTTTCGGCATGGTATTTATTTATCAATAACTTCTAACGAATTGTCAACACTCCAATAATAGTTAATGCCAGTTCTTCTCATGATGGTATTACAATATCTTTTATGAGTACTTTTAATGTATTTTAAGCAATTTACTACTTGTTCTGATAGAGTTTTAGTGGTAGCAAATTTTGCTCCGGCAATAAAGCGATATTTATAAGGTCTTTTATGAAATTTAGGTAACATGTATAATTTTGCAATGTACTTGTTCTTATCAGAAAGTTTAATATCAAATATTATATTTTTCTTGGTATGTTCATCGATTAAGTTATCAATATTCAGATTATTTTGAATTTCATAAACAGAATTACCGCAAATATTTTTACGTAATATGTTACCCTTAATACCTAATTCTTTTTTCATATTTTCAAGATAAAATTTCTTACATGTGAAGCTATAATTATTGCTGGCTTTATCTACTGTAGTGATTACAAAATGTTTATGTAAATTTATTAAATCAGCTTTAAGCTTATTATAATTATAGTCTATAAAATCTGAAAGATTAAATTCATTTTTAAGCGAGAAAATTTTATTTCTAATTAACTTAATTAATAATTTAGACCATGCTTCTAGTTCTCTCGCATTGCAGCACGCAATTTTTAACAATTTATCTTTTAATTTATTGACTGAAAAAACAATATCTTTTAAAATTATGTCCCATGTCAACTAGTTATTGATAAGCAAGTTCTATCAACAAAAATTATAATGTAAAACTTGCAAAATACACAAACCAAAATGTATACGAACACAGTAAAAAAACAACACCCCAAATTTGCATGAGTGGACTAGAGACTATGGCATCCGAGTGTACATACATTTACATATAGAAAATATGTTTGATTTTACTAACATTACTACGTACTGTACAGGTAAAGTGTTAAGCAATAATGTACTGTTACTATATTTGTATAGTAATTTGTGGTACTGTAGAATTAATCCAATATATTTGTACACCAGTAGATTTGACATAACTACAATCTAATTATTATAAGTTGGCTAGAAATTGTGACAATAGCCTCTTACAACTCAAAAAGAACGTGAGCAATTAAGCTGAAATATCTGGTTAAGGTGTCTAAAAATGTGTGTGATAACCCGGGTTCGAATCCTGGTGGATCACATACGTGCTTTCATTAATTTCATTGGAGGAGTTTGGTGTTGTGGTGAAATTAATTAATTAAAAAAAAAAAAAAAAAATGACCAGAATACAGATATGGAAATTTACATTCAGTTTGCCCTAGCCCTATTTGAGTTATGAGGTTAAAGTCACGTTTTGTGGCTTACTTATCATGGATGGATTATATGTTGATGTGTTGATTTGATATACTCTCAGTACTGTAGGAGTGTGTTTCTGTAATTTCAGTCATATGTGTGTGGTGACCCAGGTTCGAATCCAGGTGGATCACATGCTTTCATTAATTTCATTGGAGGTGTTTGGTGTTGGGGTTGAAATTAATATAAATAGAATATAGCAATAGAGTTTTGTTTGGCACAAGTCGGCCTTTCTCTCTTTGGTGTAAGGATGCACCGACCCCACCACCCGGCGCTTCAGTGGTGCAGTCAGCTTCTGTAGCAGCTACAGTAATTTCTTGTTACTGCCTTATTGTAGCACGTTTAAGGGTGGTGTGGTGCGGATTTGCCTGGTGAAAGTGCTTCAGGAGGACTTTGTTGAGTCTTCTTGACACTGTCTTGATAGCGTAATACATAAGTGCGCGGATAGTGTAATGCATAAGTGCGCGGAATTTCGATGTGAGTATCCTAGGTTCGAGTCCTTGGAGTGCCACATGTATTTGTTGATTTCATTAATTGAATTTAGAAGTGAAGTTGCTTGGTGGAAAAAACGTAATAACGCTGTTAGCGCTATACAGTACTCCCTCGAATTTTGCGAGAATATGGTCGACATTGCAGGCCGCAAAATTCAAAATCGCAAATTTCAAATAACTAACCTTATGGGATTAATTGAATATGGTCGACATCTCATCATCGAGGGCCTATTTTTTGGTGATGTTCGTCCTTGTTTGTACACACATTATGACACATACACTTAATTATACATCCTACAATAAAGAAAAACACAGAAATACAGATTCAGGGGACCCAGGGCACATGTAACACTTCAATTTTGCCCAAGGAAGTCGATTATGCGAGAGCGTGAGAACATATAGGAGCGTGGGAGAATCTATAAACAGTAAACAATGGGCCGCAGGGCGGCCCGACGTCACGACCCTCATACCCCTCCCCCCCGAAAACTAGTGCGGAAACCCCGTATCATTGAGCGCCACCCGCAAAACTCAAGTAATATCGCACATATCAAGTCCCGCAAAAATTGTCAAATCTTGGGTCCCGTTCGCAAAATCGAAATTTCGCAAATTTGAAAGACGCAAAATTCGAGGGACTACTGTACCATCATCGGCCACTCTGATGACATGATTGGGCTGTGTTGTGGTAAGTCTTTACTGTATTGTACTGCAGTAAAAAGATCACTATTTAAAGGGAAGAGTAGAGATAAAAAGATGTGATAGAAAGATGTGGGAACGAGTCTTATGATCTGATATCGAGTTTAAAAACTTTGAAGAGAATTATGGTTGTTCTTTGAAACATGAGGCATCCTAGAACAGTGTTGTCTTGAATACTGTATTACCTTTTAGACTTACGACTAAAACCGTACCGATTATGTATCACTGTGTTGGTGGTGTACTGGTTTAGATACTTATGTTCTGGGTGTGGTGTCCCGAGTTTGAATCCCGGAAGGACCATATGCTTCATTAATTTATTCAAGTGCATTGGGGTTTGTAGTTTATGATTAATGTTAAGAACGGGATGTTACTTAAAAGTGTAGGTATGTATAGAATACTTAAAAGTGTAGGTATGTATAGAATACTTAAAAGTGTAGGTATGTATAGAATACTTAAAAGTGTAGGTATGTATAGAATACTTAAAAGTGTAGGTATGTATAGAATACTTAACTCGTTTGGTGCCAGAATCGAGTTGGGGAAGAAAGTTGCAGGAAAAAGTAGTGGTGTGATACCGGCTTAAGTCCCCATTCCCCTCTTCTCCTTCCACAGGCTCTGTTCAAAGAGCGGTACGAGACTATGTCCGTGGAGAACCAACAAGCCTGCAGACTCAGATTCCAAAAGCTTAGAGAGAGGCTTTTAGTGAGTATTAATCCATGGCGACAAATTCTAACCGGTTCTGTCGCCACCATTCTAAGTTTTTAATTTTCCTTTGGTCTTGCGTAGAGAGAGAGAGAGAGAAGCTATTGGTGAGTATTTATCCGTGGCGGCTCAAACCATCCGGTTTTGTCGTCACCTTTTAAGTATTTATTTTATCTTGCTAAGGGATAGGGTTTTGGCGAGTTTCAACCTATGGCAATGCACCCCAACCTGTTCTGCATGGTAATTACAGGGTAGTTTGTATTTTTCTTGTTTGGGTTTGACTTAAATTAAATTTAGTGTTTAATTGGAAGTTAGGTTAATATTGTTAGCTGTAGAATTTGTAGGCTCATCCTTATATCCTGCCATTCTAGTTGCTATTGATTTGTATATAAAAAAAAAAAAAAATTATGATAAAATGTTTTAGCACATCATGATAAAAATATTATATTTTGAGTACATTGATTGAGGATTGTTACATAACAATAATATAAGTTAAAGAGACTTCTTAGCTCAAGACTTAATAGAAGTCATTCTTGGCTTAACCAAATTTGGCAAAAAATAATGGATTGAGCAAGTTAAGGGAGTAAAAATAGGGCACTAGAAAGAGCCTTCAGTAACATTATAAACAAATAATTTTAATATTTGGATCTTGACAATATTAATAAAGACATTATTAATCTAATAATAAGAGGAATAATTAATATCAACCCAATGCCAATAGAGCTATAACTAATATAAACCACTGTTAATAGAGCTAACTAACATGAATCAAATGTCTGTAGAAAGATCAACTATAGTCCATTTATAATGACGATACTAGAAATTGTGCCTCCTGCAACTCTGGGATCTGAAGCTAACTACAGTTGGCCTACCTGTAATTTGTCACACATATTTACTGGTTTAATCTTCCCAAATAGTAATATTATCAGATCGAATGCTCAAATCCTTTTCGAGTTATAATAGGTTGGTTATTGGGATATCTGGCATAGCTATAGTAAATACTTAATAGACTATAGTATAAGAGTTATGTGTATACAGTACTCGGCTGATTGTATATCCATGGCCCCCACAGAGACGTGAGATCCGTGCAGGTCGTCGGAGATTGAGGGACCGCAAGCCAGGGTTCAGCATTGTGTCCTCCGTCAATGATAAGGTTTCCAGATTCCTCCAGGTTAGTATGCCCTACAGATCCTATAATTTAAAATGTAAAACTTGCAAAATAAAAAAACAAAACTTGGACGAACGCAGTAAAAAGACAAACAACTTATCAAAATCGCTATGTGGAAACAACACTTAAGTAAACAAATAATTTACAAATAAACGAACACAAAGATCGAGCAATCTCCGCCATATTGGTTTCATGGCCTCTCTTTACAATCAGATATGTCCATACTCAAAGTATACATTCAGCATGATATATTATGTACTGTACATATACAGGTAATTTGCTTTTTAATCTTAATTTGTACATGATCATTCTACATTTGATAATTGTGGCACTAAAATGGTGTCCTGAGAAGAAGGTAGCTGATTATTACAACCCTCAACTTTCCCTTCATAATTGCTGAGGGGCACAGGGTTCTGGGTGGGGTTTTGGCTTCCCGGGCGTTTCCGCACCCTCCTCAGCTCCCCGCCTTGGAGTGGCTTTGGTCACCCGGGCTTTATTAGTGGTAAGCAGGGAGGGTTTTGTGGGGGGCACTTGTTTATGGCCTTGGCCTTGCTCGGGACCTTGGGGCTGTTCGGCCAGACAGCCTGGGGAACAACAACAACAACCACAGAATCACTATTGTATTCTTTCAAGCTTGTAAAGTCCTTCAAGCTAATATACATTACCGAGGTAATAATCTCAGGCATGGAGGCATACATTTAATTTTATTTCTCTCAGTCTATTATGAAACATCCTAGTTTACTTGCGCTTGTTCTACTGCTGTCTGCAATAAAGAGGAAACATTCAAACGGTACCACCGCCTTCAAACTCAAGATTCTCGTACTTTCTATTTTTCTGCCCGGAATCAATCCAAATGTGTTCTTCGTTTCACAAAAAAAAAATGTTTTGTCAACAACAAATGCTCTGAACTTTCCAATTCTAGTTTTTCCCAAGCTTTCTGGCATCTAGCCTAAAACCTCGGCAACAATTTCACTTCCTTGTCTTTCCCTCCTCTTTTCCACTCTGATGGCATCACCATCACTTCTTCCTCTGACAAAGCTGAACTCTTCGCTCAAAACTTTCGCTAAAAACTCTACATGATTCCGGTGCTATTCCTGCCTCTCCACCCCGTCTGTCTAATATCCTAATCTTTTCTAAGGATGTATAATTCCTTACTAAAGTCCCTGAACACTTAGTCAATGTTACCCCTTTAATATTCTGTACAAAATGTGCATGGTTTGTGGTTACTTTATGACCATCCCTTTCGCCCACTATAGGTAGCACCAACGAACTTGACAATAATCTGGACCCCTTAACTTCTTATAACTCAAAATTAATGAAAGCAATTGGGCTGACATTTCTATCATTTGGGAAGAGTCCACCAGGCAATAGGTGTGGAAATTTACAGCCAGTTTGCTCAAGGTCCTTTTGAGTTACGAAGAGGTCAGGGATCGAGATAATTGTCAAGTTCATTGGCGTTACCTATAGGTGATAAGTAAGGGGAGGTGTGGTGGAGTGGTCTTGCCACTGGCCTGGTAATCCAAAGGTCCCGGGTTCAAATCCCGATGTATCAATGGGAAGATATTATTTGGATGGAATTTGTGCTGTACCTGGTATCAGTGCATTACCACAAGCCCACCGAAACGTCAATAAAATACCCTCATTGTTCCCTGATTAAATAGCACTGTATGAATATTCCCATATTCAAAATATGCTATAGGGGTGCAATGCCTGGTGAGTTATCTGCTCAACAGGTGGCGTTGTGTAAGTGTGAGAGTCCGAGTGTAGGGGGTAAGACAGTGAAGCACGGGAACGAGGTGGCTTCAGAGATGGGGTCGTTTCGGGCCATGAGTGAGCACCGTGCCTCATGTGAAGGCAAGATGGCAGGTGCTCGTTGTACTCTACGTGCTTCACATGTCTCACTCCCTAGACTGGAACAAGACCTCACAGGCTTCACTGTTCATTGTAAAGCGGTGAATGTTAAGGCTCTCAGCCTATGCCCGAGACGAAGTAAGTTGGAATATAGAAAAAAAAAAAAAAAAAAAAAAAAAGTGGGCAAAAGAATATGGTCATAAAGTAACCTATAACATGCCCCTTATAACTTTATTTGTTATGTCTGTCTTCGTGGCGCAATGCATAAGTGTGTTGATTTTCGGTGTGAGCGTCCTGGGTTCGAATCCCCGGACTGCCACATGTGTTTGTTAATTTCATTAATCGAGTTTAGGAGTAAAGTTGGTTGGTGGAGAGAACATAATAAATGTTATTTTTATTTTATTTTTTTGCATGGGGGTGGCAGACTCAAGACAGAGCAAGAATAGGGACAACACAACAGAAAACAATGAACACACAAAAACAAAATACAAATTCACACACATCTAGGTCACCCAGGAGAAGACCCAGAGACCAGGGTCACCAAGGTCCCTCTAGCACTCCCCCGGCACCCGACCACCCGGAGAGGTTCCGGTCTCAGCAGGCAGACATGCAGCGAAGCCGAAACCACAAGCCCGCCCACCACACTTCCAGGCGCACCCTTCATATATACCGGCTCCCCAGGCCAGGCGCCTGATGGACTATTATCTAGTCCAACTTGCGCCCGACCCCCTCTCCCAAATGACCACGTGTTCACTCATCTATTCACAAGCAATCTCCATTCATTCTTGTTTATTATTTTATTAAGGTTTACTAAGGTTAATCCCACATATCCATCTCACCATTTTTTTCACAATTTTCTTTTTCATTCCATTCCATTCTCTTTATATCCTCCACTTTAAATGGCCACATCACCGAGGCATAGGTCATTGTACTCCTAACACATGAGGTATACGCCTTCCCTTTAAGATGAAGTGGGAGTCCTCTCATGGTCAAAAGAGGCAACATCTCTCTGAACTTCCCCCAGCCACTTCTGACTCTAGCAATGGAGCCAGCTCCAGCGGCACATCTGACAGAAACCGTATCGCCCAAGTATGTATGTATGTATGTATATACTCAGCCACATACCCCATTGCAGGGGGTGGCCGGCTCGAGACAGAGCCCGAACAGTAACTTTTAAAGCAATATTTATTCACACACTCCAGCATTACGCTACCGAAATTGATACTATCAGGTGAATCATTCAACATAAGTTCTCCCTTACACAATCCACAGGCCGTAGCTCGGTTGGTAGAGCTCTCGCCTGCTGACCATGAGGTTGACGGTTCGAGCCTCGGGCCAGCCAGTGAGCTATTGGCAGATGTCAGTGCTGTTGGTGGACGGTGCGGTCTAGCAAGCTGTGGCTACTATTCACTGAAGTCCCTAAGTCATCAGGGCACCCACCCTAGCCCAGCTATTCAGCTGGGAGTGTATGGTGGTCAAAACTGCATCATCATCATCATCATCATCATCAATCATTCAACACAAGTTCTTCCTTACACACTGTACATTCAAAGTCCTCTCACCCCACTACAGAGTACAGACGTAACATTGAATTGAGTTACTGCTCACCTCTTTCCTGCGAACTGCAAATGGAAAATTGCCACTTCTGCTAGTTCTGCACACTACTCCGCTGATCATGACCTTTGTTTTATCTATATGAACTGCTATTCCCTTGTTTTTCATACCCTCCCTCCATCTATTGAACTTTATCTCTGGTTCCTCTACACTTAAGCCGGTATCACACGAGAGCTTTTATAGTCAACATTCGATGATCAATATTTTTCTGGCAACATTTCTGGAGTATTTTGCCCTGGTATCGGAAACTAGACTGATGGTAGATGAATTTAGGTAACTGAATTATTTTAAATGTTGACCTCATAAGCTGCCAGACCAGTGTTGAGGGAAAAAGCTCTCGTGTGATACTGGCTTAACTGCTATAAGAACTATCTCATCTTTGCCATATAACAACTCCCATGGGAGTCCTGTTGTAAAGTGTCTTGACAGGGCCTCCAGGAAAAAGACAAACGGTATGCAGCACTGAACCTTGATGAACTCAGTCTTAAAATTGGTGAAAATAAGTGGGGCAGTTATGGCCGCCACCAGCCTGAAACCTAGTGAATGCGTAGGTTATGGTATTTTTTGATATACAGTACACATCTCTGCAATTAAATGGCCTAACCTATGTTGTTTACATATTAGAGGCAGTACTTACTGTTATCTTGTGAGTGGTGAAGACTAGAACATTGTACATCAAGTGGTTCTCATGTGAGGTGGAAAATATAATTCTGTGTTTAGTCATGTGATTTAGACTTGTCCGAATTCACAGACGCCATACCGGCGGCTACGGTTACAGTTTATTTGCACTCATTCAACTATTGATTATGGATTATTATTTATTACAGTACAGTCGACTCTCGATACAACAGATTTCAGATTTAACGGACTCTGTCCGTAGCCGGACAAATTTTCCAGTAACGGACAAACAACTTTATATGTATCATTGAATTGTTTATTCTCTTCTATCTACTGTTTACCTATATTGTGTTATTCTCTTATATCTAATTGGGTTGAACTTATACATAGAAAGTTTAAAATCTTTATTATTTTGGCATATTTGGACAAAAACAGAAGTCTGGAGGGAATTTTCCAGTAACGGACAAGCTTGCCCCCCTATTAGTCCGTTAAATTGAGGGTCGACTGTATATTGATTTTATTTCACCATTGTAACCATTCTTTAGTCAATGTCCACTGCTTTCATGCATCGATTGAGACTACACAAAATTAAAATGTAAAACTTGCAAACTAAGCAAACCAAAACTGGGACAAAGACAATATAAAGGCAAAATAACTAATCAAAATACTTGATTGCATGAGCGCCTCAGTCAAGCATGAATCACCTGACTGGCTGGCTGTGTGTGCTTGTTCTTGTGTGTGTTGCGGACCACCCGCTAAAAGACAAGAACACTTTCTCTAGCGTAGTTTTAAGTGGTTTTAGGCCATTCTTATGTGACGGTGCAAACTTAATATGGCTCTTTAGAGGCCATCCGGGTGTGGAGGGTTAAATCATTGTATGTATGGATGCTTTCTCATTCCAGGATCCGTGTCAATCTGAGCTACGCCTGCGTCCGATGACCGACAAGGACCGTGATCAACTCCGTCACTTGGCCAACCTCTACTCTCTCTCTATACACAGCACCGACGACCACACGGCTCCTATCCTCACCAAGACCAGGTTAAGTCCAAGCCCAACATAATAAGTAACACCCCGTTCTTAACAATAATCATCAATTACAAACCCCAGTGTACAGTACTTGAATAAATGAATGAAACCATATGGCCCTCCTGGGATTCCAACTCGGGACACCACACCCAGAACATAAGCACCTAAACCATTACACCACCAACACAGTTAATATCATGGGTTAGGTCCCGCAAGAACTGCTTGGGAATTGAAAATTCGTTGAATGAAATATTTATATAAAGGAAGTAGTGGGGTTTTGTTTCAGGAATCCAGGACTCTGATTTTGAAACTGTTAACTTAATCTATTCAAGAGTGTATAGCATTATATTTATATGAAGAACCTTATTATTTACTCCACAATCTTATTATTTATTCATGTAGTTATTCATTACTACATGTTCTATAAGTGGCAGAACAGGGCTGCCTTACTTGTTAAAGGTGGGGGCTCATGGGTTGAAACAGATTAACTTGCTCATGTAGTAATGTACACCCTATGTGGTGGATTGTGTTCTTTTATTTAATAATTTTCATTTTAGTAAGCGTTGTTTCCACATAGCGATTTTGATAATTTAATTTGACTTTATATTGTCCTTGTCCCAATTTTGGTTTGTTTAGTTTGCAAGTTTTACATTTTAATTGAGATAAACATGGAATGATAATTGCCAAGCTGTACATAATTATCTTGCAAAATGCAATGGCACTGAAATAATTATTAACAATGGTATACAGGATGTTGTGGATCGTCTATACCGGGCCTGTGACGTCACAGGAGTGTAAGTCCACCATCCAGTCCAGGATGAGGATACTGGTGTGACGTCACTATGACGTCACAGGCCTGGTATAGACGATCTGCAATATCCTTTATACCATTGTTAATAATTATATCAGTGACATTGCAATTTACAAGATAATTATATGCAGGTTGGCAATTATTTTTCCATGTTTACCTCAACCCATGAGCCCCCACCTTTTAAGTTTCAACATTTAAGATCAGATCAATGTACCTGATACCATGTCTTTCTATACTATGTTTCTTTGCAACTGATGGTAAATTGCAAAATCCATCAAGATTTCTCAGTTATTTTGAAGATTTTGTAGTGAAATATTGTGTTAATTTTCTAAACTTGGTCTTATTATGATGCAGAGACATGGTAGTTTCATATTGTTCCATTATGTATCGAGAAATCAGTTGCTAAGGGATTCAATTTACCATCAGATGAAATGAAACCGAGAATAGGAGTATAGGTCTATCCTTAACCTATATTATCACTTCAGAAACATAATAACACAAATTAATGATGAGAAATAGGTTCATCTCTCGCAAATTATATCTATCAATCTATATATCTATCTATTTATCTATCTACTTATTCATGTCAATTATTATCTCTCTTCCCACTCAGAAACACAATAACAAAGCAGCGCCTGGAGGTGGATGAGGTGATGGCATGTGGTGGATCGTGGCCTGGTGGTCTGCCGGTTCCGCTGAGTGACTTGAAACGTCGGCGCCGCACCCCACCACCACCGCCCAGTAATCTCACAGAAGGCAGCAATGATTCCGTCGAGAGTGTCACCAACCCTACCACACTCTCAGGTCAATAGATTTTTTTTTTTTTTTTTTTTATGTACTGGTGTGTATGTATGTAGATGTGTGTGAATTTGTGTTTTGTCTGTGTGTGTTCATTGTTTTATGTTTTCCCTGTTCTTGCTCTGTCTTGAGTCGGCCACCCCCCCAAAAAAAAGAGAAACAAAAAGGGAAAAGGAGGGAAATAGAAAAGAAAAAAAAAAGTGAAAAGTGGGGATTGGGCCTGAGTAAATAGATAGATAGATAGATATACTGTATGTACTCAGGCACATACCCCGTAGCTGGGGGTGGCCGACTTGAGACAGAGCCCGAACAGGGACAACTAAGCACAACATAAATAAAAAAATATAAAAAATTCACATACATCAAGGTCACTCAGAAGAGCCAGAGAAGGGCTGGATTTAAGGCAGGACACAAAGGGCCAGTGCCCAGGCCCCATGCTTTCAGGGGCCCCACACTCACCTAATTATTACCAAACTGTAAACAGTAATTTTCTCTCTCTCTCTCTCTCTCTCTCTCTCTCTCTCTCTCTCTCTCTCTCTCTCTCTCTCTCTCTCTCTCTCTCTCTCTCTCTCTCTCTCTCCCTCTCTCTCTCTCTCTATCTCTCCCTCTCTCTATCTCTATCTCTATCTCTCTCCTCTCTCTCTCTCGCTATCTCCTCTATCTCTCTGTCTCTCTCTCTCTCTCTCTCTATCTCTCTCTCTCTCTCTCTCTCTCTCTCTCTCTCTCTCTCTCTCTCTCCCAGGTGGCCTACTGTACATGGCTCCATATAGAGTTTGCACCACGCATCACGGGTGGCCTACACATAGTTCACTGGCCAGTGGAGTATTTATAATAATGTTGTAATATATAGTTTTATTATGTTTTTCCACCTCTAAACTCAATTAATTTGTTTGTCAGGTGGTGCGTTCCGTCCCCCGGTGCCAAGTGTGAGTTGGGAGGACGACGTGGGTGACTGCTGTGCCGACTCTCTGTCCGAACGCCTAGCTGACTCCGAGCCCGACCCCCTCCCATCACCCACATCACTCGGCCTACACGACTGTACACTCTAGGAGTCTAAAGCACAAGTGTATTATCTACCATTCTTAGTTTGACCCCTTCAAGTATAGTCACTTTAATTTTTAAGAGTACAGAACCGTACAGTTGGTACTGTAATTAAACACACACACAAAAGAAATAACCAAGTTTTCAAGGTAAAATTGGATAAATATTATTAACCCGTACTGTACCGTAGGATACAGTAATAAAAGTCCCCAGCAATGTGGACAAAATGGCAGGAGAGACCACCTTTCCACCTCAGAGATGAGGCAACACTGGCTCTCCCACCCTTCAGTGCGTTTCATATAAGCTGAGAAGTGTTCAAGCAGTCGTGGTAACTGGTACAGCCTTGTACAGGCAGTTACAAGGAAAGTACATTAATGACGACTGTATCCGTCGCTGGGACTGGGGAGTTACTTATCTACTGACGACTATAGTCGTCTCTGGGATTGGGGGGTTAAAGAGAGATTGGACAACACAAGCCAGCTCAAATCCTGTACACTACAGGTAGGTGAACATCATCTCTAACACACAGTATATACCAGTATCTATTCCCTCCTCCAATATTTAGTTAATATACTAATTATGAATCACCTTTGCCAGTAGTGTACTCTTACTTTAACCACTTCAGGTGTGGTTATTATCAGTTTAAGAGATACAACACACTTCTGTTGCCGGCATCTAAAGTGTAGTAAGTACCTACGGTATAATGTTTAATCATTCAGGTATGGTCAATATCAGTTATAAGAGATAGTTATTATATTTATACAATTATACACACCGTTTTTTTTTCTATTTTGTAGTTATTATGTACACACTAGTAGTTATAATAATTAAACAAATGCACACACATCGTTTTTTCTTTATTATTTAGTTATTTACAGATAGAATCGCCATCACCAGAAGTGTAATACTCTCGTACAGTCATGCTTAATTTTTTTTTTTCTACCTTCATAATTTAATCTTTGGTTATCTCTTCATTAGAAAAAATAAAATCCTTAAAACATCAATGCCTGGTTATATATTTTGAGGATTTCTTTGAGATATAAATCAAGTTAGTTATGAAGTTGGACAAGATTTGAGCATTAATGTACAGTAGGGTCTCACATAAAACGAGTTTATGGTCGATAAACGAGGGCGTTTTATGCGATTTCGTTTTATGCGAACACAGCATTTTGGTGGCGCAATATCGTCAATGTTCACTGTAAGCGAACATTTTCGTACAAAGCGAACGATATTTTGTACGATATTTCGGCGCTCTATATGAAAACTCCTCGGATTTGCCCCACTTTGGCGGCGGACTCGTTTTATGTGATCACATTCGTTCTGATCGAAAATTAAATATTAATATTTTAGGTCGGTCGTTTTAATCGACTCGTTTTATGCGGGACCCTACTGTACCACTATACCTTAACTTCTCATAACTCAAAGGTCCTATAGCAAACTGGCTGTAATTATCCACACCTATTTCCTGGTGGGCTCTTCCCTAATGATAGAAATGTCAGCTCTGATTGATTTCATTCATTTTGAGAAGTTAAGGGGTCAAGAAAATTGTCAAATTCGTTGGCGCTACCACTAGTAGGCCTATTATCTTTCTTTACCAGTTAGAGAGATAGTTATATTAAAGATTATTCTCTTTCCATTATATATTATATACTATTGTTAAAGCGTTCCCCATTATTTAGTTACTATAATTGTTAGTCCATGCTCCTTTATATTGTATTCTGGTAATACGCACATACTTCTCCACATACCATTTGAGTTGGTTTTATTCAAGTACAGTCGCGCTAATAAGTGATGTCTCGGCAACAATTATGTATTGATCAATAATTGGTATCGGCAATAACTAAGCTTCATTTCGAGTGAAATATAAGAACATGTCCCTACACTTACCCACCCTATTCAACATCTGACATACATTAACCCGAAAACGGCGAGGGGGGGGGTATTGAACTAGCTCCCCATGGGCAAGCATATTGGCTCCATTCAGGCCTATAATAGTCATTTTACGATAAATATCGTTATTACTTATTCATATGAGCCTATTTTACCTTCACTATGAAGATAGTAACCTGTAACAAACAATAAAACAAGTGAAAATATCATTTTTGGTCAAAATCGCGAATATAGATGGACCCAGCCCATTCATGAATTATGGAGAAAATTGAAGCACCCCTCCCTCCACGAGGCCTCAAGCCACACTGAGCCTTACTCATACACACACTCGGTCATGTAAACACACCCGCTAGGCACGTAAGCACATCCTCCACACAGTTTGCTAATGTTAGCACAAAAATATACCAATGAATTAGGGAATAACAGGGAAAATAGGTGATAATTGAAGGGGGAGGGGAAAGGGAGGAAGGAGGGGATGTGGAGGAGTGATATGAGGTATAGGGAAAACAAAACAAAAATTGTTTAGTGCTACTGGGGCTGTTTAAATGTTTTTTTTAGGCCTCCCTCTTAAGAGCTTTGCCGCCGTCGCCCAGTAAAACCTCTTATGAGCTTTGCAGCCGTTTACGGGTTAATACAGCACCGAGCAAGCCAAACATAATGACAGCTGGGACATGAGTTATTAGCGTGACCGTACATTGGGATTTGTAATGGATAATTAATGTTAAGAATGGGGTGTTACTTATTTAGTGTTTTTAGCTACCTCCAGACAACTTTATTCAGCTCAACATTAGTGTCATGAAAATTGCCACTTCAGTCATTCGGACAAGTCCGAATGGCTGAAGTGTGAAGTTTGGACTCGGCCCTTTCAGACTTTTGACACTTTCGGACAGGGGTCTCCCCTGATTGGTCCGAAAGGGCGAGGGTTTACTGTACTCTTGATAGGTTATCATAATTATTTTTATTATAGTTTATTTTTCTATATTACTTACCAGATATTGACTACTATGTTACTTACCAGATATTGACTCATTGTTTTATTGTATTTAAATATTTGTACAAGTTTTTTCAGGGTGTTGGGGTTGGATGAACCAGAACACAGGGAAGGGATTTAGCCTGGTACATAAATACAATACCATAGTCTATTCATTATAGTCAGTCTTGAAATTCAGATCCAAACAACCCCTGCCAGAGGCGATGGTAATGGAACAGTA
>CM064491.1:8169622-8667379 GCA_032716605.1 Paralithodes platypus | reverse complement strand
CCATATAGATGCACCACGCATCACGTGGCCACACATAGTTCACCCGGCCAGTGGCAGTATTTATAATAATGTGTAATATCTAGTTTTATTATGGTTTTAACCTCTAAACTCAATAATTTGTTTGTCAGGTGGTGCGTTCCGTCCCCCGGTGCCAAGTGTGAGTTGGGAGGACGACGTGGGTGACTGCTGTGCCGACTCTATCGGTCCGAACGCCTAGCTGACTCCGAGCCCGACCCCCCTCCCATCCACCCACCATCACATGGCCTACACGACTGTACACTCTAGGCGTCCCTAAAGCACAAGTGTATTATCTACCATTCTTAGTTTGACCCCTTCAAGTATAGTCACTTTAATTTTTAAGAGTACAGAACCGTACAGTTGGTACTGTAATTAAACACACACACAAAAGAAATAACCAAGTTTTCAAGGTAAAATTGGATAAATATTATTAACCCGTACTGTACCGTAGGATACAGTAATAAAAGTCCCCAGCAATGTGGACAAAATGGCAGGAGAGACCACCTTTCCACCTCAGAGATGAGGCAACACTGGCTCTCTCCACCCTTCAGTGCGTTTCATATAAGCTGAGAAGTGTTCAAGCAGTCGTGGTAACTGGTACAGCCTTGTACAGGCAGTTACAAGGAAAGTACATTAATGACGACTGTATCCGTCGCTGGGAAGGGGAGTGACTTATCTACTGACGAACTATAGGTCGTCTCTGGGATTGGGGGGTTAAAGAGAGATTGGACAACACAAGCCAGCTCAAATCCTGTACACTACAGGTAGGTGAAACATCATCTCTACACACACAGTATATACCAGTATCTATTCCCTCCTCCAATATTTAGTTAATATACTAATTATGAATCACCTTTGCCAGTAGTGTACTCTTACTTTAACCACTTCAGGTGTGGTTATTATCAGTTTAAGAGATACAACACTTCTGTTGCAGGCATCTAAAGTGTAGTAAGTACCTCCGGTATAATGTTTTAATCATTCAGGTATGGTCAATATCAGTTATAAGAGATAGTTCTTATATTTAGTACAACTATACACACCGTTTGTTTTTTCTATTTTGTAGTTATTATGTACACACTAGTAGTTATAATAAGTAAACAAATGCCCCACAATGTTTTTTCTGTATTATTTAGTTATGTACAGATAGAATCGCCATCACCAGAAGTGTAATACTCTCGTACAGTCATGCTTAATTTTTTTTTTTCTACCTTCATAATTTAATCTTTGGTTTATCTCTTCATTAGAAAAAATCAAAATCCTTGAAAACATTAATGCCTGGGTATATATTTGAGGAATTTCTTTGAGATATAAATCAAGTTAGTATATGAAGGTTGGGACAAAGATTTGAGCATTAAGGTACAGTAGAAGTCTCACATAAAAAACGAGTTTACTGGTCGATAAACGAGGGCGTTTTATGCGATGTAGTTTTAATGCGAAACACAGCATTTTGGTGGCGCAATATCGTCCGAATGGTTCACTGTAAATCGAACATTTTCGTACAAAGCGAACGATATTTTTCGTACGTTTTTGTACGATAATTTCGGCGCTCTATATGAAAAACTCCTCGGTATTTGCCGCAACTTTGGCGGCGGACTCGTTATTTATGTGATCACATTCGGTCGTGATCGAAAATGTAAATATTATATTTTAGGTCGGTCGTTTTAATCGACTCGTTTTATGCGGGACCCTACTGTACCACTATACCTTAACTTCTCATGACTCAAAGGTCCTATAGCAAACTGGCTGTAATTATCCACCACCTTATTTCCTGGTTAGCTCTTACCTAATGATAGAAATGTCAGCTCGATTGCTTTCATTCATTTTGAGAAGTTAAGGGGTCAAGAAAATTGTCAAATTCGTTGGCGCTACCACTAGTAGGCCTATTATCTTTGTTTACCAGTTAGAGAGATAGTTATATTAAAGATTATTCTCTTTCCATTATAGATTATATACTATTGTTAAAGCGTTCCCCATTATTTAGTTACTATAATTGTTAGTCCATGCTCCTTTATATTGTATTCTGGTAATACGCACATACTTCTTCACATACCATTTGAGTTGGTTTTATTCAAGTACAGTCGCGCTAATAAGTGATGTCTCGGCAACAATTATGTATTGATCAATAATTGGTATCGGCAATAACTAAGCTTCATTTCGAGTGAAATATAAGAACATGTCCCTACATTTACCCACCCTATTCAACATCTGACATACATTAACCCGAAAACGGCGAGGGGGGGGTATTGAACTAGCTCCCCATGGGCAAGCATATTGGCTCCATTCAGGCCTATAATAGTCATTTTACGATAAATATCGTTATTACTTATTCATATGAGCCTATTTTACCTTCACTATGAAGATAGTAACCTGTAACAACAATAAAACAAGTGAAAATATCATTTTCTGGTCAAAATCGCAAATATAGATGGACCAGCCCATTCATGAATTATGGAGAAAATTGAAGCAACCCCTCCCTCCACGAGGCCTCAAGCCACACTGAGCCTACTCATACACACACTCGGTCATGTAACACACCCGCTAGGCACGTAAGCACATCCTCCACACAGTTTGCTAATGTTAGCACAAAAATATACCAATGAATTAGGGAATAACAGGGAAAATAGGTGATAATTGAAGGGGGAGGGGAAAGGGAGGAAGGAGGGGATGTGGAGGAGTGATATGAGGTATAGGGAAAACAAAACAAAAATTGTTTAGTGCTACTGGGGCTGTTTAAATGTTTTTTTTAGGCCTCCCTCTTAAGAGCTTTGCCGCCGTCGCCCAGTAAAACCTCTTATGAGCTTTGCAGCCGTTTACGGGTTAATACAGCACAGAGCAAGCCAAACATAATGACAGCTGGGACATGAGTTATTAGCGTGACCGTACATTGGGATTTGTAATGGATAATTAATGTTAAGAATGGGGTGTTACTTATTTAGTGTTTTTAGCTACCTCCAGACAACTTTATTCAGCTCAACATTAGTGTCATGAAAATTGCCACTTCAGTCATTCGGACAAGTCCGAATGGCTGAAGTGTGAAGTTTGGACTCGGCCCTTTCAGACTTTTGACACTTTCGGACAGGGGTCTCCCCTGATTGGTCCGAAAGGGCGAGGGTTTACTGTACTCTTGATAGGTTATCATAATTATTTTTATTATAGTTTATTTTTCTATATTACTTACCAGATATTGACTACTATGTTACTTACCAGATATTGACTCATTGTTTTATTGTATTTAAATATTTGTACAAGTTTTTTCAGGGTGTTGGGGTTGGATGAACCAGAACACAGGGAAGGGATTTAGCCTGGTACATAAATACAATACCATAGTCTATTCATTATAGTCAGTCTTGAAATTCAGATCCAAACAACCCCTGCCAGAGGCGATGGTAATGGAACAGTACCACCGAAGTCCAGAATCATTAGAACTCGCCTCCCAGCCTAGGTATGACTGATACATCACATTCTTAGTCAACTGTTCAGTTACCCCCCCCCCCCCCCCCTCTCTCTCACATTCTTAGTCAGCTGTTCTGTTACTATATCTCTCTCTCTCTCTTTCCTCCTAATCCCGAGTCAAAATTAGTATGTTGTGGTATACTATATATTGTGTGTGCCATGAAACTGGGCCCTGGTGTTTGTCGTACACTGGTTGTAGGCTCCTCAAGAAAGGTTAGTACAGGTATTTTACAATAGATTGGTCATGTAATGTATATATTTTATTAATTTCACCATACCATAGTTATTGTTGTTCCCCAAGCTGCCTGGCCGAACAGCCCCAAGGCCCCGAGCAAGGCCAAGGCCATAACCGAGCGCCCCCACAGAACCCTCCCTGCCGACCACAATAAAGCCTGGGTGACCGAAGCCACTCCATGGCGGGGAGCTGAGGGTGCGGAAACGCCCGGGAAACCAAAGTCCCACCCAGGGCCCTGTGCCCCTCAGCAATTATGAAGAGAAAGTTGAGGGGCAAAGGGAAAATGTGACGCTTTGGCTTCCAATCTTGGGAGGTCAATCCACGGATGAGATGCCGTCACTTGAGATCTAGAAAATATATAAGTAAAAGGAACAGTCAGAGTAAGCTATGGGTATGGCAGAGATCGCTCAGTTCTCACTCTGATAAACCAGCCCATCACCACATGACTAGAACCCAATCCTCTCCAGCATCAGCTAGGAAAGGCCCTAGAAAGCCGCCTTTGGCGGGGGGATAGCTCCCCTATTTCAACCCCTTTCGGGGTTGGGCACCCGCCCTACCATAGTTTATTCAGCAGCCTCACTGTATCTTCATTGAACAAACCTTTCAGTATACCATGACCTTTTTCTTCCTTATATTCTGGCTATAATTGACCACAAGCGAGTTTCAGGCTATGAGGAAGTTGGAGCTATAGACATCGATATTTAGTAGAATTACCAGCTAAAATACGGTTCTAGTGCATATATAAATCCATAAAACCCAACTCGATTATATTTTGTATCCATCAAAAAATCTACATTATTATTGCATTTCTATTTATTATCGATGTCTACAGGTCCAACTTCCTTATAGCCTGAAACTTGCAAGTGGTTAATTAGGCAATATTATTCATGTTAGGAAGGACCGGGGGGAGCCTGAAGGTTAATTCTAGATAGTGTTAACCTTTTATATTCCCACAAGTTCTGCCAATTTTAATAAAATTGGCTAATGGTAGCCAAAACAAATGAATAGGACATCTTTGTATATTGTGAGGGGAATGTATATTACAAAAAATAACTATTACATTTAAAGCATAAATGAGAAGTAAGGTATGAAGGTCACATGTAATACCTATTGTATCGTAATTATTATTAATATTAATTAAAAATAAAATTTAAAACTTGCAAACTAAACAAACCAAAATTGGGACAAGGACAATATAAAGTCAAATTAAATGATCAAAATCGCTGTGTGGAAACAACGCTTACTAAAATGAAAATTATTAAATAAAAGAACACAATCTACCACATAGGGTGTACATTACTACATGAGCAAGTTAATCTGTTTCCCAAGCAAACTAATCGCACATATAACAACGCACTATTTTATATTTTATATTACTTGACATTTCTCTTTTGTATGAAGTTCAATTGTATATTTCTTTCTGCTGGCTAAAGCAAAATAATCCAACTACTGTATAGTGTTCTATACAATTCTGACTATGGAGCAAAAATATGGAAAATTGGGAATATCAGGCTTTATGTTATTGGGCAACTTGACCTAGCGATTCATGACAAACGCCTAATGTTTATGGCCACCATTTCTCGGGAATTACGGTGCCTGGGGGGGGGGGGGAATGTTTGCATTTTATCTCGTCCAGTCATGACGCATTACCCTATGCAACCCGAACAGGGATAACACAGCATAACAAACACAAAACGCAAAATCACATACATCTAGGTCATCCAGGAGAAAGGTCTCATGGCGGTTGGGCCGCCGCCCATGTAGTATTCGGGCGTATCGCCTGCTTTGTTTACATTACTGTATGCCATGGGATACAATAATGGGAAAGTCCCCTCACCCCCCCCCCCCCCCCCATGACTTATTGTCATCATCATATACAGTATATTGCCAGCAGGGGGGCAAATAACAAGTACGCCGCGGCCTAACCGACTGTACACCCAGGAGAAATACCCAGACCCATTTGTGGTCTCCAGCAAAAGATTCCCAGGTTCCAGATCTCGTGGAGTGGCTCCGCTTTCCGCAGGCAGACATGCAGCAAAGCTGCATTAATCTGGTAAGTAAAGGCAAAATATGCAAGAATGTGATGAAAAATGTTGGCCAAAATTGGTTATGTGCTAGAAAAACTGATGTGTGATGCCACCTTTATGGATAAGTTGATGCTAGGGTGATTTGAAACCCAGCTTAAAGACACACTAATCAAGCCTGAACTATGGCTATGGTAAGAACACCAGTCTAGCCTGAACTATGGTTTTTAAGTAAGGATTAAGAAGAGTAGATTTAAGTTTAGATGCAGCTTGAGAATTCCTTCTTATATCAATGTCTAAACTTTATATTTTATAATTAAACTGTATATGTGGATCTTTTCTCAAACTAAATCCAGTATACAGTACAGTACTGTAATTAGTTTTTTTTACGCAAGTTTATGTTCTTACGATATATTTTTCCTGTTTCTCGTATCGGCCCTTTAATAGTTTCTTCATTATTATTCTGCCTATCAGATGATTATATTCAGCTTGAAAATTTCTCAAACAAGGGTTATTGGAAGCACTTCTTTGGCCCTTGGACTTTGGGAGGACCTTTTTATGTTTAATATAACTGTATGGTGGTATATTTGATTCAGGATCAGGGGTTTATATAATGTATTTTTATTATTACAGATTCTTTTCCCACAGTGATAACTGAAATACTCTTATCTACTGTAGGTAAGAATGTGTATACTGTATACACTCTGTTCAAATTAATGTGGCAGAAAAGACTCTCCTCCTAAGTATGATGATTGCTATACCAGGGTGTGTGTGAAATGGGGCTAAATAATGTGTGAATAATATAAGTTGAATAAGCTGCCAAATTCATTTGAAAGAAGTAGAGTTTCTGGTCAGCGAACATTTCCTATGAAGTTTTGTAAAAAGTTCAATTCCCACACTGTGCTGCTTAAGATATTGAAATGTACAAATTATATGAAACAGTTGTCAGGGTATATTTGGAATATTTTGTACAGTTAAATTTTTAAGCTGTAATATATAATGGTTTTTTTTCAAGCTGGACTGTCATTAGAGAGCAGTCAGTCTTGTAGAATGTTACAGATACTAATATATTTGTCATAGTCTTGTAGAATAAAGATTTATGCTATATTTGTAAGAAGTATTTATTGTGATTGAATAAAAAAATAAAAGTTTCATAAGCCTCAATAATTACTCCTTACAATGCTGTCCATTTTATGTTCTGCTCCAAGTAACTGCCACTATACCGGGTTCCTTACAGACTCCAGCGCTGTCTCTGGACATACATATTACATCCAACATCTGCTCCTGATGACGCACCGAGCCTTAGCGAGCTAAGTTAGCTTGCCATGTCCACCTCCTCTACGATAGCTTTTAACCCAGGCCCGAATCTAGATTTACCTGTGACCTCTGCTACCCATACTGAGTAAGTCTTGGTCCGACTCCATTCCATCTGCACTAATCACACGTGTAATAAGTGCATGTAGAAAATTACATTACGACTACAATGCAACGTGGTTCCTACTTCCAAGACGCCTACCACTGCTGATAATGAACCTGCTCTGACACTTAAACCTTATGTCAGACCCCGCACTTGACCGCCGCTGTCCTGTGTGTCGACCTGACCCCACCTACCTACACATTAACAATTTATTTGTCGAGGCTGCATGGCCCCATTATCTTGTCCTCTCTCATGCAGCACCGATGGACAGATGGCAAGTTAAATTCCACCTCCTCCATGTTTCTCCTTCCTGTGACATGTCTCTGTCCTGTGGATTGGAGGGATTTTATATGTGCACTGGTATCAAGGAAGTTTATTGATGTGTGTACCAGGGTGACGAGTCCACTGCCGCCGCCAACGGCCTGGTCTTGTTTGATGGTGCAGTTATGAAATGTGAGTGATTATAATGTTCTGTATAGTTTTGTTTCTTGCAAGATGGCAATGTGTATATTGTGTTGTTTTATGAAGTGTGTGAATTTTTGTTTTTTGGTGTTTATGCCATCTATGTTTAATTGAAGGATGTTGATGTTATGTGTACAGAGTGTGTTACGTGGGAGGCCATGCACGCCGCCGAAATCCTTACCCCCTGCGCATGCGTGAAAATGTAAGCCCCCTTGGCCCCGCTCACTGCCCAAAATGCACAAATATTATATTAGATTAGATTAACCTAACTTAACCCTAATATAATATAACATACACAAATAACAAAATAAAAATATAAAATCACTGAATCTGAGTGGGATCGAACACTAGTTTATTAGTGTCACAGGCGGGAGCTATACCGACTGAGCTACGGAGCGATCTGGTAGATACCGTTAAAGGCTATATTTAAACGCGGTTGGGCGGCGGGGCCAAGGTAAGGATTTCGGCTGCGTACATGGCCTCCCGTGTTACGTGCTGCTGCACGGGGGTGGGGTGAGGGTGGGCGAAGGATGTGGTGGGGGGTTGGGTTGGTTAGGATTGGGGAAGGGTGTAGGGAACACGAGGAGCAAGTCCAAGTGTTTGTGTAGTGTCCCACAGAGGCAAGTGTTGTGCATGTGAAGTGGGTCCAGTTCCTGCAGGAATTGCAGAGAACTGAACCCTTAGGCTTGAAGCGACTGGTTTAGAGCACGTCAGACATAGGTATTGCCATTCTCGATTCCAGTAAAAGGGGAAAATAGTCAAGATTAAAAAAAAAATGTATTCTTTGTCAAATTTAATACTGAATACAGTAAAAGTTTATAACACTATAAAAAAAATCATTGTACAGTACATGTACTTTGATGTTTGTAACCTCTTCACAAGTGCTATGGTACCTCCTGTTAATTACTTCAACTGGACAGGCATTTTACATTCACAGGTAAATGCCATTGCCACACAATATTAAATTTGTTTAATAAAATTTCCGGAAGACACAATCTAGCATCTAAACAAACACTTATGAACACAAATAGAAAAATATCAGCACAATACGGAAAACCTTAAAAGATTTTATAATGGTCTCGGTAACAGTAGCGAAAGGTTATGATTGTCCAAAGCTACTTTTAAGTCACTGTTACTGGAACTATAAGCCTACCTAGATTAAGAAGGGGGAGACTCCAGGATAAAAGCAGACTTCCAACCGTAGCTATACTGTAGGTAGCGCCAACGAACTTTACAATTATCTCGACCCCTGACCTCTTCGTAACTCAAAAGGACCTTGAGCAATTTGGCTGTAAATTTCCACACTTTTTTCCTGGTGGACTCTTCCCAAATGATAGAAATGGCAGCCCGATTGCTTTCATTTATTTTGAGTTATAAGAAGTTAAGGGGTCCAGATTATTGTCAAGTTCGTTGGCGCTACCTATAGCACGGTCTGCACCTCTCTCTCAAGGAATGCCCCTTATGTCAAAATAGGGACTCGGTAAGGATTTACCTGTTCAATCAGATAACTATAAATTTACTATTAATGCTGCTACTGATATTACCAAGCTTAGGAAGGTTCCGTAAGAATCCATTGAATATCAGCTCAACTCTCAATAAGTTGAAGTTGAATATACACATCAGGAAGTAGCGACAATAAAAATAATTGGTATCATCTGATTGCAAAGGTTAACATTGCACACAAAAATAGTATTCACAATACAGCTTCTACATTTGTTTTCGATAAATCAGAATTAGGCTTTCTTTTGCCCTTTCTTTTGCTTTTGCTTTTGCCGTTTTTGTTTCTTTTGAGTTTTCTTCTCCTGCCTTTTCTGTAGTTTTCCCTTTTTCTCTCCTTTGGGTTCGCCGGTTTGTTTCTCTTCTTCAGGTTCGCCGGTTTGTTCCACCTTCATCTTCTTATTTCCTTCTTCTGCATCACCATCCTTCAACTTTCTCTTGGGGCTGGTGGTATCTCCGTTTTCAGTTGCCTTAACCGCTGCTGCCGCCGCCGCCGCCGCCGCCGCCTTCTTCTTCTTTTTCCCTTTCCCTTCCCCGTTGGCCTGAGGTTTGGGCGTTGCTTCCACAATCTTTTCCCAAACTCTATCAATTAAATCATCTTCTGATTTACTACAACAGTTCTGCATGAACCTCTGCAAAAAAAAATAGAAGGAAATAAGAGTTACAAACGATGTGTATTTTTTTCAGTCCGCCTATGCCTTATAAACCAATTATTGTAGTATCCTGAATATATGCCCTAAGTTGGGGTAACTGGGCACAATTTTTACCACATGCATTACAGTAATGTTTTTGAATAACTCCCTTCGGGCTACCTTTTGCAACCATACTGATATTCAAGGATAATAATATAGCTGATAATCAAAACAATGTGGGTGCCCGTGTACCCTATCGATGGGGGCAACCTCCACATATCATTTTAACTACACTAAACAAGCACACCATTCTTCTTTCCAATCTACAGTACAGTATATCTATCTATATGCTCAGGCCCAATCCCCACTTTTCCTATTTTGTATTTTCCTCTATTTTATTATTTTTTTTTTTCTTTCTTGGGGGTGGCCGACTCAAGACAGAACAAGAACACACAAGATAAAACTGCGAACAAACACAGACAAAACACAAAATTCACACACATTCTTTCCAATACTGAATGAAATAAATAATAGAATTGAATATATATATATATATATATGCTCATTTATCTATCTATTTATCAATTCATCAGTCTACTTTCCGATACCAGTGCAAAATATTCCAGATTTTTTTTTATAATCAAATGACTATAAAAGCTCTCGGCTTTACAGTAAAAAAAATAAAAATACAGGCAATGTTTTATCGTTACCATTCTTGCATTACCTCCCAAATGTTCATGAAAATGGATGCACTCACTCCTACAAACTTAATGCAGTATATGTATTTCACACAAACATTCTGAAGGAATTTCTATATTTGTACTTGGCATGCTTGAGCACAAACTACAAGAAACTATAGTTTATTCGCTGTAAATAGGCAAAAAATCATGACCTCTAACCTCTGTAACTCAAAAAAGGCTAGAGTAATCAAGCTAACATTACGATTTGGGAAGTCAGTCAAGGAATAGATATGGAAATGTACAGCCAATTTGCTCTAGCCCTTGAGTTACAGAGGATAGGTCATGATTTCTCGCCTACTTACATCGAATAGACTATAAGAAAATGCCAGAAATATTTGAATAAAGAAAAAATAATTATATGAAGCTCTTTTCCCTGTAGAGTTTGAATAGTCATGTCATTAGAAAAAAAACAAATATGTAACGTGGGTAAAATCTCTACATCTAAAGTACTATCCTGTATACAGTATACAACTTTGTTGGTGTTCCATATATTAACATTATCTATTTACTCAGGCCCAATCCCCACTTTTCCTATTTATTTTTCTTTTATTTTTCCCTATTTTTTTGTTTTCCTTTTTTTAGGGGTGGCCGACTCAAGACAGACAAAACACAAACTCACATTATCTACTTCCATACAAACTGTATACAGTACAGTACTGTATTCTGTACATCACTGCTGGTGATGGGCTGGTATATCAGAGTGAGAGCTGAGCATTCTCTGCCATACCCATAGCTTACTCTGACTGTTCCTTTTACTTATATATCTTCTAGATCTCAAGTGACGGCGTCTTTTCCATGGATTGACCTCCCTACTGCCAACCTAGAAGTTGGCAGATTGGGAGCCAAAGCGTCACATTTTTCCCTTGCCCCTCAACTTTCCCTTCATAATTGCTGAGGGGCACAGGGCCTTGGGTGGGGTTTTGGTTTCCCGGGCGTTTCCGCACCCTCCTCAGCTCCCTGCCTTGGAGTGGCTTCGGTCACCCGGGCTTTGTTAGTGGTAAGCAGGGAGGGTTTTGTGGGGGCGCTCGTTTATGGCCTTGCTCGAGACTTTGGGGCTGTTCGGCCAGACAGCCTGGGGAACAACAACAACTGTATTCTCATTTGAAGCTACTCAATCTTAACCAAAGGAGACATTTTCAAGTCTCTCTTGATTACTATAGTCTATTCGCTGTAAGTAGGCGAGAAATCACGACCTATCTTCTGTAACTCCAAAAGGGCTAGAGCAAATTGGCTGTAAGTTTCCACATCTATTCCGTGACTGACTTTTCCCAAATGGTAGAAATAGTAGCTCGGTTACTCTAGTCGTTTTTGCGATACAGTGGTTAGAGTTCAATATTTTTCGCCTACTTGCAGCGAATATACTATAGCTACCATTTCTATCTATCTATTGCCTGACGCCGTGATCCCTGAAGGGGTGGCCACGAACGAACCGCCCCCATGTACCTCTGTCCCCAGTCAGTCGACGCCCCTCCCCCCAACCATCACCGCCTTCGTTCTTGTACTTCCTCACCCCATCCTTCCACCTCTCATTCGGTCTACCTCTCCCTCTCTGTCCCTCCACCTCGCTCTCGTACACCCTCTAGTCATTCTCTCGCTATCCATACGTTCCATATGGCCGAACCATCTCAAGTTGTTCCTTTTCACACTTTCCAGCACATCTACCTCCACACCACACCTCCTTCTTACTTCCTCATTAGTCTGTCTATCCCTCCATGTAACTCTGCACGCACTCCTTAAGTAATTCATTTCCACTGCTCTCACTCTTGTGAGTGGTGATGGCCTGGTCTATCAGAGTGAGAACTGAGCGATCTCTGCCATACCCATAGCTTACTCTGACTGTTCCTTTTACTTATATATTTTCTAGATCTCAAGTGACGGCGTCTCTTCCGTGGATTGACCTCCCAAGATTGGAAGCCAAAGCGTCACATTTTTCCTTAGCCCCTCAACTATCTCTTCATAATTGCTGAGGGGCACAGGGCCCTGGGGGGGGCTTTGGTTTCCCGGGCGTTTCCGCACCCTCCTCAGCTCCCCGCCATGGAGTGGCTTCGGTCACCCAGGCTTTATTGTGGTCGGCAGGGAGGGTTATGTGGGGGTGCTCGGTTATGGCCTTGGCCTTGCTTGGGGCTGTTCGGCCAGGCAGCTTGGGGAACAACAACAACAACTGCTCTCACTCTTGGTCTGAGTCTCTCAACCAACGTCCATGCTTCGCTTCCATAAGTCAGTGTCGGGATTACCACACTGTCATGCAAGGACTTCTTCACTTCCATACTGACCACCCTATTTCTTGTTACTGCTCTTAGCGTTCCTACAACCCTCTTCCCCTGTTGTACCCTCTCCCGCGCTTCTTCATCCATAGTCCCATCTTTACTCAACACACTGCCCAGATACTTAAAAGAGTTGACGGTCTCCATAGCCTGACCGTTCAGCTTCACCTCACACTCTGTGACTTCACCCCTTTCGAAGACCATAACCTTGCTCTTCCCGGCATTTACCTTCAAATTCCGTTTTTTGCACACTGTTCCAAACTCATTTACCAGACCCTGCAACTCCCATTCATTATCACTCATCAGAACTGTATCATCCGCAAACAGCAGTATAGGTAGCTTCCACTCAATTCCCTCCCTTTTCAGCGATACACCAACATCCACTGCTCTTGATAGTATTTCTTTCATGACTCCATCCATATATACAGTAAACAACCACGGGGACATCACACACCCCTGTTTCAAACCAACATTCAGGTCAAAGAACTCGCTCTGCTCACTCTCCACACGTACTGCCGCCTTTGCACCCTCATACATGCTCTTCACTGCTTTCAGCAACTTGCCCTCTACTCCGTATATTCTAAGTACTTTCCACAAACCTTCTCTATCCACTCTGTCATAGGCCTTCTCCAAGTCCATAAAGGCAACATACACCTTTTGTTTCTTCTCCAGATACTTCTCCACAACACAATTCAGGGTAAAAATCTGATCTACACACCCTCTTCCCTTCCTAAAACCTCCCTGCTCGTCGCCTATCCATTTCTCCGTTCTCACTCTCACTATCACTACCCTACTGTATACCTTCCCTACTACGCTTAGATTGGTGATGGGCTGGTCTATCAGAGTGAGAACTGAGCGATCTCTGCCATACCCATAGCTTACTCTGACTGTTCCTTTTACTTATATATTTTCTAGATCTCAAGTGACGGCGTCTCTTCCGTGGATTGACCTCCCAATCTACCAAGATTGGAAGCCAAAGCGTCACATTTTTCCTTTGCCTCTCAACTTTCTCTTCATAATTGCTGAGGGGCACAGGGCCCAGTGTGGCCTTGGCCTTGCTCGGGGGCCTTGGGGCTGTTCGGCCAGGCAGCTTGGGGAACAACAACTACGCTTAGAAGACATATTCCTCGGTGGTTACCACACACTCCTCTTTCCCCTTTGCCCTTATATAGGGGGACTATTATGCCAGTCTTCCAGTCATCGGGTGCACTCCCCTTCTCCCATGCTAGTTTGCACAGTTTCCATACCCATTCTATCACTATCTCACCACCATACCTCAACATTTCCCCACACACTCCATCTGTTCCTGGTGCTTTCCCCAACTTCACTCTTTTCATGGCTTCCCACACTTCTGACCTCCTGATCCCCACCTCCTCCTCCACTACTTTTCTTCTTCTCCCTCCCATACCATATCCAGCTATGTTTGCTGGCTCTTCATTCCTTACATTTAGCAACTCACTGAAGTACTCCCTCCATCTTTCGACTCTCTCTTGCTTCTCGGCTAGCATTCTCCCATTCTTATCTTTCACACCCTTACTGTTTCCCTTGCTACCTTCCCTAACTTTCTTGACTTCTTTCCAGAACAGTTTCTTACTCTCCCTCCATTTTACACTCAGATTCCTTCCAAATTCCTCATCTACTCTTCTCTTACTTTCCTTTACTACTCTCTTCACCACCCTCTTACTCTCCACGTACCTCGCTCGTTTCTGTCTCTCGGAATCTTCATTCCCTCTACTACCCAACCACTCTCTATATGCTTTCTTCTTTTCTTCCACAGCTATTCTTACCTCTTCTGTCCACCATGCTGTACCTTTCACTCCCCTCCCTCTTCTCCTCACTCCACACATCTCCTCACATGCTGCACAGATCTCATCCTTAACCCTTCTTTGGCGGCGCACAACTTATGTTGTGTGAAATAAATATGGACTAAGTGGCGGTTCACAACTTATGTTGTGTGCCATTTTCACCACGTAATGTTGCTGAGAGAGAGAGATAAGTGGTGGGAGGAGAGTAGCAAGCGTATGACTGCTCCAGACCACCGCGGCGGACCTACTGACATGAATCCCACCCTCACGCACTCGCTACACAGGGAATTATGTAGGGAAACTACCTAATTACTTGGTTTTTGCACTCGTGTTGCGCGATCGTTACAAGAAAACTAGCGGTCGTACAAGGATGGTTGGGGTGTCATTGGAAAGCTCTGTTTATGCCCTTTCAGAGATAGATACTTGTTTTACACTCTGGGTCTTATTTAGGCATGAAAATTATCACGTAAACAACCCTATTTAGGGTAAAAACACCCCGCTAGGCGGTACATATAAATTACCGCCTAGGCCGCTCGTAAGGTGTTAAACACCTTGCTCATCTCCTCCACTTCCTCCATAACTTCCAGGTCGAACCCACCTAGTCGTCTTTCCACTGCTCTCCTGTACTCCTCCCTGACTTCCTCCTCCTGCAACCTCTCCACCCTCCTCTCGCCTACCTCCAGCTCTCCTCACCCACTTCTTTTGTATCCTAACCTTAGCTACCACTACATAATGATCAGACAGACCCCCTCCAATACCCCTATACACCCTAGCATCCATCACAGATTTCTTCATTCGTTCATCCACACATACATAATCAATCAATGACTTTCGTTCCACCACTGTCTTATCCTTCATCGTCAACATCCGTTTCCACGTGTACCTGTGGATCATTCTGTTACCATTTCAATTTTGTAAATGAAACACGCTATTAATATGAAGCACAGGTAGTCAGGAAATTACCTGCTATGGAATACTGTAACATTTCTTGCCCAGTTAATGTTTAGCCCCACTAGTTTTGAGATTATAAGACGTTCGGCCCATTAGTTTGGCGATTTTAACACCTTTCGCCCCATTTCGTTGTCAATTTGAAGACCTTTCGTGCCATTTAGGCGTCGATAGCGAGCCTGCAATTTTATGAGGAACCGGCCTTTGGCCGGGCATTTTACTACCGAAAAATGCAATTTTATGAGGAACCGGCCTTTGGCCGGGACATTTTACTACCGAGAAATGTAGATTTATCTTGAAGAGGGGTCTAGGGGGTGTTTTTCTAAGCTTGATGGAGGTCTACGGAAGAAACTAAAAAAATATATGAATAAATGAATTAATAGACCAAGCAAACAGTCTGCCTCCCCTTAAAAGAACCTGAGTAATTAACATTGTCTTTACCCCATGAGTGTAAAAAAACGCTAAGTACAAATAATATTCACTTACCTTAAACTTGGACTTGTTGCGAGGAAGGTTTTTATGTTCCAACGACTTGTTTATGGCGACTTTAATTTTTTCCGGGATATCTGCGGCCTTAATCTGAAGAGTTAAATAATAGATTAAGATGTAAAACTTGCAAACTAAACAAACCAAAACTGGGACAAAAACAATATAAAGTCAAATTCACTTATCAACTTATAGACATTCACCCAGGGGTTCAGATATCATTAGAACGTATTAATTATCTATTATGATGTAAAACTTATATAATATTATCTTCTAGATCTCAAGTGACGGCATCTTTTCCGTGGATCGACCTCCCTCCTGCCAACCTAAAAGTTGGCAGATTGGGAGCCAAAGCGTCACAATTTTCCCTTGCCCCTCAACTTTCCCTTCATAATTGCTGAGGGGCAAAGGGCCTTGGGTGGTGCTTTGGTTTCCCGGGCGTTTCCGCGCCCTCCTCAGCTCCCTGCCTTAGAGTGGCTTCGGTCACCTGGGTTTTGTTAGTGGTAAGCAGGGAGGGTTTTCTGGGGGCGCTCTATGGCCTTGGCCTTGCTCGGGACCTTGGGGCTGTTTGGCCAGGCAGCCTGGGGAACAACTTGCAAAATAAACAAACCAAAACGTATACGAACACAGTAAAAAGTCAAAATAACTAATCAAAATCACTATGTGGAAACAAAATACTGATAATTTATAAATAAAAGAACGATTTTGCCCCACTTCAAGTACCATCGCGGCATATGGGGCAATTTCATGCTTGCATGGAATTGGAGATAATTCTTTTTAAGGGGAGATGGGCCATTTTTCTGGACCACTTTCCCTCTCGTTTAGCCTCATTAGTTTTCAGATTTTAAGACGTTTGCCCCATTAGTTTGTTGATTTTAAGACCTTTCGCCCCATTTCTTTGACAATATTTAGACCTTTCGTGCTATTTAGGTGTCAATTTTTTCCCTGGCGAATGATAGTGAAACTGTAATGTTGGAAGAACCAGCCTTTGGCCAGGACATTTTTCTACCTGAAAAATGTACAAATTAATCTAGAAGGGGGATCTAATGGATGTGTTTTTTTTTATTTGATGGAGGTCTAGGGAGGAAACTAGAAAAATAATGAATACATGCAAAAATCGCCCAAAAAGTGACCCATCCCCCATTAATGTAACGGCTCTCAGCCTATGCCCGAGAGGGAGTATAGTTGGAATATAGAAAAAAAGAAAAAAAAATCAACAAAGGACAATATTTTGGGAGTATCGGTTCATGAATTTTTGAGATATCTTATTTACAGACAGACAAACTGAGGCCAAAACATAACATCCTCCAACTTCATTATAGTATAGTACGGTGGCGCTAATAAGTCATGTCCCAGCTGTCATTATGTTTGGCTTGCTCTGTGCTGTATTTATGTCTGTCAGATGTTGAATAGGTTGGGTAATTGTAGGAACATGTTTGTATATTTCACTCAATATGAAGAAATTAAGCATAAATGTTGCTGATACCTATTATTGATCAAAACATACTTGGTGCCGAGACATCACTTATTAGCACGATTGTACAGTACAGTATACCGGTATGCAGTGTTGCCAATTTAGCTACCTTTCCGCTAGATCTAGAGGTATTTACTTCGATCTAGAGACAAATTTCCTCCCTTTCCGCTAGATCTAGAGGTATTTACTTCGATCTAGAGACAAATTTCCTCCCTTTCCGCTAGATCTAGAGGTATTTACTTCGATCTAGAGACAAATTTCCTCCCTTTCCGCTAGATCTAGAGGTATTTACTTCGATCTAGAGACAAATTTGTACATCTAGCGACATGAATTTAGCGATATGTTGTAGTTTGAGCCATTTTGGACGGACATTGTCGAGATTATGCCATTATTCTAGCTATTATTAATGTTTAGCCCCACTAGTTTTGAGATTATAAAACGTTCGTCCCATTAGTTTCAATTTTAAGATCTTTCGCCCCATTTCGTTGTCAATTTTAAGACCTTTCGTGCCATTTACTATCTAGCGGGCTTGATTTGGTAACCCTGCCGGTATGTGTAGTATATGGTGTGGGGAGATTGTAACCACCAATCGAGCAGGGCAGTACCCAGGGGAGGCTACATTCACTACACTAACCCGTACTGTACCGTAGGATACAGTAATAAAAGTCCCCAGCAATGTGGCCAAAATGACAGGAGAGACCGCCTTTTCACCTAGAGATGAGGCAAGAGTGGATCTATCAATTTTTTTTTTTTTTTTTTTTTTTTACAAGGACAAAAAAATCCAATTAGCCTTGTACAGGCAATTACAAGATAAATACATTACTGACGGCTATAACTGTCGCTGGGACTGGGTAGTTGGGCGGGTGCCCAACCCCAAAAAGGGTTGAAATAGGGGAGCTATCCCCCCGCCAAAGGCGGCTTTCTAGGGCCTTTCCTAGCTGATGCTGAGAGGATTGGGTTCTAGTCATGTGGTGATGGGCTGGTCTATCAGAGTGAGAACTGAGCAATCTCTGCCATATCCATAGCTTACTCTGACTGTTCCTTTTACTTATATATTTTCTAGATCTCAAGTGACGGCGTCTCTAACGTGGATTGACCTCCCAATCTACCAAGATTGGAAGCCAAAGCGTCACATTTTTCCCTTGCCCCTCAACTTTCTCTTCATAATTGCTGAGGGGCACAGGGCCCTGGGTGGGGCTTTGGTTTCCCGGGCGTTTCCGCACCCTCCTCAAGCTCCCCGCCATGGAGTGGCTTCGGTCACCCAGGCTTTATTGTGGCCGGCGGGGAGGGTTCTGTGGGGGCGCTCGGTTATGGCCTTGGCCTTGCTCGGGGCCTTGGGGCTGTTCGGCCAGGCAGCTTGGGGAACAACAACAACAACTGACGGCTATCGCCGTCGCTGGGATTGTACGGGTTTTCTGGACCACTTTCTCCCTCATGTTAAAATGTTAAATACAAATGTTTGCCCCATTAGTTAAGTCGATTTTAAGACCTTTCGCCCTATTTCTTAGTCAATATTTAGACCTTTCGTGCTATTTGAGTGTCGATTTTTTCCCTGGCGAACGATAGTGAGACTGTAATGTTGGAAGAATCGGCCTTCGGATGGGACATTTTTCTACCAATTTTTTTTACAAATTAATATAAAAGAGGGATCTAATGGATTTTGTTTTTAATTTGATGGAGGTCTAGCAAGGAAACTAAGAAATAAAGGAATATTTGAATTAATAGACCAAATAAACGGCCCATCTCCCCTAAAAATTATGGACTGTACATGGTATTTAATTTGGTAAGATCCTGTGTAATGGGAGGAACTGTTTTTCAGATGCCTATATACTATAATTTTGGTTCGTTCGTGGCCACCCCTTCGGGGATCACGGCGTCAGGCAATAGATAGATAGATAGACTATATTACTATAATTGTTAGGGGTCACTACCCGATAGCACCATCGTTAGTGAGTGATTATGTTTTTTGTACTTTTGTTGATATCTTGCCAAATTGCAAATTTAGCTTAATATAAAATTTGATATAAATTGTAAGTTTCTTTATTCAAACAGAATTTAGTAAAAATTTACCAGAACATCCCGGACTTCCCAAATTGACTAATTCCTTGAACGCGACGAGGTGCATTGTTATATGTGCGATAAGTTTGCTTGGGAAACAGATCGACTTGCTCGTGTAGTTGTGTACACCCTATGTGGTGGATTGTGTTCTTTTATTTCAAAAATTTATTTTATTAAGCGTTGTTCCCACATAGCGATTTCTTTTGCATTTATCTTGTGTCGTCCCAGTTTTAGTTTGTTTATTTTGCATGTTTTACATTATAATAAGAATCATTGAACAATATATTTAACCTAACCTAACCTAGCCTAACCTAACCTAGTATATTAGTGGACTATTTATGAATGTAAAAATATATTGTAACATTACCAAATTATTGAGATAACATTACCAAATTATTGAGATAAATACACAGGTCTACCCGCTACACAGGATTATACCTTTAATTCTTGTTTCAAGGTCCTGTTCCTTGTTTTGATGAACAGGTTTGTTAAATTGTGAAAAGCTTAGTACCGGCAAGCCTATCAGCACCAAGACAAACTTTTATAATTAAAAGTGGGTGCATAGTAATTGTCCACTTGCAAGTTTCAGGCTATAAGGAAGTTGGAGCTGTAGACATCGATAATTAGCAGAATAACCAGCTATAATTCGGTTTTAGTAAATTTATAAATACACAGAACCAAATTCAACACACTATTTATCCATCAGAAACCTACATAATTACTGTATTTGTGTTTAAAATCGATGTTCACAGTCCAAACTTCCTTATAGCCTGAAACTCGCAAGTGGTCTATTGTAATGGGTGTGAAAAATGTGAACAATAATCATACATGTTTGTGGTGGCTTTGAAGGGCAACTCAGACAAAGACTGCCCATTGAGGCGTGTATGTAATGGGTGTTCAAAAAAAGCGTTATGTATATTAACCCGGGAACGGCAAGAAAGCTCTTAAGAGGTTTTACTGGGCGACGGCGGAAAAGCTCTTAAGAGGGAAGGCCTTAAAAAAACATTTTAAAGGCACCAGTAGCACTTAAAACAATTTTTTTATTTTTCCCTCCATACCTCATATCACTTCTCCACATCCCCTCCTTCCCTTCAATTATCACCTAATTTATTGGTACAGTCAGTCCCCCCCAATCCGCGCCTATATGGGCGGCATTACACGACGGGTATTGGGAATTCGCGCATTGGGGATAACATAACTTATGGAGAAAAATACATATGGGCGGCAGCCCGCATTTCCACCCACATTTGACGGTAATTTTTGATAAAAATCAATACTAATTGGACAACCAAGCATACACAATAATAGAAACATAAACAAATTATTCCTTACATTAAAAATAAATGCTATAAGTAGGTGAGAATAGTGGGAGCTCCGAGGCAGACCCCCGCGACAGGCGAGTTCATATAGCCTAGGCGTAGGCTTCCCCGGCCCCGTCACTGTCACTGGCCCCGTCTCCGGATATACCCATAGATTTCCCGATCGCAGTAGTGCCTTCACCAGTTTATTCTTCCTAGGCATTTTTAAGTTGTTGAAGGGTGTAGGAAGGCGGTTGTTACACAATAAATGGGTCAAGTCTCAGCGCACGGACACTTAAGGATATTGGGACTGAGAAGGAAGCGTACGTGTGGTTATGTGTATTTACCTATTTGTATTTACCTATTTGTAGTATACAGGAGTTGAGCTTTTTAGGCTCGTATTGTCCCGCTTCCTGAGTTACAATTATCTAACTTTGCCTTAAAAATATGAATGTTTTTGGCACACACCACTTCCTCTTCCAACTGATTCCACTTACTTATACTTCTGTAAGGGAAACTATACTTTCTCACATCTCCTTTACATCTTCCTTTCATTAGTTTATATCTATGCCCCCTAGTTCTACCATTATCTTTCACAATATAACCCTTCTTGTCCACCTTTTCGAGTCCTCTCACACATTTGTACGTCATAATCATATCGCCTCTCTCCCTCCTATCCATTAGAGATGGTAAATCTAATTTCTTTAATCTCTCCTCATATGGTAATTCTCTCAGTTCTGGTATCATCCTAGTTGCAGCTCTCTGAACCTTCTCCAGCTTCTTTATATGCTTTTTTAGATGTGGTGCCCACACCACTGCCGCATACTCCAGTCTTGGTCTCACCAATGTTTTTATTATTTTCTCCAGCATCTCCTCGTTTATATAGTTAAAGGCTATTTTTATTCTGTTTAGCAGTCCATATGTTTCTCCCACTATCTTATTAATATGATTCTCAGGTGAAAGATCACTCCTAACAGTTATCCCTAAGTCCTTTTCTTTCTCTGATGGGTTAATAGTGTTTTCTCCTAACTTATATTCCGTATGAGGCCTTCTTTTACTTACTCCCATTTCCACTACATGACATTTATTTGTGTTAAATTCCATTTTCCACTTCTTGCTCCATTGATCTATCCTATCCAAATCCCTCTGTAATTCCCTACCACTGTTTTCATCTTCTATACGCTTCATGATCTTGGCATCATCTGCAAACATATTCATATATGCATTTATATCCTTTGGCATGTCGTTAATGTATATTAGAAACATTATGGGAGCCAGCACCGCTCCCTGCGGAACTCCACTTGTGACATCTTTCCACGTAGAAAATTTATCTCTGATAGTAGTCCTCATCTGTCTCCCTGAAAGATAGTCCTCCATCCAATTTAACAAACTACCCTGAATCCCTCCATACTCTTTTAATTTCCACTTCAGCCTGCTATGCGATACTCTGTCAAAAGCTTTCTTCATGTCAATATATACGCAATCCACCCATCCATCTCTCTCTTGTAATATGTCAACCACTCTGTCATAAAAACTGAGTAGATTTGTAACACATGAGGTACCCTCCCTGAATCCAAATTGCCTGTTAGATAGTAGATTATTCTTTTCCAAGTAAATCATCCATCTTTTCTTAATTATTTTCTCACAGATTTTGCACACTATACTAGTAAGTGACACAGGTCGATAATTCAATGGATGTTCCCTGTTCCCACCTTTATAAATCGGTACAATGTTGGCTCTCTTCCAGTCCATTGGTAATTTTCCCACTTCCAGAGAGTATTTCATTATCTCATATAAGGGTTTCACTAGTTCGTCAGCACATTCTTTCAAAATCCATCCCGCTACATTGTCAGGTCCCACTGCTTTTTTCACATCTAGTCCTTTCATTATTTCTACTAGCTCCTCTGGGAGAAAATTAATCTCTCCCAGTTTATCACCAATTTCACCTACCGGTACTTCTTCAAAGTTATCATCTTTAGTATATACTGAGTGTAGTGTATTGTTCATAATTTCACACATATTCTGGTCGTCATCATAAGTGGTCCCCTCAACCTTCAACCTGACTATTCTATCCCTTACCTTCATTTTACTATTTATAAACCTATAGAACAGCTTAGGATCACTCTTACATTTTTTCACAATGTTCTTCTCATATTCTCTGGCTTCTTGTCTCCTGATTGCAGCATATACATTTCTTAATCTCTTGTATCTGTTCCAAGTTTCTCTATTACACCTTTTTCTAGCTGCCTTCCATGCTTGGTCTCTCTCTTTTCCTTGGCTTTCCTACATTTTCATTAAACCAATCCTTTTCCTTCGCTGACCTATTACCTTGTTTAGGGACATATTTATTAACTCCTTCTTCATATATTGTTTTAAATACTCCATACTTCTCGTCTACACTATTTCTCTGATGTATTTCACTCCAGTCAACATCTCTAAAGTATTGTCTCAGTGATTGGTAGTCTCCTTTTGCATAGTCAAACCTAGTTTCCTTGTGCTCCTCCCTCTCCTCCATATTGGAATAACCCAATAGGATTTCTATATCCATTACAACGTGATCGCTCTTGCCTAAAGGTGGTAAGTATTTTATATCAGAAATTACATCTGGGTCTCTAGTAAACATTAGGTCCAATCTGGATGCTTCATCATTTCCCCTTCTTCTTGTATTTTCCTTTATATTTTGCACTAATAAATTTTCTGTTACCATATCCAGTAGCCTATACCCCCACGAGTTCACGTTGCTACCAGCTTCTCTCTGCTCCCAATCCACCTCTTTACAGTTGAAGTCCCCTACTATAATTAATTCATTGTTTCTACGAGTCAATTTTTCAATACAAATAATCATCTCATCTTTGATAAATTTGTATTCCTCCTCTTCCCAAGCCCCTGTGTAGGGCGGCATGTAGGCCACTACAATATCCGCCTTTTGATTGTCATCATCTGTCAATTCTACTGCTAATATTTCCGCTTTACTATTATTCAGATCAATCATTCTTGTTTTCAATTTATTATGTGTAAGAATTAGCACCCCTCCCCCCATCTTGTCTTCTCTATCCCTTCTCCAGATATTATAGTTGTTCCATCCCATTCCCTCCAAACTTATCCCTTTATTTAGTTTAGTTTCACATAGACACAATATTAAGGGCTCTTCCTGTCTGATGTAATCATTTATTTCTAATTTCTTTGATAGCAGCCCATCCACATTGCTATAGACCATCTTGCACCTGTTGCTTTTACCATTATGATTGATATTCCCTGTCTTTATCCTACTATTTCCCCTTCCTGTTGCACCTCTCCCTCCAATCCTTCTTCCTGTACCACCACTTCTTTTCTCCCCCCCCTATCCTCTCCCCCTTCTTCAGGTGCCACTTCCTTACTTTCCCATCCATGTTTCTGTAGAAAAAAAAGACCTTCTCCACTTCTGATCTATTATCGTTCTTTTCTTTGACTTCTCTATTTATTTCTCTAAATTTTTCCCTCTCTTCCGCATTTAAATCTTTCCTTAGTTTAACATTTCTGTATTCCCCCTCCTGACTTAACTTCCAGCTGGATCTGAGTACCTCCTCTGCTACTTTGGTTGACTTAAATCTTCATTGGCCTCATTTCTCCTTTCTTGTATTTCCCTAGTCTCCAACAATCCTCTACCTCTCTCTTCCATCCCTCCTTATCTTGTCTATCTATCACATCAATCATCTTCTCAACTTTCTTCATCTCCACACCCTTTCTCGTATTTCTATCTAATATTTCCCCTTCTACATCTCCAAACATAATTACACATCTCTTCTTATCAATAATATCACTGACCTGTTTCTCATTTTGTCTGATGGCATTAACTACCCTCTTGTTCAGGTTCTCCTCCTGCTGTCCCTTTTGCTCCTCAATAATTGCTTTTAGTTGTACCTCTGCTTCACCCACTCGATCACCCCAGACATTTTTCATTTGAGATACCTCTTCCTCCATTTTTTGTGTCCTGTCCTGATTTGTTTCCACTCCTTGTTTTAGCCTAGCATTCTCCTCCCTCAATGTGTGTGTGTGTGTGTGTGTGTGTACTCACCTAATTGTAGTAGACAGGATTTGAGCCTAAGCTCGTGTTGTCCTGTCTCTCTCTACATTTATCCAATTTTGCTTTAAAAGTTTGGATATTTCTTGCTCCCACCACCTCCCCCTCCAACTTATTCCAACAATCAATGCTTCTATACGGGAAGCTGAACTTTCTTACATCAGACTTACATACAACTTTCCTCAACTTACATTCATGACCCCTGGTTCTTTCCTCGTCCCTCACCACAAAATCTCCCTTGTCGATCTTCTCAAAACCTTTCACACACTTAAACATCATGATCATGTCACCTCTCTCTCTCTCCTCTCCCTCAGCGTTGGCAGCTTTAGCCTCTCCAATCTCTCCTCATATGGCAGGTCTCTAAGGCTAGCTATCATCTTAGTGTGTACTCACCTAATTATAGTATACAGGATTTGAGCCTAAGCTCGTGTTGTCCTGTCTCTCTATCTACATTTATCCAATTTTGCTTTAAAAGTTTGGATATTTCTTGCTCCCACCACCTCCCCATCCAACTTATTCCAACAATCAATGCTTCTATACGGGAAGCTGAACTTTCTTACATCAGACTTACATACAACTTTCCTCAACTTACATTCATGACCCCTGGTTCTTCCCTCGTCCCTCACCACAAAATCTCCCTTGTCGATCTTCTCAAAACCTTTCACACACTTAAACATCATGATCATGTCACCTCTCTCTCTCCTTTCCCTCAGCATTGGCAGCTTTAGCCTCTCCAATCTCTCCTCATATGGCAGGTCTCTAAGGCTAGCTATCATCTTAGTGGCAACTCTCTGAACTCTTTCCAGTTTTTTACTATCTTTTATAAGGTGTGGAGACCACACCACTGCTGCATACTCCAGTCTTGGTCTTATTTTTGCTAACTTCTCTTCATCTAAATAATTCAGAGCTATTCTCATGTTAGTCAACACTGCATAGGTTTCACCAGTTATTTTATTTATATGCTGTTCAGGTGACAAGCTGTCTGCCATAACTACCCCTAGGTCTTTTGCTTTCCCAGCTTTACTAATTATTTCATCTCCTATTTTATATCCCCAAGAAGGTCTATATTTACTTTTTCCCATCTCAAGAACCTGACACTTACTCGTGTTGAATTCCATTTTCCAAGTTTGACTCCACTCATATAATTTATCTAGGTCTCTCTGTAATTCTTCACAACTACTCCTACTTGTAATATGCTTCATTAATTTTGCATCATCAGCAAACATACAGTAGATATATATGAGCCTATTCCCATTTGAAGGCTGTTGATGAAAACCAAAAACATGATTGGGGCCAACACCGATCCTTGAGGCACTCCGCTTTTTACCCTTTTCCACGAGAACTTTCCTTTCACTTGAGGCATGCTATGCTTACAGGTACCTACCCGATAGCACTATCGTTAGTGAATGCTGTACTGTATTTTATATATTATTTTGTAATAGTATAGATATCTTATCAATATTTGTATTTTGTACTATTTTAATGTCTTGTCATGTTGCAAATTTGATTTTAAATAATATTTTGACATTTAACATATAGTTTCTTTATTCATGCAGAGTTTAGTAAAATTTGCCAGAACGTCCCGGACTTCCCAAACTTGACTACTTCCTTTAACGTGACGATAGTGCGTTGTTATATGTGCGATTAGTTTGCTTGGGAAACAGATTAACTTGCTCATGTAGTAATGTACACCCTATGTGGTGGATTGTGTTCTTTTATTTAATAATTTTCATTTTAGTAAACGTTGTTTCCACATAGCGATTTTGATAATTTAATTTGACTTTATATTGTCCTTGTCCCAATTTTGGTTTGTTTAGTTTGCAAGTTTTACATTTTAATTACTGTTCGCATTTCCCTCCCAATTAAATAGTTTTCCATCCACTTTAATAATACTCCCTCAACCCGCCCCACAGTCCTGAGCTTCCACAACAATCTCTTATGAGGCACCTTATCAAATGCCTTCTTGAAATCTAAGTAAATACAATCTACCCACCCCTCCCTCCCTTGTACAATGTCAATTACCCTATCATAGTAACTCAACAAATTTGTGGTACACGAATGACCTTTTCTGAACCCGAACTGCTTGCTTGAAATTATTTCCCTCTCCTCCAACATACCCACCCATCTTTTTCTAATAATCTTTTCACAAAGCTTGCATATAACACTTGTTAACCCGGGAACTGCGGGGAGACTCTTAAGAGTCAGAGAAAAAAAAAATCAACTTTTGACATGACAAAAAATATATTTTTTTTATTTTTATTTTTTTATTTTTATTTTTTTTGGCCCCTGGGCCATGCAAAATCTCAGTCCTCTACCTCCCCTCCTCTCCTTCAATTATCACCTATTTTCCCTGTTATTCCCTTATTCTGAGGTATATTTTCGTGCTAACATTAGAAATCCGGTTATAGGGTGTGGTCATCACCAATAGCAAGAGAGAGAGAGAGAGAGAGAGAGAGAGAGAGAGAGAGAGAGAGAGAGAGAGAGAGAGAGAGAGAGAGAGAGAGAGAGAGAGAGAGAGAGAGAGAGAGAGAGGGAGAGAGAGAGAGAGAGAGAGGAGAGAGAGAAGAGGAGAGACGAGAGGAGAGGAGAGAGAGAGTATCGATCGACTGTGTCTCAGTGGCCTTGGGGGAAATTGGCGGGAAAGCAGCTTGCCTCACCCATACATTATACAACTCGCGGGCTATATCTCCGATTTTGACCATCCAAACGCTGTTTTCACTAGTTTTATTGGTGTTTCAGGTTAATACCTTTATAATCAACCCATAATAGGCGCATATGGATAAGTATTAATGCTATTAATGGTACAATGAATATTTTAGTGACGGAAACACCTCAAATACATGCGCACAGGGAGAGGTGTCTAATTACCCCCATGCACACTTCAGAGGTTAAGGATACCGGTCGATAATTTAGCGGGTCTTCTTTATTTCCACTTTTATATATTGGAGTTATATTTGCTTGCTTCCATTCTAAGGGAAGTTCCCCCTTGTTTAATGAGTGTTGAACAATATTAACCCCTTATTGGCGGCGCTCGACTTAAGTCGTGCACCAATTTGCAGCAAGTTAGGAGCATTATTAAGGCTTTTAAAGGGTTAAAATCGAGTGCAAATGGCCGGGAGCGCAGCGGGCCAGACAGCCGACTCCCAGGGCTTACCGCCGCCCTTTAACTCATGTTCCCTGTGTTCTCGAGAGGCCGGCAGTGTAGCCAGTAGTGAGCATAGCTGAGAAAAATATACCGATATATGCTAAACTCCCATGTTCGTGGCACCACTGCAAAAGAACCACGAGTGCTACGTAGCTCGTTCTGGTCTCATTTTGAAGCTTTTAGCGCCTAGTTTTTTGCTAAATATTTTTTTTTTTCATGCAGGAGGGCCTGAATATGCCCAAATGAGCCCAAAACACCCCGCTAGACAAGGGTTAAAAATAGGTCTCACTGGTTGTTCAGAACATTCTCTTATTGAGTGCTGTACTGTATTTTATATATCATTTTGTAATAGTATAAGATATCATATCAATATTTGTATTTTGTACTATTGTTAATGTCTTGTCATGTTGCAAATTTGATTTTAAATAATATTTTGACATTTAACATGTAGTTTCTTTATTCATGCAGTTTAGTCAAATTTACCAGAACGTCCCGGACTTCCCAAACTTGACTAATTCCTTTAACGTGACGATAGTGCGTTGTTATATGTGCGATTAGTTTGCTTGGGAAACAGATTAACTTGCTCATGTAGTAATGTACACCCTATGTGGTGGATTGTGTTCTTTTATTTAATAATTTTCATTTTAGTAAGCGTTGTTTCCACATAGCGATTTTGATAATTTAATTTGACTTTATATTATCCTTGTCCCAATTTTGGTTTGTTTAGTTTGCAAGTTTTACATTTTAATACCCATCCAGCAATGTTATCTGGGCCCATAAATTTTCTCACGTCCAATTCTGCCAACAATGATTTTAGTTCATCCTTGTTGACTTCTATCGACTCTAGTCCCTGTATCTCGTTCAATTCCACCACAGGTTCTACATAGTCATCCTCCTCCACAAACACGGATGTAAATGTATCATTCATAATTTTACACATACCCACTGTGTCTTCATATAATTGACCCTCTACCCTAAGCTTTGTTAATTTGTCCTTTATTTTTGTTTTGCCGTTGACATAACTATAGAACAGTTTGGGTTCTTTATTACATTTGTTTACTATATCTTTTCAAAGTTCTTTTTCTCCTCTCTTATAGTCTTGATATAGTTGTTTCTAGCATTCTTATACTCATTCCATTTTTCCTCAGTGTGTCTCCTCACTTTATTCCATGCAGAGTCCTTTTTGTTCTGGGCAATGTGACATCACATGTTAAACCACTCTTTCTCCTTAGCCAGCTTTCTATCCTTAAATGTTGGTACATATTTATCTACCCCCTCCCTGTAAATATCTAGTAACATGGGTGTATTTTACCTGAATATTCTGTTCTTGCTCAATAAATGACCAATCTATATTTGCAAAGTATCCTCGTAATGATTCATAATCCGCCTTACTATAATTTAGTCTATATTCCCTATGTTCCTCCTCTCTGCCTTCCAGAAATTCCACTGTCAATTCAAATTCAATCACAGCATGATCTCTTTTTCCCATGGGACTCAAATATGTTAGGTTCTTTATTTCTTGGGGGTCTTTGGTGAATATTAAATCAAGTCTTGATGGTTCATCACCTCCTCTAAATCTTGTATTTTCCATAACGTGTTGTGTTAGTAGATACCCCATTGTTAGTTCAAGAAATTTGCTACCCCAAGTATTTTCATTTGAACCCGCATCCAAACATTCCCAATCCACCTCCCCGCAATTAAAGTCCCCTGCAAGAATAAGCCTATTTTTCCTTTTACAAATAATTTCTAACATTCGCAAGGTTTCCAAAATAAATTCATTATATTCATCGTTGCTCCAAGATATAGTCTTAGGAGGTAAATACATTGATACAATGTCCAATTTTTACCTATCATTATCCTCAATTTCAACTGCTACCACTTCAGCAATGCTATCACCAAGTTTTAATTCTTTAGCAGTAATTTTATTATCTACCATGATCAACACTCCTCCTCCTGGCTTTCCTAACCTGTCTCTTCTCCATGTACTGTATCCCGCACAACTAATTATATTCGTGTCTACCTCCTGGTTAAGCTTAGTTTCAGTCAAACATACTACCCCGGGCCTCTCTCTCTTTACATATTCGTCAAACTCAATCTTTTTGGAAATTAACCCATCAATATTTGTATACATGAACTTAGCGTTACCAGTATTTTCCCTATTTTTCTCGTCCCTGCCCGTTCCTTTCTTTTTTGTACGTACCCCTCCCAATTTATTTCCTAGCTTGTCTCCTCGTGTGTCGTATCTTGTGTGTGTGTGTGTGTGTGTGTGTGTGTGCGTATGTGCTTCCTTCTCAGTCCCAATTTCCTTAAGTGTCCGTGCGCTGAGACTTGACACATTTATTGTGTAACAACTGCCTTCCTACACCCTTCAACAACTTAAAAATGCCTAGGAAGAATAAACTGGTGAAGGCACTACTGTGATCGGGAAATCTATGGGTATATCCGGAGACGGGGACAGTGACGGGGCCGGGGAAGCCTAGGTCTCCGAGGGAGGAGGGGTGGCGCGGAATACAAAACACAGCATTTTTACACCACTCTTCAACTGTGATTCATGTTTTGTGGGGTCAATACGTGTTTTAGGGATTTTGAGTACCTGTTTTACCCCTCGGCGCGGAATAGGGTAAACGCGGACTGAGGATACGTGTATTAGGGGGACTGACTGTATATTTTCGTGATAACATTAGCAAACTGGTTGAAGGGTGTGGATATGTGCCTAGCGAGTGTATTGGCAGAGGTAGATGGTGGGGTAGGACTGTCAGTCATGCTCCAGAGCTCGCGAGGGAAGGGGTTGCCTCACTGTGCTTCACATTTCATGAATGGGCCGCTCCAGGTTTATTCGCGATTTTGACCAGAAAAATTATATTCCCACTTGTTTTGTTGTTGTTACAGGTCACTATCTTCATAGTAAATGTAAAATAGGCGCATATGAATAAGTAATAGCGATACATATCGTAAAATGACGATTATAGGCAGGATTGGAGCCTAATATTGCCGTCCAGAACTGTGGTGTTCACTACACACAGCTCGCTTTTTATAGGTTAATAAAGCGTGTTATCTTATATTATTAAATCAGTTTGTGTGTCTGTTTGTCTGTCTGTGCGTTCTTAACCCGGTGAGACCCAGCGTCGCACGTGTTGCGTCGGCAGTCTTTGATCACCAACTCCCAGCGACGCATCACGTGCGTCAGACATATAAAAAACACTTACGTGGCTCGTAAGGTAGGAAATGGCGGGAGAATAGGAGGGGGAGGTACCGTAGTGTGTGTGGGAGCCGGGCCAGTAGGTGTGAGCGGGCCGAGACAGCCGCGCGGCTGGTGGTGGTGGGCTTAGTGGGGATAGTTTACACCCCTAGTTCACCGCCACTTTGAACCTTCATTACTCCGGTCGTATGGGAGCTAGAGGCTTGAGATTTATGTGAAATACTCCTTAGGATGTATGCCGTACAATGCCATACTCAGTTTTTACCCTAGTGCTCCCGGGCGGGTGGTCATGCGGGGGAGACGAACTATTGAACCCCCCCCCCCCCCCCCCCAAATGACCGAAATGAGTTTTTTTTTTTATTTTTGTCTTCATTTCTCACCATTCTCTTCCATTTTGGCTCAACAAATTTTGTTGAGGCTCCCCCCCCCCAACAAAAAATGTCAGAGGTGATTTTTTTTTTTTTTTTTTTTTTTCCGTTTCTCATCCTTGTCTTCCATTTTAGCAAACAAAAAAAATAAGTGAAAATGGCTTGGGACTGGGGTGAACAAAATATTATAACTAGCCGGGGCTCAACGGGTTAATAGGCAGCCGCAGTTTTGGACCTGGGGAGCTGAAACTTTGCATGTGGGTGTCAATTGACCTGGGTCAGGTCATAGAGGGGGCGAGGCCACGATCGGAGGTCGTTTCGAGGCCAAAATTGAAAAAAAAATTGAAAAAACAAAATTGGCCGTTTGGGGCAGGAGGCCTCCGATCGAAAAGGTGTATGGAACGAAAGTTGTTCGCAGCCCCCCAAAATGGGAGTACGGATTAGGTAAGATCCAAAATCGGAGGTCATTTAGCGGCTGAAATCGAGGTCGCTGTTTAATGAGGCAAAGGGAGGTCGAGGCTGGTGATTATGGTAGTAGTATTGTGATGATTGTGGTAGTAGTGATTGATGATGGTGATTATGGTAGTAGAATTTAAACCCGGGCAATGCCGGGTACCCCTGCTAGTGTATATTAGAAAAGCAATAAGTGTGCTTTGTACAGTATGTGCAGGTGTGTTATGCATGCAATATGTAATGTGTGCACATTATACTCACCATTGGCTTTAATGCCTCTAATCTCCTGTTATTCTTTCTTAATTTGGTTAAGGTTCTTTCTTTCACGGGTTTCGGCTCTTCAGCAGCGGCGTCCTCTGTGGGGGTCTTTATGGCAGGGGTTTTCTTTGTGGGGGTCTTTTTCTTAGGGGTATTCTTTGCTCGGGAATTCGTTGCTCGGGTCCTTTTGCCAACGTTCCTCTTTGCAGGGGTAATCTTTGTGGGGAGCTTCTTTTTTGGAGACTTCTTTGTGGGAGTTTTCTTGGTCTCACTCCCCACCTCCATAGCCACTTCTCTATCCTTTCCTGCCATCTCAACTAACTTTCACTGAAACAAAATAATGACAATTATAATAGTAAAAAATACATAAAAGAATAAATAAATAAAACAGTGTTGTGCTGTATACACACACATACACATATGCTGTGTGTATAATATACATATACAGTATATACCGTATATATACTGTATATACATATATATATATATTATATATATACTGTACAGTACCGGTATATGTTTTTTTTTCTTCTGTGAATGAGGGTGACAAAAGGCAAAACTGCCTGTGACGAGTGCCTCCCAGAGTTGAAAGTGACCGGGCCAAAATGTCTGAACACACAGTTTGAAGCAAGTTAGGATGAGGGAAAGATTGATTCAGGGAGTGTTCCAGAGCTCAGCTGTTAAATAGAAGATAGGGAGTATTTCACTCTTGAAATGGAGATGTGCACAGAATAGGGGTGGGATTGTGTTGCAAGATGGGTACTACGTACCCTACGTAGAGGAAGTGGTATACACTGAGAGAGCTCTGAGGATCACTGATTATTGTAGCAGCGATAGCGATACAACATTGCAGCGATGAGAGAGAGATTGAAGAAAATCGGTGAGTGGACGGGAGTCGGAAGTTAATGATACGAAAGGCTTTCTTTTCTACTTTGTATAGAAGTGTTGTGTAAGAACTGGTAAAATGTAAGTATAACTAGTTACTCATTACTTATTGAATAGGTAAAATCTATCGAATACGTAAAAACAGTAATTTTAGTTTTATTATTTTCCATGTCTAGAGAGTGTTTCCCAGGCAAAAAATGTACTGCATAGTGAAATGCTATCAAGTCACGATAGACTTCTCTCATTTTGAATCTGTAAAATCTAGCTGTTTTTACGTATTGGATTTGTATCTTAACAAGGAAACAGTAAAAAGTAAATAAGTAACTAACTTCAATCAAGTTCAATGCGCTGTTGAGGGGGCCAGGCGGTCTTTGTTCCACCTCAACCCCCTCAACCCCCTCCCCCCCGGGCCCAATGACTTATTGTCATCATCATAGCCTATATAGGCTATTGCCAGCAAAAGGCAAATTACAGAAAAGAGAGAAAAAAAAAAAATCAAAATAGGTAACATAACCGCGAGCACATAACAAGATTGACAACCGTAAGCCCGGATACTAGGCCTACATCCTTTCCAACAACTATACAACACTATAGGCCTAGGCCTATTCCTTGAATAAATAAAAACAAATCTTGGTAAATAGTGGCCTAAGCCTGCATAACTGATCTCGAGTGGATGTGTGGAAACCTAAAGAAACCAAGTCTGTGAAGGTACCTGTAAAGTGTGCACTAGCCTACTGAAGTAAAAGGAATTTATCCAGTTTTACACAGGGTCGAAACCATCGATATATTATTTAGACAAATATGTTCGTTAGGTCATGTACAGTACTTCATTGCCATATACAGGGTGATTCAGTAACTCTTTTCATAAATTGAATGGCAAATTCGGGAGAAAAAATAAGACTAATTTACTCTATGACCCTTAGGGTGAGTCTTTGATATGATGGAGATATTACACCTTTAAAGTTATCGATAGATAGAAAAGAAAAAAATCTAAGGAGTGAGAATGAAAGTGTCGTTGCTAACTGGCAGGGTAGCGTAACCAAGACTTGGTATCAAAATGGCTGCATACGGTAGCTGGATGCAGTTCGTTTCGCAATTTACAAAGGTACATTACTACTGTATTTGTATTATCATCATCATTATTATTAATAATCATTGTATTAGTAGTAGTACAGTAAACCCTCGCTATCTCGGACTAATTGGGGGGAGACCCAGTCCGAGATGTCCGAAGTCCGACTTATGTCCGACTTAAGAGAGGAAAATGTCCGAATTGGAAGAGGGAGTCCGAGCCACCAGAGAAAACGGAGACTTCCCTATCACTAACAACGTTGATTCAAGATAAATTACAGTACCTGTACAGTATCCAGCAGACATATATTATAAATATCACTTTCCTTCTCCATTTCACTGTCCTTCTCCACCTCACTGTAGCCTTAGATCTCGGAATTTGCCCTTAGATCTCGGAAATTTCCGAGATATATGACACCTGTCCGACTGACCATGTGGGCCCTCGGAGTTTTCCCCTTACATCTCGGAATTTTCCGAGAGGCCGATGCCAGTCCGAGTAGTCCGGGTTTCCGACTTCTAGAGGTCCGAGATAGCGAGGGTTTACTGTAGTAGCAAGGGGAGAAGAAGGCGGCGGAGGATGAGGAGGAGTAAGTGGTGGAAGAGGGGTAAGTGGAGGAGGAGGGATCTTCCTGCCGACTTTGAGCTTTGATACTCCGCTCGTCTTAATGAATCTTGAATCAATCTGTACATGAATCTAAAGATTGTTTCTTCGCTTACACGTGGTATGTAAATGGTTGCATATGGTAGCAGTTGTCTCAATGCTCAAAAGAACATTAGCATTTTATCACCATCATCATAATTAATACTCTATTCATCGTAGCTGTAGTAGCAGTAGTAATAGTCTTGGTTACGCTACCCTGCCAGTTAGCAACGACATTTTCATTCTCACTCCTTAGATTTTTTCTTTTCTATCTATCGATAACTTTAACCCTTAAAGAGCGGCGCTCGACTTAAGTCGTGCACCAATTTGCAGCAAGTTAGGAGCATTATTAAGGCTTTTAAAGGGTTAAAATAGAGTGCAAATGGCCGGGAGCGCAGCAGGCCACACGTCCGACACCCAGGGCTTACCACCACCCACTGACTCACGCTCCCTCTGTTCTCGAGAGGACGGCAGTGTTACCATTAGTGAGCGTAGTGGGAAAAAATATGCCGCTATACGCTAAACTCCCATGTTGGTGGCACCACTGCATGAGAACCACGAGTGCTACGTAGCTCGTTCTGGTCTCATTTTGAAGCTTTTAGCGCCTAGTTTTTAGCTGAATACATTTCTTTTCATGCAGATACTTGATTGATCATTCAGGAGGGCCTGAATATGCCCAAAATAGCCCAAAACACCCCGCTAGACAAGGGTTAAAGGTGTAATATCTCCATCATATCAAAGACTCACCCTAAGGGTCATAGAGTAAATTAGTCTTATTTTTGTCTCCCGAATTTGCCATTAAATTTATGAAAAGGGTTACTGAATCACCCTGTATGTCCACCCCGTCATATTAACACACAAAGAGCGGGTGGCAGGGTATTTTACACTGTGCCGCCCAGCGGGGGGGGGGGGGTTTACCCTAAATAGGGTTGTTTCCGTGCTCATTTTCATGCATAAACAAGACGCAGAGCGTAAAACAAGTATCTATCCCTGAAAGGGCATAAACAGAGCTTTCCAATGACACCCGAACCATCCTTGTACGATCACTGGTTCTCTTGCAACGATCGTGCAACACGAGTGCAAAAAACCTAAAATAAGGTAATTTCCGTACATAATTCCCGGTGTAGCGAGTGAGAAAGGGGGGAGGAAGGTGGTATACAATTCAGTACGCCCACGGTGGTCGTGGGGAGCGGTCATAAGGTCCCACCGCTCAGCTCTCTCTCTCAGCAACATTACGTGCTGAAAATGGCACTCGACATATGTGGTGCACCGTCACATAGTCCACATTTATTTAACTCGACAGATGTCGTGCGCCGTTGGTTAAGGGTTAAAGAAAGTACAATCTGTTCTGAACAGAGCTGCAAGACTCATTTTTGGAATTCCACCAGGAACCCCTACCACTTCTTATCACATCGAACTGCACTGGTTACCAATAAAAGCTAGAATAGAATTCAAGTTGTGTCTGGTAACTTTCAAGGTCCTCAAATTTGGTGAGCCCGGCTATCTTGCAGAGCTGCTCAGGCGTCCACCGGTACGCCATGGTGTAGTCGTGCGCCATTATGATGATCCCCTGCGTCTTGATGAGCCGTGGGCTTTCCGGCAGTCATCTTTCTTTGAAAGATCATTCTCTTACATGGCTCCAAGGTTATATAACAGAATACCACTGACCATGAGACAACTAAGTTCTGTTGAGTGCTTCAAGAGGCAACTTAAGACTTTTCTCTTTGAAAGAAGCTATGATCTCGAGAGGGGTGTCATCATCGAGGGCTATAGGGTGTAGGCTATTTGCCATTGCTGGTGGCTGGGTGATGCGTATAGGTTTTGTGTTTCATTGATTTAAGCGATTCGTGTTTGTTTTGTTGGTTTGGTTTTGGTTTTCGAGCGCCAGTGAATTCTGCGGAAAAATTGGCACTTGTGAGAAATAAGTAACATGCTTATTATTATTATTATTATTGAAATTCATTATAAAAAAATCCCTAAATCTAAAAAATAAAATAAACAGGGAACGTGAGCTGGGTTTAGACCGTCGGCGAGACAGGTTAGTTTTCGGAGTATTACTCCATTTATATGTCACAAATTATTTTGACATATTTGAAGACACATATGGAATTTATATGCTCTAAGCATCATATTAAAATTAGTTTCAACCCTCGGCAAAACCTATTAAAAAAAACGGTAACATGTCTAGGGTAAGACGGGGTAATTTCGCCGAAAATCGCGTATTTTGACAAATAGAAACTGCCACAAATGGAATTTTTAAATTTTTTATTTTTTATCTATACATTCAGCCTTTCTGCTATAGATGCCCAGAAAACGAAAAAAAAAAAAAAAAAAGGTCACTCGCGGCAAAATTACCCCGCCCGGCGGGGTAATTTCGCCGCGACCTATTTTACGCATCATCTAGCTAGTAAACTATATAACATTATATGATTAATGGCCAGACAAAACACTAGCACGCAGGTAAAAGCAATGAAAACATTCACAAACCCAAACTGACACTAAACATGCCAATAGAAAAACGTTGCACGCACAACCCAGATAGACCCACTAATGATCAACGACACCCTCACCGACTCACCAGAAGCAATGGCGGAATCCTTCGCCGAAGCCTTCTCCGGGGTGTACGAAATAATCCAGCCAGTGAACCCATTCCCCCACCAGATAGGAGCCGCCCCCCTCCCGACAGTCCCCATCAGGCACTCTGAAGTACTGAACCTCCTAAAGTCCCTAAAACCCGACAGCGCTATGGGGCCTGACCTCATCCATCCCCGCCTCCTGAAGGAATGCGCTGCAGAACTTGCCGTTCCCCTCACTGCACTCTTCACCCTCTCCCTAGCCACCGGGACAGTCCCACCAACCTGGAAGGAGTCCCACGTCTCGCCTATCTTCAAGAAAGGAAGCAAATCAAACCCGCTAAACTACCGCCCCATAAGCCTAACCTCAGTTGTATGCAAGACCGTGGAACGACTGATCACTAAATCTCTCTACAGCTTTCTGGATGACCATCTCCTGTTCGACAACAACCAGTTTGGCTTCAGGCCTTCCAGATCCGTGGTCGACCAACTACTACTGACATACAACTACATCACCACACAATATGACAAAGGTGAAACAGTAGACCTCATCCTGTTCGATTTCCAAAAAGCGTTTGATAAAGTCCACCACCAAACCCTGCTAAACAAACTAAGAGACATAGGAATATCGGGGAACCTCCTTAGCTGGATTAAGAGCTTCCTGCTCGACCGAAAAATGAAGGTGCGCATCAACGGAAAAACAAGCTCAGCAAGACCAGTACTCAGCGGGGTCCCCCAAGGTCCTAGGCCCACTGCTGTTCCTCATCTTCATAAACCACATAGGATCACGACTAAGCTGCAAATACTTCATATTTGCAGATGACCTGAAAATATACCTCAGCTGCCCATCATCCTCATACCAAGCCCACGGTGGTATGGCAACCCTCCAAGAAAACATCGACCGGCTGCATGAAATTGCCTCTTCGTGGGGTCTAAGGTTTGCCACGGAAAAATGTGCTCACATGCGCTTCTCCCGCCACAAAACGAACCAGCCTACACAACCCATCTACTTCCTCCAAAACCTGCCCATCCAGCCTGCAGAAGGACCTTGGGGTATTCGTCCCAACAACCCTCAAATTTCACCACCATATCCGCTAGGCGGTAAACAAAGCGGGAGGAGTCGCCCAAAACCTGCTCAAGAGTACTGTATACCGCTCCCCCCAATTCATGTTATCCCTCCTAAAGGTCGACCTAAGACCCATCCTCGACTTTGCGTCCCCACTCTGGAACCAAGACTACCTGACCGACAGCAGACTCACAGAGTCTGTCCAGAGAAGATGGACGAAGCAGATCTCCGGCCTTAGCGACTACCCATACGACGAGCGCCTACAAAGACTCAAACTCCACTCAGTCAGGGGCAGACTGATCAGGTACGACCAAATCTACTGCTACAAGATCTTCCATGGCCTCTCACCCATCAACCCCACCGACCTCTTCACCATGGCCCCTAGGACTGGCACCAGAGGCCACAGTTACAAAATCCAAGTACAGCACTGCTCCTCTGAAGCCAGAAGAAGATTTTTCTCCCACAGAATCGTCAAGAGGTGGAACTCACTTTCAGAGGACACCGTTACTGCACCAAATCTCAGACTCTTCAAGCAACGCCTCCAAGCAGAAATACACGACTCCCTCCACGAATTTCACTAAAACACTAAAAAAACACACATCTAAAACACCTAACATACATCTCAAACAAACTAACACAACTAAAAAGCTAGTCTCCAACGAGGGCACAATATAAACTAACTATCTCTGCCGGATTCCCAGTAACTGCTACTAATCGTGCATCTAGTTAGAGTGCCCGTATTCATGTCTTGGGCCCCCACTGAACACAGCTGCTCCGTGGACAGTGCGTGGCCCTACCTGGTAAGTACCTGGTAAGTAAACACACACAACTGAACAGGGCGGGCAGAGATGCAGGTGTGTCACACGTGTAGGCCTATGCGCCACTGTGTCTATTGCGGGTGTGGACGTCTCTAGTGAGGGTGTGGAGTTGTGGACATGTAGTGCGGGTGTGGACGTGTCTAGTGCGGTTGTGGACGTATTTATTAGGCCTATGGGTGTGGAAGTATTTAGTGCGGGTGTGGACGTGTCTCGTGTGGGTGCGGCGTGTAGGTTGCTAGTACAAAGTACCAGGCAGAAGCTGACGGCTACTGCCAACACTGTGTCACACGCAAACATACAAACAAACATTTAAGTTAGAGGAACTTACTCATCGTGGCGGAAAGTTGAGAGTGGTGTGCCGCAGGGATATGTGTTGGCACCTCTCATGTTCCTTATGTACGTGAATGACCTGCCGATAGGCATTAACTCCTACATATCAATGTTTGCAGATGACGTAAAAATTATGAGACAAATAACAAATAAAAGTAGTTGAGAGGAGCTGCAAGGGGATTTAGATAAAATATACGAATGGAGCACCAAGTGGAAAATGAAATTTAATATAAGTAAATGCCATGTGTTAAATATGGGAAGAAGTGTGAATAGACCAAATTGGGAGTACAGGATGGGATATAATATAATTAGCAAGGCCGAAAAAGAAAAGGATTTAGGTTTGATTATACAAGATAATTTGTCGCCAGAGAAACATATTAACAAGCTCTTTAGCGGAATGTATGCAATGGCCGGGAATATGAAAGTTGCTCTGAACTACTTGGATGAGACCATGGTAGCGAAAATTATGAAGAGTATGATTAGACCAAGATTGGAGTATGCAGCAGTGGTGTGGTCCCCGCATCTAAAGAAGCATGTTCACAAGTTAGAAAGAATCCAGAGAGCAGTCACTAGATTGGTTCCAAGTCTCAGAGAGCTGCCATATGAAGGGAGGCTAGACAAATTAAATCTACCGAGTCTAAAAGAGAGGAGAGAGAGGGGAGACATGATAATGATGTACAAATGCACCCGGGGGCTGGAGAGGCTGGATAGGGAGGATATATTAATTATGGATACAGGAATAACTAGAGGCCACAGCTACAAAGTAAAAAGACCTACCTGCAAGAACGATATCAGGAAGTTTAGCTTCCCCTATAGATGTATTGACAAATGGAATGGGCTGGAGGAGGAGGTGGTAGGGGCAAGGAATATCCATATTTTCAAGAAAAAATTGGATAAAAAGTAGACTGAGAGACGGGACAACACGAGCTTAGCTCAACTCCTGTAAACTACAATTAGGTAAATACACACATACAAACCACCCACAAACACCCCCACACACACCCGACCATACCGTCAGACGCGCCGCTAGCCCCGGCTCCAGGCCCCGCGAAACTACAACAAAACCTAAGGCAAACTAGATCTACCACCTAAGCCAAACTAGCTATACAACCTAAACCAAACTTGCTCTACAACCTAAACCAAAACTTCTCTACAACCTAAGCCAAACTGCAGCCGAATCCATGCAATAGTTTCGGAGATATCGGCGTTTGAATGCAAATTATTAGCGCCGCAGAGAAATTACCCCGTCTTACCCTACCTACCGTAAAACGGTTGTCAATACTCTCTTATAGACGGCGCGCCCTTCAGCGACACGATTTTTTTGTCCTCACTGTTTACAAACGCCTTCTTTATGCAGTATAATCGATATTTACCCCCTGCTGGCAACATAGATGACTATTTCAATAATTCATGGGGGGGGGGGAAGCCCCATCTCAATCCATCGTGTATCCCACATTGGAATTATAACTAAGACCATGAAAACACCCATTTCTCAAAATCTGGAGGGAAGAACATGAACAATAAAGGTGCGGGAATAATCCCTATAATTTCCAAATCGGGTTTTATGGGTTTGTAAATCAAGAAAACACGACCAATTATCCAAATACAATTACTGTTTTTTTACTCTAGAAACTCGCAAAATCCAAGCCAACTTTTACCAAAACTTGGCTCGGGTTTTCGATATATCAGGTTTTAGGAGTTTGTAAATCGTGAAAACCCGAGCCAAATTTCGAAATTAGGTTACTGTCTTTTTCAACTATAAAAAATCGCAAAATCCGAGCCAACTTTTGCCAAAACTTGGCTCGGGTAACCTTCATAGGAATCATACCAAAATTTGTGACATGAGTTTTTCCATTTTCAGTTAGGTTAGGCTAATTTTTGGTAAACCTGACTTTTAGCACCAACAGCGATTTTAGTCAGTAATTTTGGTTGTGTGAAATTAAATTAGATTAGATTAACCTAACCTAACCCTTATATAATATAATTTAACCCTCTCCGACATATGACGCGATTTTGAGCCTATTAGGGATACTTTAAAACCTTTGTTACCATCAGGGGTATTTAGAAACCTTTAGTTTAGTTACTTCAACATCTGCAGTTGCCTTTGAGTTAGCTGTGGGCAGAAAACTAATTTTGGAGAGGTAATTATAAGAGTGAGAGAACTCTATTTATTATTGCTAATCTGGCAACCTCTGCGTCATAAGAGTCTGAAAGGGATAATATAACATTACCTGGGAAAGAGAGGGCATTTTAAGACTGTTATTTCTCGGTAAATACTGATTTCCGCACTTCAATTAAACATCCTACTAGTTCTAACCAGTCCCCTGAACAGTTTTTGATAGGTTACTTGAGGATAGTTTAATGGAACCATAGGTAAATATTTAGGCTAGTCTATCTTGTTTTCTTATATATCTCCCTTATAATACATTTCTGGATAATGTTCAAGGACACTACATCCGCCTTATTAGAAACAATTCATTAGGGGAAATAGGCCTAGGCACCAACAGATTCGCCATATTTTTCTCCATGTCCGCATGGAGGAATTGACAAATTGAAAAAATACCCTTTTCACAGAAAAATACACCAAAAATCTGTCAAAGATGTCTAATAGCAGGGGTGTGGGGGCAGCAGCCCCCACCCATAATACTAGGATAGGTTAGGTAAGGTTGTTAGGTTAGGCTAATGGATAAATGTTTACCTATGGTCCCGTTAAAATATCCTCAAGTAACCTATTAGAAACTGTTCAGGGGACTGGTTAGAACTTGTAGGATGTTTAATTGAATACACTTACACTTTGTTACACTTTGTTATATTCCGTCCGTTAGTGACACAGTTGAGCTGGGGCTCCACTGCGACCAGGCAGCTCCCTTTCTTCCACTCTCCATTCCAGAAGTCGGTTGGAGTTGGCGCTGGGGTATCCTGGTGTTGGTGGCCGGTCCGGTCTTGTGGCCATCCACATGTCCAAGTGTTTCTTGAAGGTGTCTGGAGACACCCCGGTCATGTTCCTGAGAGGGGCTGGTATACAGTACGTTGATCAGTCTGGTTCCATTGTATGCAAAGCTGTGATGGATCAGGGATTTGATTTTTTGTGTTGATCCCGGCGTAGTCCTCACATAGCACAGCCTCCCTCGCCTTTGGTGTCGAGTTTCTTGGATGTTTGGATTTGGTACCTTTTTTTCCAAAATCTTCCAGACGTAGATGATGATGTATCTCTCCCTACGTCTTTGAAGTGAGTACAGCTGCAGCTCCTTGAGTCACTCCCAGTAGTTAAAGTGTTAAAACCCATGGATTTTACTGGTGAATGTCCTCTGGGTGGCTTCAATTTCTGTTATTTCTCCTACTTTTTGGGGAGACCAGAGCTGAGAGCAGTAGGCTACTCCAGTCGTGGTAGGACCAGTGACTTCCACAGTGTTAACATACACCTTTCATTTCTTGTGTGGAAGGTTCTCAGGATCCAGCCTGCTATTTGTTTTGCTGTTGTTGTGGCTTTGGTAATATCTTACTTGAAATATGCTGGGAAAAAGTGGCATCACTGCTCATATTTACTCCCAAGTCCTTCACTGTGTCCTTGGCGGTAATTTCTTGCTGTCCACTTTTGTAGTTGGTGGCGGAAACCAGTATTTACTGAGAAATAACAGTCTTAAAATGCGTTATGGGTCACCCAGGGTCCCTGCCCTCTCTTTCCCAGGTAATGTTATGTTATGTTATGTTATGTTATGTTATGTTATATTATATTATATTAGGGTTAGGTTAGGTTAATCTAATCTAATATAATATTTGTAAATTATGGGCAGTGGGCGGGGCCGCACGTATGTGGCGGCGTACAGACCCTCCCGTAAAACATAGCGCATTTTAAGACTTTTATTTCTCAGTAAATACTGATTTCCGACCTTCAATTAACCCTCCAGCCCCGGCTATGTATTATATATATATTCCTCGAAACCCGGGTGTTTTGGCCGAAAAACGTCTAGGCTAGGCTACCGTATATTCGTTAATCAGACTGCTTCCCGCATTCCCGCGCATCCCCAAGCGTAGCTGTGTTATTTACCTGTAGAATGGCATTAAGTAGAGCTCTCTAAGTCAACTGGTTGAGCTGTGATGATGATTTCATTGGAGATAACTTTATGGCCAAAACAGCCACTTTACACCACTTTTCGATACTTAACAACAACATACAGGCACACACGAACAAGCGACGCTCTCCTTCCTGTGGCCGGAGATGCGGGGCGACGGTCCAGCCGGCTGTTGTTTACATGCGTCGGACCGACGCCTCGCACACGAAGCTCACAGGCTTTCAACCACTGGGCGTTCAAGATACCATCCGGGTACCTGTTATATGCTTTTTTATGGGCGTTCAAGAGCCCTTCCGTGGTGAGAGGGTTAAACATCCTACAAGTTCTAACCAGTCCCCTGAACAGTTTTGAATAGGTTACTTGAGGATATTTTAACGGGACCATAGGTATATTTTTACCGGCTAAAGCGGGCATCACACTGGGCCAAATTCTCGTCATTCTCCAATCTCCAGTCTCCATTTCCAATCAGTAGCGCCGGCAAATTCTATCACACACGCCAAGCGTACTGGCTGCGCGAGTCTCCGACACAACAATAACAACGTCCGACCTTAGCCTATATTGGTCCGTTTCACCTATACTGTAATGTATAGCAATATGAATTTACATCTACAATTATAATGCAATATGACTCAATCTACACGTTAGTGTAATTTTTTTTTAAATTTGAAGCTTATATGAGGAAATTTATATTTTGAACTTTTTCGATTCATACCAATCGCCGTGGCGTAGGCTATAGAACAGTGGTTTCACCTAACCCTCCAGCCCCGGCTATGTATTATATATATATTCCCCGAAACCCGGGGGTTTTGCCCGAAAAACGTCTACGCCTAGGCTACCGCATCTTTGTTATTTGGCTTGCTTCCGCATTCCCGCGCATCCCCAAGCGTAGATGTGTTTCGTACCTGTAGAATGGTGTTAAGTATCTAGAGCTCTCTAAGTCAACTGGTTCAGTTGTGATGATGATTTCATTGGAGATAACTTTATGGCAAAAACAGCCACTTTACACTACTTTTCGATACTTAACAATAACATACAGGCACACACGAACAAGCGACGCACTCCTTCTTGTGGCCAGAGATGCGGGGCGTCGGTCCAGCCGGCTGTTGTTTACATGCGTCGGACGTACGCCTCGCACACCAAGCTTACAGGCTTTGAGCTCATGGGTGTCTCAGAGCCCTTCCGGGTAGCTCGGGTGTGTTTTTTATGGGTGTTTAAGAGCCCTTCCGGGTCTGATGGGTTAAACTGTAAAATAAAATGAATTGATATTGACAAACTTTGTGTAATAGGACCCAATCTATACGTTAATGTTGCTATGTTTTGCGTGTGAAGCTTATATAAGTAGCTCGCTTGGTGTAGTGACTAGCGTCTCGGACTTCCACCCAGAAGGCCCGGGTTTGCGCCCACGCTCGGCGCATTAAAGATTTTTCACAAGCACTGAGTCGTTACCATCCCTCATGAGCAAAGGGATGGGGTAGTAGTACAGGACCCCAATGGAAATACGCCTAATCGGCCTTATTGAGCTATCCTTAGCTAGCTTAGCATGCGCTAGCTTTAAGAACTATTATTATTATTATCATTACTATGAGGAAGTTTTTCGCAAAATATAGGCTATAGCCTGACGGAGCCCCTGTCGTTACCTCGGCACTAAACGATCGTTTATATTGTGCTGTTTCACCAATAATTTAGAGTAATATGGATTTATATCGACACTTATATTTCAATATGACTCAATCTACAAGTTTGCGTGATTATGTTTTATATTTGCAGCATATATGAGGAAATATTTTTAACTTTTTGGAGGTTGTAGAATGCTTGGTAGGCATAATCCTGTGTATGCGGGTAGACCTGTATTTATCTCAATAATTTGGTAATGTTACAATATATTTTTACATTTTACATTCATAAATAGTCCACTAATATACTAGGTTAGGTTAGGCTAGGTTAAATATATTGTTCAATGATTCTTAGTAAATAGGCATCTGAAAAACAGTTCCTCCTGCTACACAACCGAATGTTTTCGTTTCATACCAATCGCCGTGGCGTAGGTATAGGAAGTGGTTATTTAGCTGCAAGTGGTGTAGCTATTTTAGCATTAATTCACTTAGTTTATGTCTATCCGCAGCCCTTCTCATAATCAAAACACACAATTATGTAGCAAAATATATATTTCGACGTCATATACTTGAGATATCAATGATATTAAATGCGAGCTGTACAGAGGCTGACAATCTACCCCCATCAAAAAATGGAGCTGCCCACCCAGTGCGGGAAGCATCCTAGCTCCATCAAATGATGAGATTTGTGCTGGAGACTGGCGGTAGCTCCAATTTTTGCTGAAAAATGACGAGAATTGGCCCAGTGTGATACCCCCTTAATGTCCTTTCAAAGGGGTATAGGCCTAGGCTAGTAAACACTAGGATAGCTTATACCCAGTCAGAGGTAAGAAGAGTCCTGATGTAGTAGTCTCCTTGAATGCTACCCATTTCTGCTCTTAATGGCATATATATCAATGATGTATATGCTCTACCGGATCTAATAGGCATACAAAGATATATGAGGTAACTGTTGGTGCTAAAAATCAGTAGGCTAGGCTATTAGGCTACCATTTTTTTTTGCATTTTCCGATGGGGTTCATAAAAAAACACCCCTAAAAAACCCAAAAACAAGGAAATAAAAAAAAAAAATACTTGTAAAACTCGTCCCCGGTGTAAAACAGGATATTTAGGCTACCACGTATAATCGCAACGTCAGATTTTCCAAACATAATTTTGGTGACTGGACGACTCGGCCCATGGGACAACTCGGCTCGAACAGCTCGGCCCACTTTTGGACAACTCGGCCCATTATTTGAGACAGCTCGGCCCCATGTTTTGCTATGGGGCAATTTGACAAGACCAGTCAGGATTAGGATGGGGAGAGCTAAGTGGAGGGTTTATGGGTGAGGCCATGTATGCAGCACCAAATCCTGTCCTCTGCGTATGCGCGGCCTTTTCCATAATATTTTTATTATGTTATTTAGGCTCAACTGTTAGGTTAATTTAAGTTAGGTTAGGTTAGGTTAACCCTCTCCGACATATGATGCGATTTTGAGCCGATTAGGGATACTTTAAAGCCTTTGTTACCATCAGGGGTATTTAGAAACCTTTAGTTTAGTTACTTCAACCTCTGTAGTTGTCTTTGAGTTAGCTGTGGGCAGAAAACTAATTTTGGAGAGGTAATTATAAGAGTGAGAGAACTCTAATTCTTATTGCTAATCTGGCAACCTCTGCGTCATATGAGTCTGAAGGGGTTAAGATAATATAATAGTAGCCTATAAAGGAAAAAATAATCGTGCCAAGGGTCCTAAAATTCTCACGCATGCGCAGAGGACAGGATTTGCAGGATTTGGTGCTGCATACATGGCCTCCCGTTTATGGCGTGTGTGTAATGTGGGCGAAATGTTCGTTTATTGTATAATTATGTCATAGGCTAGTTCTCTCGATTCATAATGTGTAGGTTAGGTTAGGTTAGGTGGTTCAATGTTATTTTAATACCACAAATTTTGTTGATATATTTGAAGATAAATATTGAATCTATATGCTCTAAAGATCATAAGAAAATTTGTTTTAACACACTTACACTTACACTTTGTTACACTTTGTTGTATTCCGTCCGTTAGTGACACAGTTGAGCTGGGGCTCCACTGCGACCAGGCAGCTCCCTTTCTTCCACTCTCCATTCTAGAAGTCGGTTGGAGTTGGTGCTGGGGTATCCTGGTGTTGGTGGCCGGTCCGGTATTTTGGCCAGCCACATGTCCAAGTGTTTCTTGAAGGTGTCTGGAGACACCCCGGTCATGTTCCTGAGAGGGGCTGGTATACAGTTGAACAGTCTGGTTCCATTGTATGTAAAGCTGTGATGGATCAGGGATTTGATTTTTTGTGTTGATCCCGGCGTAGTCCTCACATAGCACAGCCTCCCTCGCCTTTGGTGTTGAGTCTCTTGGATGTTTGGATTTGGTACCTTTTTTTCCAAAATCTTCCAGACGTAGATGATGATGTATCTCTCCCTACGTCTTTGAAGTGAGTACAGCTGCAGCTCCTCGAGTCTCTCCCAGTAGTTAAAGTGTTGAAACCCATGGATTTTACTGGTGAATGTCCTCTGGGTGGCTTCGATTTCTGTTATTTCTCCTACTTTTTGGGGAGACCAGAGCTGAGAGCAGTACTCCAGTCGTGGTAGGACCAGTGACTTCCACAGTGTTAACATACACCTCGCATTTCTTGTGTGGAAGGTTCTCAGGATCCAGCCTGCTATTTGTTTTGCTGTTGTTGTGGCTTTGGTAATATGCTGGGAAAAAGTGGCGTCACTGCTCATATTTACTCCCAAGTCCTTCACTGTGTCTTTGGCGGTAATTTCTTGCTGTCCACTTTTGTAGTTGGTGTCGTTTTGTAGTGCTCTCTTGTTCCCGTACCTTAGAAGCTCGAACTTGTCTCCGTTTAGGGCCATGTTGTTTTCTTCTGCCCACTTCAGGATTTTGTCCAAGTCTTGTTGTAGTAGCTGAGCATCATGTTGTGAGGTGATTTTCTTCATGAGTCTGGTGTCGTCTGCAAACGATGTGGCTGTTGAGTGTTCCAGGTCCCTGTCGATGTCTCCTATCATGATGAGGAATAGGAGAGGTCCCAGTACTGATCCTTGTGGTACTCCGCTGATGACCCCACCTGCTTCTGATAGGCTTCCTTGAACCGTGACTCTTTGTTTTCTGTTGGTGATGAAGCTGTGGAGCCATCTTCCAAGGTCTCCCCCTATTCCCAGTGATTTGAGTTTATGTAGAAGGATCCCATGGTCCACCTTGTCAAAAGCTTTGGCGAAATCTAGATATATGACGTCTACATTTTCTCCGTCTTGAATATCCTGTAGGATTTTGTCGTAGTGTGATAGTAGTTGTGAGAGGCAGGAGCGGCCTTTTCTAAAGCCATGTTGCCCCTCGTTGAACCCCTCATTATCTTCCAGGAAGCTGACCATCTTAGCTCTTATTGTTCTTTCTATGATTTTAATAAGGTGTGATGTCAGCACCACTGGTCTGTAATTTTTGGCTATGCCTTTACTACCCCCTTTGTGTATTGGTGTGACATTACCTTCTTTTAGGGATTGTGGTACATATCCAGTTTGGAGGGACTTGCTCCACAGCAGTTTTAGAGGCAGGGCTAGCTGATGTTTGCAGTTTTTTAGCAGTTGGGCATGAAAGCCGTCTGGTCCTGCTGCAGAGTTTGGTCCAATCTTGTCGATGGCTGCTATTATGTCCTCTGTTGATACTGTTACCGAGGAGAGTTGATGTGGTGTCTCTGGAGCGTTGCCAAAGAAAGTCGTTGCATTCTCGATTTTCTTGTCTTCATTTGGCGGGCTGAAGACACTTTCATACTGCTGTTTGAGTATCTTGGCCATTTCGGGGGTCATTCTCAAGTTCGCCCGTAGGTTTTGCAAGTGGTCCTATTGTTGTGGTGTTCCTGAGTCTCCTTTTTGCATATGCATAGAAGAATTTGCTATTTACTCGTATGTTTGCAACTGCTTGTAGTTCTTCGCGTGTTCTTTGCTCTTGGTGTGACTGGACGAGTTTACGTTCAACTTCATCAAGCTCTTCTTGTAGTTTGGTGATATTGTGCGCATAGCTGGTCTTCCTTTGCTTGGCTCTCAAGTACGTCCTTTTCTTCATTAGTATTTTTCTATCTCTGGGAATCTGCTTGATCTGCTTCCTGCTTGATTTGGGTGGTATGGTGTTTTTACAGGTCTCCAGGCATTGTTGCTGGAGGATACTGAGAGTTTCGTCGACGTTTTTATCTTCGAATAGTGCCCTCCAATCAGTTCCTGCCAGTTCTGCTCTCAGTCTGTCCCAGTCTATATCTTTGCTGTAGAAGTTGAGATCTTTCAGAGAGGTGCAGGGTATTTGGCTTGATTCCTGTTGACATCTTCTTGGTGGTGTGGCGGTTGGTGTGGGGGTTCTAACTTTGATGAGGCTGTGGTCGGACATTATAGTTTTTACAGTTTCGTACGAGTGTACCAGGTCGAAGTTGTTGCCAAATAGTAAGTCCAGTGTGTTGTTGCCTCTTGTAGGTTCCTCGATGTATTGCTTCATGTATGCAGTGTCCATGATAGTCATTAGCTCCTCGGCTTGCTGTTTTTCATCCCTGGTTCCTCCATCTATTTTCATGGTTGCCCAATTGATGATGGGCAGGTTGAAGTCTCCTGTGATGATGACATCTGTAGCGGGAGTTGGAAGATTTTGTAGGAGTGATTGTATTTCTCTGTGACCTCCTTGAAAATTTCCCCTGTGGTGTTTGGAGGTCGATACAAAATTATGATGAGCATGTCGGTTTGTCTTATGTGTACTGCTAGTAGCTCTGTTGTGCCGTTTGAGAATGCAACTAAAGTTTCGGTATTTGCAGCCATATCCTCCCTTAGGTAGAGTGCTACTCCTCCGTGGCTTCTGTCCTCTCTGTCGCCTCTGAATAGAGTGAAATTATGGATATTGATCTCTGCATCCAAAATGTTTTCGTTCAGGTGTGTTTCTGTGAGGGCTAGAAAAATTGAGTTGTCTTCCTCTGCAATTTCTCCCAACATAGGGACTTTACATTGATTGTTTCGTGGGTAAAGTCCTCTGATGTTGCCCACAACAAAACTAGTTAGTGGTAGTTGCACCTTCCTCTGTGGTTCATGTCTGGCCCCTCGGTTTGGGCTAGGAATCTCTCCATTATCACTTGAGACCGTTTTTCCACTTCCAGAAGACGTCCCATTACTACCTCTAAAAAAGCACCTTGGTCGGGCATAGCCGTGTGTACCGCTGCTGGTCTGTCCTTGTGAGTTTGCTGGATGGTTGGCCAGCTTCTGAGGGCATTGCGTTGGCTTTCTATTTTTCCTCATATGTTGGTGTGTAAGCAAATTCCCTTTGAATGTGTCCTGTAGCGTGTTCCCTTGGTCTGTTGACGTTGTTTCTTGGCGTCAGTATTTTGGTTCCCTTGATGTGTGGAAGATTGCAGTCTCTCATAGTACATGCCCTTTTGTTGAGTGAGATTCTGCATACATATGGGTGGTAGTCGATGCATTTCCATCCACGCTTGCAACCTATTCTTTCATCCCGCCCGTGCTTCATGAATTTTGCACATATTTTTGGGTGGTCTTGTTTGCATCCCCTGCCCACTACTCCATATCGGCATTCATTTCTTAGGTAGAAATTGCATACTTCTATTCTTTTCCTCCTAATATCGGTGCCCCTGTAATCAGCTCTGGGCCTAGGTCTCCATGAATTTGTATTTACAGCACTAACCTCACCTGTTCTACTGTATGTAGGAGCATTTTGGCCGCATCCGTTGCATGTGGGGTGTGTGCTCGTTGGGGTCCCAGTGATTTGAGTTTATGTAGAAGGATCCCATGGTCCACCTTGTCAAAAGCTTTGGCGAAATCTAGATATATGACGTCTACATTTTCTCCGTCTTGAATATCCTGTAGGATTTTGTCGTAGTGTGATAGTAGTTGTGAGAGGCAGGAGCGGCCTTTTCTAAAGCCATGTTGCCCCTCGTTGAACGCCTCATTATCTTCCAGGAAGCTGACCATCTTAGCTCTTATTGTTCTTTCTATGATTTTAATAAGATGTGACCACTGGTCTGTAATTTTTGGCTATGCCTTTACTACCCCCTTTGTGTATTGGTGTGACATTACCTTCTTTTAGGGATTGTGGTACATATCCAGTTTGGAGGGACTTGCTCCACAGCAGTTTTAGAGGCAGGGCTAGCTGATGTTTGCAGTTTTTTAGCAGTTGGGCATGAAAGCCGTCTGGTCCTGCCGCAGAGTTTGGTCCAATCTTGTCGATGGCTGCTATTATGTCCTCTGTTGATAATGTTACCGAGGAGAGTTGATGTGGTGTCTCTGGAGCGTTGCCAAAGAAAGTCGTTGCATTCTCGATTTTCTTGTCTTCATTTGGCGGGCTGAAGACACTTTCATACTGCTGTTTGAGTATCTTGGCCATTTCGGTTGGGTCACTCTCAAGTTCGCCCGTAGGTTTTGCAAGATAGTTTTTTATTTCAATTCATAGATACGCCGACTAGAGGTATTAATATTCTTGATTTAGTTTTCAGTAACAATGAACATATGATAAATAATGTAGAGATTGGTGACCACCTAGGAAATAGCGATCATAAATCTATTTATTTTAATATACAATGGACAGGGAATGCTAAAGAGAATACGACACTTATCCCAGATTTCAGAAAAGCCGATTATGGTGGGCTAAGAAGAGACTTAAGGGTGGACCCTATTGTTAAGCAATTAAGTCAGGATATGCCAGAGTTAAACTTGCCACATACATATAACCAGTTTATTGCTTCACTCCACAATGCTCAAAATAAATATATCCCTAAAAGAAAACTTAGATCGCCGCAGAACCAACCAAAATGGATGACTAATAAGCTAATAGATCTTATAGGAAAAAAGAAAGGAATATATAGAAAAATAAAGAAAGGCGAAAATCATCTACATATATACTATCAGACTATCAAGACAGGTCAAAAAGGAAATCAGGAAAGCAAAAAGAAATTATGAAATAAGGATAGCCAGTGACTCAAAAAATAACCCTAAAGCTTTTTACCAACTATATAAATCTAAAGTTAGAGATGTAATAGGCCCCCTAAAAACTTCAATAGGAGAAATAACAGAAAATTATTTAGAAATGTGCAGTACATTAAATAGTCAGTTTCTTTCCGTTTTCACTCATGAAAATTTGGCACAGATTCCAGAAGTCAATATGGTATATAGTGATAGTATAGAAAATATGTTAAGTACAGTTAGTATAAGTAGAAATGATGTGCTTAAGGAAATTGACAGACTGAAACCTCAAAAATCGCCTGGTCCTGACGAGGTACATGCTAGAGTATTAAAAGAATGCAGAGATGAGTTAAGTAGCCCATTAGCATTTTTATTTAACAAGTCTTTAGAAACAGGTTTAGTTCCAGAAGCTTGGAAGCTTGCAAATGTAGTTCCGATCTTCAAAAAAGGTGATAAATCGATAGCATCCAATTACCGTCCCATTAGTCTCACATCAATCATAGGAAAGTTGCTAGAGTCTATTATTGCTAGGAAAATTAGAAGCCACTTAGACAAATTTAACTTAATAAATTCTTCTCAGCATGGATTCACTCAGGGACGTTCTTGCCTTACTAATTTGCTTAGCTTTTTCTCAGAGGTATATGAAGCAGTAGATAGTGACAAGTCATATATTATTTATTTAGATTTCAGTAAAGCTTTCGACAGAGTCCCTCATGAGAGATTGATGAGAAAGGTTGAGGCACATGGAATAGGAGGATCGTTGTTGGGATGGATTAGGTCATGGCTAATTGGTAGGAAACAGAGAGTCAGCATAAATGGTACCAAGTCAGAGTGGGGAGCAGTCAAAAGTGGTGTCCCCCAGGGATCGGTATTAGGTCCCCTGTTGTTTCTTATATACATAAATGACCTAGATTTAGGTATAACTAGTAGGATAAGTAAATTCGCACAGACGATACTAAAATGGGGAGATCAATTGATTCAGATAGCGATATAGAGTGCCTCCAAAGGGATCTAGATACCTTACATGAATGGTCAGTAAATTGGCAGATGAAGTTTAACATTGACAAATGCAAGGTATTGACCCTTAAAAAGCGGCTCACCACATAAGTCGTTTTTAATAAAGCTGGACTATGTGGCGGCGCTCGACATAGGTCGAGTGGCAATTTCAGCACGTAATGTTGCTGAGAGAGAGACAAGTGGTGGCAGGAGACTAGCGAGCGTATGACTGCTCCAGACCACCGCGGCGAACCTACTGACACGAATCTCAGCTCCCTCCTCCCTCTCTCACTTGCTACATACTGAATTATATGGGGAAAGTACCGAATTACATGCTTTTTGCACTCGCGTTGCACGGTTATTGCAAGAAAACTATCCATCATACAAGGATCGTTATGGTGTCATTCGAAAGCTCTGTTTATGCCCTTTCAGGGATAGATACTTGTTTTACGTTCTGGGTCTTATTTAGGCATGAAAATGATCACGTAAACAGCCCTATTTTGGCTAAAAACACCCCGCTGGGCGGTACATATAAATAAACCGCATAGGCCGCTAAAGAAGGGTTAAAGATAGGGAAGATGCATACAAATGTTAAATATAAACTAGCTAATTTAGAATTAGAAAATTCAGACTGTGAGAAAGATCTAGGTGTGTTTGTTAGCAATGATTTGAAGCCTAGAAAACAGTGTATAAGCGTTCGTAATAAGGCAAACAGGATTCTCGGGTTCATCTCTAGGAGTGTGAGTAACAGAACTGCTGATGTTATCTTAAAACTTTACTTGTCATTAGTGAGACCCCATATGGATTATGCTGTCCAATTTTGGTGTCCTTATTACAGAATGGACATAGATTCATTGGAGAGAGTACAGCGTAGAATGACAAAAATGATCCATAATATTAGAAATCTTTCGTATGAAGAAAGGTTGAAGAAATTAGGTTTACATTCGTTAGAGAGACGCAGAGTTAGAGGGGATATGATAGAGGTGTTCAAGTGGGTTAGTGGGATTAACAAAGGGGACATGACAAATGTACTAAAGCTCAGTGATAGCGAAAGAACTCGTACCAATGGTTTCAAATTAGATAAATTTTGTTTCAGAAAAGATATAGGCAAATATTGGTTTGGTAACAGAGTTGTAGATGGGTGGAATGGACTACCAAGTGCTATAGTGGGGTCTAAAACGGTAGGGAGCTTTAAGATAAAATTGGATAAGCATATGGACGAGAAGGGTTGGGTGTGAAGGGGGATCAGCCGAGTTGGGCCAATCAGCACTCTGCATACCCCCATAATCCTGCGTTAATCTCTAAACGTTTTGGTAAGATGATCCTCAGGGTATTAGAGTGTTGAGCCTATAATTGGGCTTTGTAATTGAACTGGGGTTGTGTGGGACAGGGATCTGCCTTGCTTAGGCCAATCGGCTTTCTGCAGACTCCCATTTTCTTATGTTCTTATGTTCTTATTAAAGAAATAAAAATAAAATAGTCTAATAGGGGCGTGATTTTAGATTGTTGGATAATGGGTAAATACTCATTTCCGCTCCTCTTCAGTATAAAACAACACTATATCTGAAGGAAAAAATACAAAAAACAAAATAAAACTTACTGAAATCGCTGTCGGTCCAAAAAAGTCAGGTTTACCGTTTTGGGTTCCTATCATTCTATGCTTCATTGCTAGGCCTATATACTTTTTATCCACCGGGAAAATAAAAAATTCTTGGGTTTTTTTTTTTTTTAGCATTAGGCCTAACCTAACCAAAAAACCTAACCTAATAACCCCCAAATACATTTAGGTTAGGTTAGGTTAGGTTAGGTTAGGTTAGGTTTTTAGGTTAGGTTAATGCTAAATAAAAAAATAAAAAAACAAGAAAAAAATAAATTCCGGTGGATAAAAAGTAGCCTAGGCTATATAGGCTAGCAATGAAGCATAGAATGATAGGAACCCAAAACTACCCTTAGAAATGAGATTCCAGCTGTGGTGTGACTCGTAAATATTGACCAATAGGTTTTCCCGAGATTTCTAATTAATTACAAACACTAGGCCTATATATTGATGCAAATGACCAATTTTGTTTATAAAAAAACACTAGGAAAATTTGTGGTATTAAAATAAAATAAATTCCGGTTAGGTTAATTAAGAGTTGTCTCTTAATTAAAACGGGGGCCGAGCTGTCTCGTTTTTACTGGGCCGAGCTGTCTCGCCGTGGGCCCAGCTGGATAATATTCAAGGACACTAGTGCGACGTTATGAGAAACAATTTATTGGGGAAAATAGGCACCAATAGATTCGCCATATTTTTCTCCATATAGTCCGCATGGAGGATTTTCGTTATCAACAAATTGAAAAATACCCACTTCACAGACAAATACACCAAAAATCTAATTCAAAGCGGGGGTGTGAGGGCGGCAGCCCCCACCTATAATACTAGGTTAGGTTAGGTAAGGTTGTTAGGTTAGGATAATGTCCTTTTAAAGGGGTATAGCCTAGGCTAGCCTATACCCGGTCAGAGGTAAGAAGAAGAAAAGTCTTGCAGTAGTCTCCTTGAATGCTACCCCGAGCTGTCCCGTGGGCCGAGTAGTCTAGCATTCATAATTTTAGGCTAGGCTTAGTAGCTACCATAAAATAGGCTGTGGCACCTAAAAGGCAATTTTAACCTTTTTGGACCACCCTGTAGCATACCGGTAAATTACTCAAGACTGCAAATTACAAAAGGGAATATGAAGCTGTAGTAGAACACAAACCACAGCAAAGTCTACTAAATGCTGTAGCTCAGTAAATCTAGAATATAGACACGGCACACGAGACGAGGGGCAAAAAAAACGTGGTGGTGATTTTTTTTTTTTGAAGTCCCGTGCTAAGTGCTTGCAGCAATAAAAATACACAAAAATATGAATAAATAGATTGAAACACAAGAAGATTAATCCTATACATTTAAAACATCACGAATCACTATATATTACCCTTGTCACTTACCAAAAATCAAATTGTAAACGTTCACGAGCCACACGCAGCTTTCGAGACGCACGGTGTGAACGAAAAGGACCGAAAGACCTATCTCCTCCTTGGGGATAGACGCGGATATTACAGAAGCTTTATAAAAAAATGCATAATAGTTTCGTTAATTTACATAACTTTTAGTCTTAATGAGCTTGTGCAATTTTCTTACGCATATAAAACATTATTGGACAAACTAAACATATATTTCCATAAAGTGAGATGTTTCTTCATTTTTGTTTCATTATTTTTCATGTTTTTTCCTATATTTGATAATTGAAGTCCACTATTGCATTATAAACTTAATTCAGTAGCTATCATGCATTACACTTCCGTCACCTGCCCACAACTTCTCTCTTAACCCCGCAAACGCGAAGTTGCGCATACTGGTGTCGGTAAGGGCCGGGCTTCCATAGATTGGTTGCCAGTGAGTGACGTCAGAATTACGCGGAACATGATAGGCAAAGAGAAGTTGCCCGTACTGGTGCCGGTAAGGGGCTTCCATAGTGATGAGCAGCATGCACCCAGTGCGATGCGAAGCGCCGTGTTGTGCACAACCTCCAGCCGGCCTAGGACTGAATCTGACGCTGATCCGTAGATGGCACTGCCATATCTGATCTTACTTCTGATAAACGATTCGTAGAAGCGCAGCAAATCATCCCTGGAAGATCCCCGGGTATACATATTTCATCAGGTCCAGGCGCTTCAAACAGGATGATCACTATAGGTAATCAATGTGTGAACGCCAGGTAAGGACAGACCCGTCCAACCACAGCCCAAGGAATATGTCTGTACGTACTTACGGCAGCTGTTCTCCACCCAAGGACACATGTACGTGGCATACCAGGGAGTTTGGTTTTCAGGGTAAAGCACTCTTCTGGGAATTGAGACTGAGACCCCAACGATTCACCCATGCAGTCATTGAAGGAGGTATACCGCCGCCTGAAGTAAGTCTTGTGCCACGTATAGCTAGTGCCTGAGGGAGGGTGTCAGCCGAACAGAAGAAGGTGATGTCATCAGCGAATACGCATAAACATTGAGGGGGACTGAGGGAAGTCATACATGAGGGCGTTAAATATATAGAAGCGGGCTAAGGGCTGACCCGAGGAACACCAAGATGGACAGGAAACTCTACAAGCGGGCTGTCCCAACTGAAACCAAGAGTGTCCTTCCCATTAAGTATACCCTATAGCTGTGCAGGCCCAGGATAGTACATGGCCCCTCACCCCTAATTAACTCAGCTTGTACAGAATACCAGTATGGGAGGCAGCATCAAATGCCCCCGCTATATCAATAAATGCCGCCGGGAGGACTTTCTTCTTACGGTATGCATCCTGGACGAGATAAACTCAATTAAGCTGGAGGAACCATCTCTATATAACATACCACGACCCGGCCTGAATCCCCCTAGATCACAGGACAGTAAATCGTTGGACTCAATCCACCAAGATAGCCGAGCATGGACCATCTTTTCCATATCCTTGCTGACCACAGAGAGCTAGTAGACAGATACCTAGTCTGGATGACATTTGCGCTGGGTCTTTTCCTGGTTTGGGGAATGGGCGCCGGAAAAATTCCTGAGCTCCAGTTCACATTGTATGGTGTGAAATAAGGAGTCCAGAGCCTCTCTTGGGAGAGATGGGTGATCATCTCATACGCCATGTCGTCATCCGGTCCCATCGCTTTACCCTTCGGAAGGCTGTCCAGGGCACGTTGAAATTCAGTCTGGGAGAAAGGACGAGCTAATTCTGCAGGAGTCGGAGATTCAGTGTGGATGGAGATTGATGTTTCAAGATATATGTCTCCGCCGGCAGGGGATCAGGCTGACAAAACTTATTGTAGAAAAATGTTGCCAATGAATCAGCCTGTTAATTCCTAAAGATCGCAGATAAAACTTACTGACTTATAATAATAATAATAATAGTTCTTAAAGCTAGCGCATGCTAAGCTAGCTAAGGATAGCTCAATAAGGCCGATTAGGCGTATTTCCATTGGGGTCCTGTACTACTACCCCATCCCTTTGCTCATGAGGGATGGTAACGACTCAGTGCTTGTGAAAAATCTTTAATGCGCCGAGCGTGGGCGCGAACCTGGGCCTTCTGGGTGGAAGTCCGAGACGCTAGTCACTACACCAAGCGAGCCGCTAACGGAAAGGAAAGAAAGGAAAGGTAACGGAAAGGATAGGGATTGACTGGCCTGCCTTTCATTCTTCTCACAAATCTCCAATTAGCTTTCTTGCATGAGCCTGCAAACTTCAGGCCAGTACAGATATCTACCCACGCTGCCCTTTTCGCCGCCAGCAGTACCCTAGCTGGTGCATTTGCCTTCCGGAAGGCCCGCTTCAATTCGTCACCGGGGCAGTTACTCCATTTCCTCCAAGCACGCCTGCGATCTATCACCACTTCCGCACACTATGGGGTCTACCAAGGCACCATTGGGCGGGATAAATGGGCAGTCCCTGTCATCTGGAAAACTTTCCCCGCAGATTCAACAAGAAGCTCGGAAATAGCCAATGCCTCCTAACCCAGGTAATCTGCGGCCGGCGTAGGCTACTGAGTAATTCCTCCACATCCATCGTTCTTGAATTTCCAGCGAGGGCGGGCTGTAACGGCCACTCCGCTGCGTAGATGGGGTATTGGCAACACCTCCCTGTGCGGAGGTATTTAGGCTGTTTTCTTCACTCAAATCATCATCGTACCATAAATATCATTAATACTTATCCATATGCACCTATTTTACGTTGATTATAAAGGTATTAACCTGTTAGAGCACTAAAACAAGTGAAAACAGCGTTTGGATGGTCAACATCGGCGATAGAGGCCGGGAGTTACATAACATATGGCTGAGGCAGCCTGTCAGCCAGCCAGCCTTCACGCCGGCTGGAGCGAGACTGTCGTGCAGTTCCCTCTCTTTCTCTCTCACTCGCTATGTAGCACATACAAGCACAGCTTGCTTATGAATTGCTATTGATAGCACGAAATATATCGACGAATTAGGGGAATAAGAGAGAATAGGTGATAATTGAAGTGTGGGGGGGGGGGGGAAAGGCTGGAAGGAGGCGATGTGCAGGAGTGATATTTGGCATGGCCAAGGGGCAATAAAAAAAAAATATATATATATATACTGGGCTGATTTAAATGTTTTTTTGTTAGGCCTTGGATTATATAAGGCTTCCCGCAGCGCACCAGTAAAACTTATATCAGTCTTGCCGCACTTGCTGCGTTAATTGTGTCCTTTAATTGTGCCAGCTGCCTCGAACAGTCATCACTACTGCGGGAGGTATGGTCACTACATAGGGCCCCTTCTGAAAATCCGCCACTAGAAAAACGCCATTCCCAAGTCATAGATCTAAGGTTGAGGGAGCTGTGACCAAACAGATGGCATTTATAGCATCTCAGCATGCGAAAGTGGTACTAATATACCTGGTAGGCCCTCTACTGTGTAGCAAACATGACCCAGTAGAAGCTTCAGCTTCTTGGCAATGATACCCCTTAAACCTCAGTCGGACCATGCACATTAGAGGCCGTCTGGGAACCGTTGTCGTTTCTTCTCAGACGCTTATAGTTACTTCCTCCAACAACATCGGCCCATCTCCCAAAGTCTTTGATCCTTTCAATATGTCGACTCATCAGTATCCGCACCATGTACAGGACCGATCTTCCCCCATGAGTAGGCTGGATCTTCAGGCAAAACAGACTCCCAGCATCGAACGTTCCAGTCTCCTAATTTAACAAGGTTATCCGGAGACTCCCCCAGTGAGCTCCCAAATCGACGTGATATGGATATACAGATGGCAGTACCCTGGTGTATCATCTGCCCTAACATATTTAGCAAAAACTGAATTATTGATGGCATGGTTATAATCTTTGAAGGTGCATCAAATAGCCTACAGGCTCAGCAGACACATAGAATCATGAGTAATGATGTACGTTACCTGCAGCGAGGGGTCATCTACGTACAATACATCATCTGGGCAAATGGTCTCCAAGGGCCGCGAGGAACCGCCTAATTCCGACCGTGCTAGCTTTGGTGTAGGCTACAGGCCTCCACCAGACTGGCCAGCACATCGATCTTGAAGATCCTGGGTCTTACTTCCATGCTTGAACCCCTGTAAATATAGGCTCGGATTCCATATATTGCTTCTGCACCACCAGGGAGAACTTCTTTTCCAACAACCATTTAAAGAAGACGAATCCCAGATACTAGGTAGTTTAATGTTTAATAGCCATAGCATAGATGGTAAAAAAAGGCAATATATACTTTTTGGAGAAAATATAGAGAAAGGCAAAGACAAGATAATTAATAGCCTACCTGAAGAAACTGCAAACAAAATATAAAGATGTAAGAACAAACAAGAACTAAGACCAGCAACCAAGAAGAAAGGAAAACAAGCAAGAAGGAACAAGTATGAAGAAAATAGCACATAGCCCAAAATACATTTTACTGATATTATGGTGTACAGAATTCGAGGAAGAAAGAAAAGGAGAACCACTATTTCAGAGGCCGTACATCGAAGATGAAGACAAGCTGATAGAACTGCTCTTTGAGGAAGAAAAAATCAATAAAATTAAGAATGTTTTTACAACTGTTGGAGAAAAAGGGAAAAGAAGCGTAAAGAAAATCAGTGATATATTAAAGGAAATATGAGCACGACACAAATTGACACAAATTGAAATTGTATACAATACAGTACGTAGTTATAAAATCATAAAACCTAGGAAAGTGACGTTGTAAAGGCAAAATCTTTCCGACCTACAGCTACTGATAAAATTAGAAAACTGAAAACATAATAAAAGGGAGGCGCAATTGCAAAGGCATAGCTTCCCGAGTATCCCGTCCGACCAGCAACTGACTGAACTGTCACACGTGGGATTCTTTTACATTTATGTTTGTTACCTAATTGTTGGTAAGATTATATGGTCAATATACAGGAGACGCAACAATATAGGTAGCAAATTTATAATGGTAGTTTTGGGTTCCTATCATCATATGCTTCATTTCTAGGCTTATTTACTTTTTATCCCGGGAAAAAACAAAAAATCTTGGGATTTTTAATTTTTTTCTTGGGATTTTGGTAGCATTCAAGGAGACTACATCAGGACTCTTCTTCTCTGACCTCACCCTCACCTTGACTTAAATCACCCTGACCTCAAAAGACAACGACAAACTTACCCCCCATATACAGTAGTATAAAATCCACCTTTACTATCTCTCCTAACTCCTATTATACTAACAATTGTTCTTTTCACCCCTCCTAAAATGCCTGTGCAGTAATCTGGAGACACCACAACCCTCCAAGAAAACTGCACATTTAAACAATAAGAAGAAGAAGAAGGACTCTTCTTCTTCTTACCTCTGAGACTGACCGGGTATAAGCTATCCTAGTGTTTACTAGCCTATACCCCTTTGAAAGGATATTAGCCTAACCTAACAACATTACCTAACCTATCCTAGTATTATGGGTGGGGGCAGGGGGCTGCTGCCCCCACACCCCCACTATTAGACATCTTTGACAGATTTTTGGTGTAGGCCTATTTTTCTGTGAAAAGGGTATTTTTTCAATTTGTCAATAACGAAAATCCTCCATGCGGACTAGGCTAGCCTATATGGAGAAAAATATGACGAATCTGTTGGTGCCTATTTTCCCTAATAAATTGTTTCTAATAAAGTAGACGTGCCGTTTTGCCCAAAATCAAAACGGCATAGGCCTAGGCCTACCCAACTCTGCGATGGGTTACCATCATCACTACTAATATCATCATCAATCACAATCACCATCATCACTACTACTGCCATCATCACTACAACTGCCACAATCATCACGACTACTTTTATCATCACCAATACTATGATCATCATCACTACCTGGTACTACAATTACAATCATCACTACTACTCTCACCATCATCACTAGGCTACTACTGTCACCATGGTCACTACCATCCTAATCACTACTATCATCATTGATACAACTATCAACCATCATTACTAATATAATCACCACCATCTTACAATCAACATTACTACTGTTAAAATCATCACTACTACTATAACCATCATCATTACTACTGTCACAAATATTACCATCATTTATCCTACTGTCACCATCATCACTACTACTGCCATCATCACCATTACTATGATCTTCATCACCACAACTATTGTCATTATCACTACAACTTTCACCAATCCTCACTACTACTCACCATCATCACTAATGCTCACACCATCGTCACTACCAGCATCAATACTGTCATTATTATCACTACAACTATCATCATTACTTGTCACCATCATCACTACTATTATGACCATCATTACTACTACTAGTACTGTCACCATCACCACTAATAATACCATCATCAATCACAAACACCATCATCACTACTACTGCCATAATCACTACAACTGCCACAATCATCACGACTACTATGATCATCATAACTACTACAATTACAATCATCACTACTACTCTCACCATCATCACTACTATTGTCACCATTGTCACTACCATCTTAATCACTACTATCATCATTGATACTACAACTATCAACCATCATTACTACCACCATCTTACAATCATCATTACTACTGTTAGTGTTAAGATCATCACTACTAATATAACCATCATCATTACTACTGTCACAAGTATTACTATCATGTATCCTACTGTCACCATCATCACTACTACTGCCATCATCACCATTACTATGATCTTCATTTTCACAACTATTGTCATCATCACTACAACTTTCACCATCCTCAATACTACTCACCATCATCACTAATACTCACACCATCGGCACTACCATCATCACTACTGTCATCATTATCACTACAACTATCATCATTACTTGTCACCATCATCACTACTATTATGACCATCATCACTACTACTAATACTGTCACCATCATATCTACTACTGTCACCATCATATCTACTACTGTCATCATCATCAATACAACTACAACCATCATCACTACTATTATCACCATCATCATTACCATCGAGAATGCAACGACCTTCTTTGGCAACGCTCCAGGGACACCACATCAACTCTCCTCGGTAACAGTATCAACAGAGGACATAATAGCAGCCATCGACAAGATTGGACCAAATTCTGCGGCAGGACCAGACGGCTTTCATGCCCAACTTCTAAAAAACTGCAAACATCAGCTAGCCTTGCCTCTAAAACTGCTGTGGAGCAAGTCCCTCCAAACTGGATATGTACCACAATCCCTAAAAGAAGGTACTGTCACACCAATACACAAAGGGGGTAGTAAAGGCATAGCCAAAAATTACAGACCAGTGGTGCTGACATCACATCTTATTAAAATCATAGAAAGAACAATACGAGCTAAGATGGTCAGCTACCTGGAAGATAACGAGGCATTCAACGAGGGGCAACATGGCTTTAGACAAGGCCGCTCCTGCCTTTCACAACTACTATCACACTACGACAAAATCCTACAGGATATTCAAGACGGAGAAAATGTAGACGTCATATATCTAGATTTCGCCAAAGCTTTTGACAAGGTGGACCATGGGATCCTTCTACATAACTCAAATCACTGGGAATAGAGGGAGACCTTGGAAGATGGCTCCACAGCTTCATCACCAACAGAAAACAAAGAGTCACGGTTCAAGGAAGCCTATCAGAAGCAGGTGGGGTCATCAGCGGAGTACCACAAGGATCAGTACTGGGACCTCTCCTATTCCTCATCATGATAGGAGACATCGACAGGGACCTGGAACACTCAACAGCCTCATCGTTTGCAGACGACACCAGACTCATGAAGAAAATCACCTCACAACATGATGCACAGCTACTACAACAAGACTTGGACAAAATCCTGAAGTGGGCAGAAGAAAACAACATGGCCCTAAACAGAGACAAGTTCGAGCTTCTAAGGTACGGGAACAAGAGAGCACTACAAAACGACACCAACTACAAAAGTGGACAGCAAGAAATTACCGTCAAGGACACAGTGAAGGACTTGGGAGTAAATATGAGCAGTGACGCCACTTTTTCCCAGCATATTACCAAAGCCACAACAACAGCAAAACAAATAGCAGGCTGGATCCTGAGAACCTTCCACACAAGAAATGAGAGGTGTATGTTAACACTGTGGAAGTCACTGGTCCTACCACGACTGGAGTACTGCTCTCAGCTCTGGTCTCCCCAAAAAGTAGGAGAAATAACAGAAATTGAAGCCACCCAGAGGACATTCACCAGTAAAATCCATGGGTTTCAACACTTTAACTACTGGGAGATACTCAAGGAGCTGCAGCTGTACTCACTTCAAAGACGTAGGGAGAGATACATCATCATCTACGTCTGGAAGATTTTGGAAAAGAAGGTACCAAATCCAAACATCCAAGAGACTCAACACCAAAGGCGAGGGAGGCTGTGCTATGTGAGGACTACGCCGGGATCAACACAAAAAATCAAATCCCTGATCCATCACAGCTTTACATACAATGGAACCAGACTGTTCAACTGTATACCAGCCCCTCTCAGGAACATGACCGGGGTGTCTCCAGACACCTTCAAGAAACACTTGGACATGTGGCTGGCCAAAATACCGGACCGGCCACCAACACCAGGATACCCCAGCACCAACTCCAACCGACTTCTGGAATGGAGAGTGGAAGAAAGGGAGCTGCCTGGTCGCAGTGGAGCCCCAGCTCAACTGTGTCACTAACGGACGGAATACAACAAAGTGTAACAAAGTGTAAAGTGTAAGTGTATCACCATCAATCCCACTATTACTTCCATCACTTCTAATGCCAACTGAACTAACTTAACCTAGCAAATGCGGAGCGAGATGTTTTCGCCCCCAGAACGCATTCATTGCTGGGGGAGGGGGGGGGGGGTAAAACCATATTTTGGACCTAAAATCATAACTATTGCATAAATTCAAAAAATCTTTTTTGACTGGCGTTCGGATTCACGCAACAAATGTTCGTGTGAAATTTGGTGAAAATCCGTCCAACGGTCTAGGAAGAGTTCCGAGACAGACGGACGACGACAGACATTTTTTTTGTGTGGTACCCACTATACGGGGGGGGGGCGATACCAAACTCTGCTTACGCAGAGTTGATAAGGCGGATTTAGTGTCCTTGAATATTATCGACTCTTTTTCTTCCCTCTGACCAGTAGGCCTATAGGCTATTCGGAAAAATGTTATTTTAATATCACAAATTTTCAGAGTGTTTTTTATAAAAGAAATTGTTCGATAAATATACAGTTATACTAGGCTACCCCTATTTTGTCGCTATTCTGTTGGTACTAATGGTTTAATATTATTAGTAGCCTAGTAGACTGGTTTGATGATGCGCGGAAATGTATATTTGACTTGAAATGGATACATTGAAGTACAGTATTACAAACCTTCGCGAACCCATAAACAGGGAACGTGAGCTGGGTTTAGACCGGTCGCGAGACAGGTTAGTTTTCGGTTAGGTTAGGTTAAGTTAGGTTAATGTTAAAAATACTAAAATGTGACGGTCCTCGGTATTAAACACTAGGCCTAGGCTAGGAAGAGTAGGAAATGGTGAGTTGAGTGAATGGTTTGAGGTAAAGGTAGGTTTGCGACAGGGTTGTGTAATGTCACCATGGCTGTTTAATATGTTTATGGATGGTGTGGTGAGGGAGGTGAAAAGGAGAACTATGGGAAGAGGATTGGGTTTAGTAGGAAAGAATGGTAGAGATTGGGAGTTGAATCAGTTGCTGTTCGCTGATGACACAGCATTGGTGGCGGATTCTGATGAGAAACTGCAGCGGGTAGTCCAAAGAGTTTGGTGTGGTTTGTGGAAGGATGAAACTGAAGGTGAACGTCAATAAAAGTAAAGTAATGGTGTGTAATAGGGGAGAGCATAGGGTGAATCTAGATGTGAGGCTGGATGGGGAAATATTGGAACAAGTAGAGTGTTTTAAATATCTAGGAGGAACGATAAGCAGGAGTGGAGGTAAAACAGAGAGTGTGTGAAGGAAGGAAGGTTTTCGGAGCAATGGGAAGTATGTGGAAGACGAGAAATCTCGGAGTGAAAGTAAAAAGTGGGTAAATCTACAGTTATACTACCCCTCCCCCACTACCCCCCACCACCTCCCCCCTTCAAAACACGCCTTTTAGCGTGTTTTTGGATGGTTCACCAGACGCGGAAACTGGAAAAAAAACTTTTATAAAAAATTATCACCAACCAGATAAGAGTTTTTCAGGTAATTTGTTGTTGTTTTTTATTTTTTATTTGATATACAGTGTTGTTTAATACCGAGGACCGTCTTGTTTTAGTATTTTTAACATTACCCTAACCTAACTTAACCTAACCTAACCGAAAAGTAACCCGTCTCCGCGACGGTCTAAACTCCCCCTCACGTTCCCTGTTTATGGGTGCGCGACGGTCTAAACCCTGCTCACGTTCCCTGTTTATGCGTTTGCGAAGGTTTGTAATACTTCAATGTATCTATTTCAAGTCAAATATACATTTCTGTGCATCATCAAGTCTACTACTAATAATATTAACCCATTAGTTCCAACAGAATAGCGACAAAATAGGGGTAGTATAACTGTAGATTTATCAAAAAGTGCACTGTATCAAGGAATTGTTGTGCCAACAGTGATGTATGGGGCTGAGACATGGGCTCTGAAGAAAAAGGAGAAAAGAGGGCTGGATTTGATGGAGATGAGCTGCTTGAGGAGTATGTGTGGAGTTACTCGTAGAGACAGATTGAGGAATGAAGAGATACGTAGGAGAGTGGGGCAGCAGGAACATTTGTCAGCCAAAGTGGACAAAAGGGTGCTGAGCTGGTATGGTCATGTTGAACGAATGGGAGATGAAAGGCTTACAAAGAGTTTGTACTTTTTATCTGTGTTTATTTGTTGTTTTATGTTGTTTTTGTGTTTTCCCTGTTCTTGCTCTGTCTTGAGTCGGCTACCCCCAAAATGGGGATTGGGCCTGAGCACATAGATAGATAGATAGATAGAATAGGCCTATCAAATAAAAAAAAAAAAAAAAAAATGAAACCTGCTTGGTGATAAATTTTTTATCATAGCCTAATACGTTTTTTTCCAGTTTCCGCGTCTGTTGAAACATCCAAAAACACGCTAAAAGGCGTGTTTTGAAGGGTGAAGGTGGTGGGGGAGGGGTAGTATAACTGTAGATTTACTAATTGTTCATTTGCATCAATATATAGGCCTAGTGTTTGTAATTAATTAGAAATCTCGGGAAAACTTATTTTCCCCATTAGGCCTATTGATCGATGTTGAGACACGCCCCCGATAGTGATTTGAAAGGACATTAGCCTAACCTAACAACCTTACCTAACCTAACCTAGTACAGTATTATGGGTGGGGGCTGCCACCCCTGCTATTTGACATCTTTGACAGATTTTTGGTGTATTTTTCTGTGAAATCGAGTTTTTTCAAGTGTCGATAACGAAATTCCTCCATGCGGACTATAATGAGAAAAATATGGCGAGTCTATTAAGGCGGATGTAGCCTAGTGTCCTTGAAGATTATCCAAAAAAAAATCAATAAAAAAATAAAAAATCCCAAGATTTTTTTTTTTTTTTCCCCGGGGATAAAAAGTATATAGAAATGAAGCATATGATGATAGGAACCCAAAACTACCATTAGAAATTTGCTACCTATATTGCGTCTCCTGTATATTAACCAATTATATTCGGTCTAGGCCTATGTTGAAACTTCACAGAAATAGGATTGTCTTTGTAAAGGTTCTTAACCCGGGAACTGCGGGAAGACTCTTAAGAGTTCCCCCGGCGGACTGCGGGAAGACTTTTGGGCCCCTGGGCCATGCAAAATATCACTCCTCTACCTCCCCTCCTTCCCCACTTTCCTCCCCTCCTTCAGTTATCACCTATTTTCCCTGTTATTCCCTTATTCTGAGGTATATTTTCGTGCTAACATTAGCGAGTTGCAAGCAGGGCATTGTCATCAGTGTTAGCAAGCGAGTGCGAGAGAGAGAAAGAGAATATCGATCGACTGTGTCTCAGTGGCCTTGGGGGAAATTGGCGGGAAAGCAGGTTGCCTCACCCATACATTATATAACTCGCGGCCTATATCTCCGATTTTGACCATCCAAACGCTGTTTTCACTTGTTTTATTGTTGTTTCAGGTTAATACCTTTATAATCAACCCATAATAGGCGCGTATGGATAAGTATTAATGCTATTTATGGTAAAATTAATATTTTAGTGATGGAAACAGCTCAAATACGTCAGCACAGGGGGACGTTTCTAATTACCCCCATGCGCACTTCTTAGGTTAAAGGACTAGGCCTGTGGGTATACTGTAGCCTAATGGGTAGTGTTTGAATTTAGGATAGGTCCGGGTCCGAAGTTTTTCTATTTCATCACCCATAATGGAATGTCTGCATCATATACTATAGTCTATTCGCTGTAAGTAGGCGAGAAATCATGACGTCTATCCTCTGAAACTCAAAAAGGGCTAGAGCAAATTTGCTGTAAATTTCCACATCTAGCCTAGGCCTAGCCTATTCCTAGAATAACAAATGTTGAGCTGAGGAGACGTTTAGGTATAAAGAGTATTAGCGAGGTGATGCGTACAAGTAGACTGGGATGGTATGGACATGTGGAGAGAATGGATGAACAAAATTGGGTGACAAAATGCAGGTCTGTGATTGTGGAGGGAGCTGCACCAAGGGGTGGACCGAGGAAGACCTGGGATCGGACTATACGCGCCGATCTCAAATCCAAGAACTTGACAAGTGAAGCAGCCCTTAACAGGGTTGCCTGGAACGCCGCCATTAGGACAAGAGACTGAAACTGCACTTATGTGTGGAACACTCAGTCTTAAAATGTTATGTATGTATTCCTTGACTGACTCTTCCCAAATGGTAGAACTAGGCCTATTAGCTCGATTACTTTAGGATACTAGTAACTCTAGTCGGTTTTTGAGTTACAGAGGTCACAGGTCATGATTTATCGCCTACTTACAGCAAACGGACTAGGCTATACCTATTACCTACCAATGTGTGTCATTCCTGCTGGAGCCGGGAGATGCGTATAGCTGCAGCAAATAGGCCTATAGGAGTTTAGGCTAGGTTATATAATAGAAAATGGAACGTGATATCATTAACCCTCAGAGTCTGAGAGCCGACTTTAAACAGTTAGGCCTACTTTTCACTTAATCTTATTACCTATTGGCTAAGTAACAAGTAACAACATTGAAAACAGTTACTGGTTTCTTATTCCAATAAGTAAGTCTTGAAAGCTGTTATTGTTAGATTACTTAATTCTATAAGTAATGGTCTGGAAAACAGTTAGGCTATTTGTTACTGTACTTGTTACTTATTCCAATAAGTAACAGTCTTAAAAAAAGGTATTAAAAAAGTAAGTCTGGAAAACAGTTAGTTAATTATTCCAATAAGTAACAGTTACTTGTGACTTAATACCTAGGCCTTGAATAAGTAAATCTTGAAAACAGTTACTCCAATAAGTAAGTTACTTATTTGAATAAGTAAGATGATTGAAAACAGTTATTTATTGTTACTTTTTACCTATTACACTCTTGTTACACTTTGTTATTGAATACAGTATGTAAGTCTTGAAAACAGTTGTTCCTTATTCTAATAAGTAACAGGTACTCATTTGAATAAGTAACAGTATTGAAAACAGTTACTTGTTACTGTTTTCAAGACTTACTTATTTGAATAAGTAACTTACTTATTGGAATAAGTAAGAAGTAACTTTTCAATTCTGTTACTTATTCAAATAAGTAACAAGTAACTGTTTTCAAGACTTACTTATTCAAATAAGTAACTTACTTATTTGAATAAGTATATAACTGTTTTCAAGACTGTTACTTATTCAATAGGTAATAACTAGGCCTATTCATGCTTCCAAATTTCTAAAGCATTTCTCTTCCCAAAATCTACTCTCAGATCGCCAGTTCCTTAACCTAAGAAGTGCGCATGGGGGTATGAGACACCACACTCCTGTGCTGACGTATTTGAGCTGTTCCCATCACTAACATTGTTATTTTACCATAAATAGCATTAATACTTATCCATATGCGCCTATTATAGGTTGATTATAAAGGTATTAACCTGTTACAACAATAAAACAAGTGGAAACAGCGTTTTCACCCATAACCACCCATAACGAGGGGCGTCGCGCTCCTTGGTGCCGCTAGAGGAGCGGCGAACACATCCAAAGGTAAGGTTTGGATGGTCAAAATCGGCGATACAGGCCGGGAGTTACATAATATATGACTGAGGCAACCTCCCTGCCCTCCTCCCCTCCCCTTGTCTGGAGAGACACTGTTACGCAAGTCTCTCTCTCGCTCTTTCCCACGCTTGGTAACAGTGATGACAACACCCTGCTACCAACTCGCTAATGTTAGCACGAAAATAGACTACAGAATAAGGGAATAACAGGGAAAATAGGTGATAACTGAAGGAGGGGAGGAAAGTGGGGAAGGAGGGGAGGTGGAGGAGTGATATTTGGCATGGCCCAGGGGCAAAACAAAAAATAAAAACAATATTTTTTTTTTTTTTTTTTTTGGGGGGTGTTTTAAATTTTTTTTTTTTTTTCCCTTACTCTTAACCTAAGAAGTGTGCATGGGGGGTATGAGACACCACACTCCTGTGCTGACGTATTTGAGCTGTTCCCATCACTAACATCGTTATTTTACCATAAATAGCATTAACCCTTGTCTAGTGGGCTGTTTTGGGCTCATTTGGGCATATTCAGGCCCTCCTGCATGATAAATCCAGCATCTGCATGAAAAAAACATTATTTAGCAAAAAAAACTAGGCACTAAAAGCTTCAAAATGAGACCAGAACGAGCTACGTAGCACTCGTGGTTCTCTTGCAGTGATGCCACGAACATGAGAGTTTAGCATATATCGGTATATTTTTCCCAGCTATGCCTACTACTGGCTACACTGCCGGCCTCTCGAGAACACAGGGAACATGAGTTAATGGGCGGCGGTAAGCCCTGGGAGTCGGCTGTCTGGCCCGCTGTGCTCCCGGCCATTTGCACTCAATTTTAACCCTTTAAAAGCCTTAATAATGCTCCTAACTTGCTGCAAATTGGTGCACGACTTAAGTCGAGCGCCGCCAATAAGGGGTTAATACTTATCCATGTGCGCCTATTTTAGGTTGATTATAAAGGTATTAACCTGTTACAACAATAAAACAAGTGGAAACTGTTTGGATGGTCAAAATCGGCGATACAGGCCGGGAGTTACATAATGTATGGCTGAGGCAACCTCCCTGCCCTCCACCCCTCCCCTTGTCTGGAGAGACACTGTTCCGCAATAGTCTCTCTCTCGCTCTTTCCCACGCTTGGTAACAGTGATGACAATGCCCTGCTACCAACTCGCTAATGTTAGCACGAAAATAAACCACAGAATAAGGGAATAACAGGGAAAATAGGTGATAACTGAAGGAGGGGAGGTGGAGGAGTGATATTTGGCATGGCCCAGGGGCAATTTTTTTTTTTTTTTTTTTTTTTTTTTTTTTTTTTTTTTTTTAACCCGTACAGCCCCAGCGACGCGCCTGGCGCGTCGGCGATGTATGTAACGCACAGCCCCAGAGACATTGCGCCGACCGTAACCTCAGGTGTAGCCACTCAAGAGGGCTCAGATTTGTATGGGAACTGTGTACGTATCCCACGCAACCGTGCCGATGGTTGAAAACTCTCAAAGTCCACGTGCGTGCGCGTGAGCGCGCAATAACCTGTTTTTTGGGGATAATTGCCTTCAATTTTTTACTCTTGTAAAATACGTTTTCGGGGGCTCTGTAGGACCATTCTTTAAGCTTTTTGAGCGGTTTTTCGTGGTTTTTCCTTCATTCCTAACCCATTCGCTATTGTTTCTGGAATAAAACCATTTTTTGAAAACCGGCCGGGTTCTGGTGAACAAACATTACAAAACTAGCCGGGGCTGGACGGGTTAAATGGATTTTTTTTTCCCCTTACTCTTAAGAGTCTTCCCGCAGTCCGCCGGGGGAACTGAGTCTCCCTGCAGTTCCCGGGTTAAGGGTCGCTCTACTGGTGATCTTCTTTCATATCTTACTAATTCTGGTCATCCTCCTTTCGGGACTTCGGTGAGACCTTTTCTATTGCACTAGACATATCGAAGGCCTTCGATAGAGTCTGGCACAAGTCTAATTTCTAAACTACCCTCCTTCGGTTTCTATCTGTGCCTTTGTCTCTAATTTCCTTTCTGGCCGTTCCATGGCTGCGGTTGTGGACGGCCATCGCTCACTTCCTTATCCTATCAACTCCGGTGTTCCTCAGGGCTCTGTCCTATCTCCCATTCTCTTTCTAATTTTCATAAATGATCTTCTCAGCTGTACCTCCAGTCCCATCCATTCATACGCAGACGACTCTACCTTACACTACTCAATTAGTTTTCCTGAATGCCCCAGCCAGCAATCCCTTAAAAACAAATGTAATGAAGCTATGCAACACTTATCTTCTGATCTAACTACTATTTCCAATTGGGGCAGAGAAAACCTTGTTGCTTTTAATGCTTCCAAAGCCCAATTTCTTCATCTTACTACCCATCCGGAACTCCCTTACACTTTTCAACAAAACAAAAATCAACCCTTCATCTTCTCTCAATATTCTGGGTGTCTCTTTTTCTTCTGCTCTCACTTGGAAATACCATATTACCAGTCTTCCTAAGGCAGCCTCCCAGAAGCTGGGTGTGCCTCAAGGGATTCTTTACCCCTGCACAGCTTCTTTCTCAGTACAGGGGCACAGTGCGTCTTGTATTGAGTATTGTTCACATGTGTGGGGAGGATCCGGGATGGATGTAGTGTGGGGAGGATCCGGGATGGATGTAGTTCCCGGGCGTACGGTCATCATGTTTACATAGGACGATCGCCGCGGTTAACTTCGCGTCTATTTTGACGGCGATTTTTTGTTGTTGTTTGCCCCCTGCAGCCCTGCTGGCAATATATATGATGATGACAATATGTCATGGGGGGATGAGGGGGGCCAAAGCCACCCCCTCAACATATTATTGTATCCAAAGGCAGTCAAAATAGACGGGAACAAGATGGCAAGCGTCCGACGCCACTCCGCGTAGTGTAAACAAGGCTGGCGGTACACCCGGGAACTACATCTTACCCGAAGATCCTCTCACACTGCACTCCTAGACAAATTAGAAAGGAAAGCCTTTCATATCATTAACTCCGGTCCAATCACCAACTCTATATGCAATCTCTCTCTCTTCGCCGCAGTGTTGCATCTCTCGCTATTCTATCGCTACTAAATACTGTACTTTAATGAGCTGACATTCTCCAAAACCTGACCGTTCAACCTCACCTCACACTCTGTGACTTGACCCCTTTCAAAGGCCATAACCTTACTATTCCCCATATTTACCTTCAGGTTTCGTTATTCACACACTCTTCCAAACATATTTACCAGACCTTACAACTCTCACTCATTGTTACTCATCACAACTGTACCTTCAGCAAACACCAGTAAAGGCAACTTCCGCTCATTGTCTTACCTTATCTTCAGTACACCAACATCCACTGCTCTTCTTTGTATTTCTTTCATGACTCTGTCCATATAGATATTGAACAACCATTTGGTAACACTAAAGATGAGTTGTGGCGGTATATTTAGCAAGTTTTTTATTATTATTATTTTTTTTTTTTTTTTTTAAGTGGAAAAAGAAACTTTGAAAAGACATTAGCCTAACCTAACAACCTTACCTAACCTATCCTAGTATTATGGGTGGGGGCTGCTGCCCCCACACCCCCGCTGTTGGGTTTGTTTATGCTCAGGACTCTGTTAATTTAATATCATATAAGGGTTTTCAAAGTTGTTACCGCAAATCCTCCATGGGGACAGTATTGAGAATATTATTGTGAGTCTATAGTCTCTAGGCTATACATACATACCTATTGTCCCTAATAAATTGTTTCTAATAGTGCGCCACAAATCATCTTAAGTATTACCAACCATTTTTGTATTGTTATTATTGAACATTTGTTATTAATGACCTGTTATTTCCAGGGTAGCGTGAGAGTGTTTGTAGCAGTGCAATAATCATGGTGGTGTTTGTGTGTGCGTCGTGTGGGACCTCTCTCAAGAAGAACCAGGTAGAGAACCACTGGCATTCTCGGTGTGGTCAATCTCCCGTCTCATGTATGGACTGTGGCAGGGATTTCAGGTCAGTTAGTAGACAGATTTGGTATTATAATTATTATCATTATTTTTATTATTATTATGGTGGTTGACTATGCTTTTATTTTATACTAGCCCACTGGGCCTAGGCCCTCTTAACCCGGGAACTGCTGGGAGACTCTTAAGAGTTCCCCTGGCGGACTGCTGGGAGACTCTTAAGAGTGAGTGAAAAAAAAAATCAACTTTTGACATCGAAAAAAAAAAATTTTGTTTATTTTTATTTTTTTATTTTTTTATTTTTTTTTTGGCCCCTGGGCCATGCAAAATCTCAGTCCTCTACCTCCCCTCCTTCCCCACTTTCCTCCTCTCCTTCAGTTATCACCTATTTTCCCTGTTATTCCCTTATTCTGAGGTATATTTTCGTGCTAACATTAGCGAGTTGCAAGCAGGGTGTTGTCATCACTGATGGCAAGCGAGTGCAAGAGAGAGAGAGAGAGTATCGATCGACTGTGTCTCAGTGGCCTTGGGGGAAATTGGCGGGAAAGCAGCTTGCCTCACCCATACATTATACAACTCACGGGCTATATCTCCGATTTTGACCATCCAAACGCTGTTTTCACTCGTTTTATTGTTGTTTCAGGTTAATACCTTTATAATCAACCCATAATAGGCGCATATGGATAAGTATTAATGCTATTAATGGTACAATGAATATTTTAGTGACGGAAACACCTCAAATACGTCAGCACAGGGGGACGTTTCCAATTACCCCCATGCGCACTTGATAGGTTAAGGCTAGTATTGGAGGAGGTGGTACAGAGTTTAAGTTACATATTCGTTAGCAGTCATATGTCATTGTATAAATTTATAGCTCTCATAAATTGACGAATGGGGGGGGGGGAATTGAAGTGTGGGCTGACTCTTTGTCAGAGTGAGGGTTGGTGTCCTCTGCATCCTATAGCCTAGCCTTTTGTATCTTTTTCTCATATTTCTACATTTCAAATGGCATAGGGATGCAGCGAGTAGCCAGCGACCCCAGCGCCCGCCACTATTTTATGCAGGTAGTCTCCTCTGTGACTGTGGTGAAGGGGTAAGAATTCTCCACCACACTTTCCTGTGAGGCATAAAAGACGGCTGATAGGGCTTGTTGAGAGAGTAATAGGTAGTTTTGGTGTGGATGGTGTAAGTGATAGTGGAGAAAGAATTATTGATATATGTGGAGAGTGTAGAATGAATGTAGGTAATACATTCTTTTTGATGAGTTATTTTGCTTTTATCTTGGAAGAAAGGGGTCCAGAAAAACTGCCCATCTCCCCTTAACCTTATGTCCTCCAATCCCTCGCTGCAGTGCAAGACATCAAAAGTGCAGTAGACTATAGTCTATTTTTTTCCAGCTGAGGGTAAATTGCCATGTTTCTATCTTTGTTACTCAGCTATAATGTAGATTTTGTAGCAAAATATTATGTTCATTATGAAAACTTGCCATTAATACGACATACAGCCATAGTAGTTTCATATATTTCCATTAAGTATCGAGAGATCAGCTACTAAAGGATTCAATTTATCATCAGCTGGAAAAAAATAGAGGGCAAGAATGTAGTTACCGGGTGTACCGCCCGTCTTGTTTACACTACGCGGACGCTCACCATCATGTTCCCGTCTATTTTGACTGCCTTTGGATACAAAAATACATTACCCTAACCAAACAACCTAACTTAACCTAGTATTATAGATTTATAAGTATTTATTTTATTATAAGTATTTATAGATGATTTATGTTGTATGTCGGTAGTGGTACACCCGGTAACTACATCCTTCCCAAATAGAGTATAGTGTCACTACTAGGTTAAGGGGAGGCAGTTGGGTTTTCGAGTCCTCCTTCTCCTCCCTCATGTTTAGCCCTATTAGTTATGAGATTTCAAGACATTTGCCCCATTAGTTTGGCGATTTTCAGACCTTTTGCCCCATTCCTTTGCCAATATTAACACCTAACGAGCGGCCTAGGCGGTAAATAATATGTAGCCACCAGCGGGGTGTTTTTACCCAAAATAGGGTTGTTTACGTGATAATTTTCATGCCTAAATAAGACCCAGAGCATAAAACAAGTATCTATCCCTGAAAGGGCATAAACAGAGCTTTCCAATGACACCCCAACAATCCTTGTACTACCGCTAGTTTTCTTGCAACAATCGCGCAACACGAGTGCAAAAACCATGTAATTCGGTACTTTCCCCACACAATTCACTGTGTAGCGAGTGTGAGAGGGTGGAGGAGGGTGGGATTCATGTCAGTTGGTCCACCGCGGTGGTCTGGAGCAGTCATACGCTCGCTACTCTCCTGCCACCATTTGTCTCTCTCTCTCAGGAACATTACGTGCTGAAAATGGCACACGACTTATGTTGTGAGCCGCCACATAGTCCAAATTTCTTTCACTCGACTTATGTTGCGCGCCGCCAGTGTTACCAGGAACTGCAGGGAGACTCTTAAGAGTTCCCCCGGCGGACTGCGGGGAGACTCTTAAGAGTGAGTGAAAAAAAAAATCAACTTTTGACATCGAAAAAAAAAAAAAAAAAAAAAAAAAAAAATTGTTTGGCCCCTGGGCCATGCAAAATCTCAGTCCTCTACCTCCCCTCCTTCCCCACTTTCCTCCTCTCCTTCAGTTATCACCTATTTTCCCTGTTATTCCCTTATTCTGAGGTATATTTTCGTGCTAACATTAGCGAGTTGCAAGCAGGGTGTTGTCATCACTGATGGCAAGCGAGTGCAAGAGAGAGAGAGAGAGTATCGATCGACTGTGTCTCAGTGGCCTTGGGGGAAATTGGCGGGAAAGCAGATTGCCTCACCCATACATTATACAACTTGCGGGCTATATCTCCGATTTTGACCATCCAAACGCTGTTTTCACTCGTTTTATTGTTGTTTCAGGTTAATACCTTTATAATCAACCCATAATAGGCGCATATGGATAAGTATTAATGCTATTAATGGCACAATGAATATTTTAGTGACGGAAACACCTCAAATACGTCAGCACAGGGGGACGTTTCCAATTACCCCCATGCTCACTTGTTAGGTTATGGGTTAAGACCTTTCGTGCCATTTAGGTGTCAATTTTTTTCCTGACAAGCGATAGCAAGCCTATATTTGAAGAGGAATTGGCCTTCGGCCGGGACATTTTTCTACCGAAAAATTTACAAATTTATATCGAAGGGGGGTCTTGTGGGTGTTTTTTTTAAAGTTTAATAGAGGTTTAGAGAGCACTCTAAACCCCTCCTTAAACCATTGAGCCGAACCAGTAAATTATGCTGTACAATACCGTCTGAGTTCCCTTAAGTCAAATTCTTAGCAAAGTCTCTTTATCTCATATATTGTACTTCTGAGAAAGAATATTTTTTTAGTTATGACTGTAATTTTCTTATATATTTGCACATGTTTTGTTTGTACATAATACAGTATAAAATGATAGTGACTGTTTTGCTTTTCATCAGAGGTCTATCTATCTATCTATGTATATGCTCAGGCCCAATCCCCACTTTAACTGTTTTTTATTTTTTTATTTTCTATTTTAATTAAAATGTAAAACTTGCAAACTAAACAAACCAAAATTGGGACAAGGACAATATAAAGTCAAATTAAATTATCAAAATCGCTATGTGGAAACAACGCTTACTAAAATGAAAATTATTAAATAAAAGAACACAATCCACCACATAACTTTTTTTATTATTTATTTATTGTTTTCAGAGGTATGGAGTACAATGGACACACTAAATGTATCTCGGAGGATGAGAAGTATGGCGGCAGCAACTATAAGAGCAAGGAAAAGAAAGGAGAAACAAAGCAAGCCGAGTGGATGACCTACGTCCAAGAGATGGTATAGTATATAATTACAAAATATGTTCATGTTGTCTCTTATACCTGTAGTGCGTTTTGGTATGACACCCAGTTCTGAATCGAATTTTCTGTTTAGGTTCCGTTTGGCAAACAGAAGCTAACAGGCCCTTGGAACTATAGGTAGCGCCAACGAACTTGACAATTATCTCGACCCCTGACCTCTTCGTAACTCAAAAGGACCTTAAGCAATTTGGCTGTAAATTTCCACACCTTTTCCCTGGTGGACTCTTCCCAAATGATAGAAATGTCAGCCCGATTGCTTTCATTAATTTTGAGTTATAAGAAGTTAAGGGGTCCAGATTATTGTCAAGTTCATTGGCGCTACCTATAGTTGGACAATATTGAACAGAGAACACTGCTCCTCAGGACCATTCCAAAAAGCACTATTAGCAGCTACCCTTCTCCTAGTTTGTTTACATAGCGGTGCATATTTATAAGTTCAACCTTGCAGGGAGTTAACATAGCTAAGAATACGCTCTGGCGGGCATTTTCCTGCTATTTCCGCTCAATAGCATTGCCATATCCATAGCCCTGACTAAATTTAAATGATTTCCAATGAAAAGATTGGGTTGAATTCTCCCCATAGAAGTCTTTAGTCACACGCACCGACTCCTTTGCACCCTCATACATGCTCTTCACTACTTTCAGCAACTTGCCATCTACTCTGTATATTCTCAGTGCAGTACTTTCCACATACCTTCTCTGTCAACTAAGTTATAGGCCTTTTTCAAGTCCGTAAAGGTAGCATACAACTTTTGTCGCTTCTCCAAATATTTCTCCACAACACATTTCAGGGCAAAATTTGATTCTACACATCCTCTTCCCTTCCTAAACCTGCCCTGCTCATCACCTACCCATTTCTCCGTTCTCTCTCTCACTCTCCTAATCACTACCCTACTGTACACCTTCCCTACTATGCTTAGCATACATATCCCCCGGTTACCACACACTCCTTTTTCCCCTTTACCCTTAAACAGGGGGACTATTATGCCTGTCTTCCAGTCATCAGGTGCACTTCCCTTCTCCCATGCTTGTTTACACATTTTCCATACCCGTTCGATCACTATCTCACCACCATAATAATAATAATAATAATAATAATAATATTAATGATGATGATAATAATGTATTAATGATTAAAAAGAAGGAACTTAGGTTTAGGACTGCTTTTGAATAGTTCCTTGTATCACATTCTGCCCGAACCCTTCTCATCATGGCAGGCTTGGGAACCGGCAACTGGAGCTTGATGAGGGAAGACGATACTTCCTGAAGCTGTATCCTCTTGCTTTGTGCTCGACTTGATGGTTCGACAAATTTTACATTGCTGTTTGTTATTTTTCCTTCAATTTTATTTATTCTCCCTTCATCTGTCTGTCTGGATACTTTGTTGCTGACTTTGGAATGTATCTGGCCTCCCTTGGGGCCTTGCCTGACGTCAAATTATGGGTCGTATTCTCAGTTATCACAATTCGCTTTTCCCGATAGTGATTACGATCCATCATATTAAAGAGACCTATGAGATCTTGGTAAAATAATATACAAGTGTTATTCTGAATAATGGGTCATGATATTTGTAGCAAAGTTTGCCAACATGCATAAATTAAGAGAATGTAATTTTTTTTTTTTTTTTACATTTAACATGTTCAAGATTTCGCATATACAACTGTGTTCCCAATGAGTCGGGCTGTGTGTCGACTGATATAATGGCCCTTTGACCACAGCCTAATCCCATGTCGGACTGATTGTTTATTGACATTAATTAATGACCGTGTGATGGACTGATTAATTATTGATGACTGCTCAATTATTAAACTGATCAATATAAATTTTTATTACAGAAAGCTTATATGACTTTTTTAAGTATACAGTATACAGTAGACTGTTCAGTTTTGCCACTAGATTGTTCTCCTTTAGGTTTGTTATTATAGTCTCCCTTATATTGTCTGCATGCAGTTTTCAACATTTCAAATATTATTACATTTATTTTTATTTTGTTTTCAGGTTCGAACCAAGAAAGATATGACGCCCAAAGTAAAGCACATACTTCAGTCAATTATGAGTGGCAACAATGTACAGAATTTGCCTCGCAAAAAGGCAAAGTTCTTTGTAAGTTACTTTATTTGTTTACTGTTTGGGGGGATGAAATCCTGGCTCCCAAATATCCACTAATGCATGTGTGGAATTGTTTAGTACCGGTACTCTACAGTGGAATTTATCCTTCTCAGCATGACAACTTCTCTCTTCATTTTATTCTAGCTACCATTAGACATTCTATATTTTATTCTAGCTATCATTAGACATTCTATATTTTATTCTAGCTACCATTAGACATTCTATATTTTATTCTAGCTACCATTAGACATTCTATATTTTATTCTAGCTACCATTAGACATTCTATATTTTATTCTAGCTACCATTAGACATTCTATATTTTATTCTAGCTACCATTAGACATTCTATATTTTATTCTAGCTACCATTAGACATTCTATATTTTATTCTAGCTACCATTAGACATTCTATATTTTATTCTAGCTACCATTAGACATTCTATATTTTATTCTAGCTACCATTAGACATTCTATATTTTATTCTAGCTATCATTAGACATTCTATATTTTATTCTAGCTACCATTAGACATTCTATATTTTATTCTAGCTATCATTAGACATTCTATATTTTATTCTAGCTACCATTAGACATTCTATATTTTATTCTAGCTACCATTAGACATTCTATATTTTATTCTAGCTACCATTAGACATTCTATATTTTATTCTAGCTACCATTAGACATTCTATATTTTATTCTAGCTACCATTAGACATTCTATATTTTATTCTAGCTACCATTAGACATTCTATATTTTATTCTAGCTACCATTAGACATTCTATATTTTATTCTAGCTATCATTAGACATTCTATATTTTATTCTAGCTACCATTAGACATTCTATATTTTATTCTAGCTATCATTAGACATTATTATATTCTACTGTAGCCATCATTAGACATTCTTTATTTTATTATTTTTGTATTTTTTTATTTTTTTTAAAGAGACAATGAACGGAGGAAGGAAAAACACAGATCAAACAAAAAGGTCCATGTGCCTAAAGGCATCCTCCATTCATAAAATGTTTGTAACAACTGGATTTAAACATTTGTAGATTGTAAGTTTGTGGAAAGCAATTCGAGGGAAGTGAATTCCAAAGAGTAGTAGCTCTGGGGATAAATGAATTCTGATAAGCAGAAGTTCTGCATTGTGGAGGAGAAAGTGTAAATTCATGGGCGCTCTCAGCTGCCCTAGTTCTACGGGGAAAGATGTGGAGAGGTGGCACAATTGAAGCAAGTTCCTCGGAACAATTGCTGTGAAAATATCTGTAGAATAATGCAAGGGATGCAACGTTTCTTCGTATGGATAATGTAGGAAGGTCCTGTGTGATTGCAGGGTTATTGATTAATCTAATAGCTTTATTTTGAATTTTGTCCAACTGCCTCAATGCAACCACTCCACTTCCACCCCACAGAGGTGAACAGTAATCCATCTGAGAACGCACATGACTTTTATATATTACGGCCAACTGCTCGTCAGTGAAGAATTCTCGAACTCTATACAGGAGTAAAATAGCTATCATTAGACATTAGACATGCATGTATTGGTGGTGTAATGGTTAAGGTGTCTAAAAATCTGTGTGTGATAACCCAGGTTCGAATCCCGGTGGATCACATAATTATATGCTTTCATTAATTTCATTGGAGGTGTTTGGTGGTGTAGTGAAATTATTAAAAAATTGATTCTAGCTATCATTAGACATTCTATATTTTATTCTAGCTATCATTAGACATTATTTTATTCTAGCTATCATTAGACATTATTTTATTCTAGCTATCATTAGACATTATTTTATTCTAGCTATCATTAGACATTATTTTATTCTAGCTATCATTAGACATTATTTTATTCTAGCTATCATTAGACATTATTTTATTCTAGCTATCATTAGACATAGACGGAGTTACATGGAGGGATAGACAGACTAATGAGGAAGTAAGAAGGAGGTGTGGTGTGGAGGTAGATGTGCTGGAAAGTGTGAAAAGGAACAACTTGAGATGGTTCGGCCATATGGAACGTATGGAAAGCGAGAGAATGACTAAGAGGGTGTACGAGAGCGAGGTGGAGGGACAGAGGGGGAGAGGTAGACCGAATATGAGGTGGAAGGATGGAGTGAGGAAGTACATGAACGAAGGCAGTGCTGGTTGGGGGGAGGGGCGTCGACTGACTGGGGACAGAGGTGCATGGGGGCGGTTCGTTCGTGGCCACCCCTTCGGGGATCACGGCGTCAGGCAATAGATAGATAGATAGATTAGACATTATTTTATTCTAGCTATCATTAGACATTATTTTATTCTAGCTATCATTAGACATTCTTGATTTTGTTCTAGCTATCATTAGACATTATTTTATTCTATCTATCATTAGTCATTCTTGATTTTATTCTAGCTGTCATTATACATTTATGGGTTTGATAACCCGAAGGGAAGGAAGGAATACCTAATATTTAGCAGTTGTTGTTGTTGTTGTTGCTGTTCCTCAGGCTTTCTGACCGAGCTATCTTCATAGTCAGGCAGCTGCAGGAAAGATATCTGCTTAAAGATAGGGATCTGTATCTTATGTAGCCTATGTAGACATGGAGAAGGGTGCCCAGAGAAGTTGTGCAGTGGGCTATGAGAAAACTTGGCGTAAAGGAGTGGCTGGTGCGCTCTCTCTCTCTCTCTCTCTCTCTCTCTCTCTCTCTCTCTCTCTCTCTCTCTCTCTCTCTCTCTCTCTCTCTCTCTCTCTCTCTCTCTCTCTCTCTCTCGCTCTCTCTCTCTCTCTCTCTCCTCTCTCTCTCTCTCTCTCTCTCTCTCTCTCTCTCTCTCTCTCTCTCTCTCTCTCTCTCTCTCTCTCTCTCTCTCTCTCTCTCTCTCTCTCTCTCTCTCTCTCTCTCTCTCTCTCTCTCTCTCTCTCTCTCTCTCTCTCTCTTTCTTTCTTTCTTTCTTTTACCAAAATTATACCTAGCCTAAAGAACAAACCATACGAAGAGCGTCTTAGAGAATTAAATCTATTTCCTTTAACCCAGCGCAGATTAAGAGGTGACTTAATTCAAGTGTTCAAAATCATCAAAGGCAACGACAATATGAACTGTAGTAAGTACTTCACTATCGACCAATCTAATTACACGCGGGGAAACGGTTGCAAAATGATTGGTAAATCTTTTAACCGCACGAATCTAAGAATTTCTTCTTCAATCGAGTTGTCAACTTGTGGAATGGGCTTCCCCGTGACGTTATAGACTGCAGCACCGTTGATTCATTTAAACTCCGCCTAGACAAATATCTCGCATCAAACCCGCGACTGACTGCGTTTGTAAATGAATAACTTTATTTTATCCTCCCCTCAGTTACTAACCCATATGTCCCCTACTAACTTCCTAGTCCTGCCACAGACATTAGTTCCAGGGCAGTTGTTCCCTTACCCACTCTAAATCACTGTTTGGACACTTGATCCTCAGTGTTTTGGAGGACAAGAAGGGTCACTAGACCTGTTGTTGCTTGATTTCCTTTGTACTCTCTCTCTCTCCATTTGTGAAGAAAGATTAATATAGAGTTAAAGCACCTATAATTCGTAACTCGGTTTATTAACAGCTCTATTTTATACATTTCAGAACTACGTACAGAACTCTCATCACACCAAGGATCCCAATATCCTAGAAGACGTCTGGACATTGCTTGAGGCTGGGAACTTTAGGAACGTCAGCACGAACAAAGGAAATGAGAAGAAGGAAAATACTATCGAACAGAGCAAGAAAGAGGAAGATGCCAAAAATGTCCCTGGTAATACAGACCAGGAAGAGGAGGGTTCCAAATTGAGTAAGAGAGAAAGGAAGAAAGCCAAGAAAATGACGGACAAGTATAATGGCATGGCCGACCCGGATAATGAGAAATGGATGATGAGCAAGAAAGAGAGGAAGATAGCCAAGAAAATGAAGGAACAGAATGAGGATGATAAAGACATTGTTTGCGCCGTGGTGAAACTGGAAATCGGAGAATCAAAAATGAGCAAGAAAGAGAGGAAGAAGGCCATGAAACTAAAGAGGGCAAATATGGATGATGACAATGATAGTCTGGATATCAAAGCTGGCTCCAAGAGAAAATTAGATGTGGACGGTGATGATAATGTGGGGGAAGACGGTGAGAACAGGAAGAAAAAAAAGAAGAGGAAATCAAACGAGACAGAAGCACCAGAAGAAGAAACCCCTGCCCCAGGGGAGAGAAAGAAAAAGATGAAAAAGAAAGGTGAAATAGAAGATTATTTAAATAGCTCCCTGGTGCTCAATACAAACCACGATCAGGACATGACAAACGAACACAACGTCGAAGGCCCGTCATCATTCAAGTGGAAAACAGCTATTACGAGTGTAGTGGAGATGGGACCCGAGGAAGGCATGAAGATAAAGAAGGTGAAAAAGCAGGTATTTGCACTATATATGGCTTCGGACAAGGGACAATCTAATGGGGCCAAGTCTGAGTCAGAGATCTCGGCCCTCTTCGGTAAGAAAATCAAAGCTAGGAATAACAAATTTGTGGTTGTTAAAGACAGGGTCAAATTGCGGACTGACTGAGTTTGTAACAGGCCAAGGATCGTAGGACCATACATATTAACGACAGAGTCAATTTGGAGACCGAATGAGCTATTGAGCTTGCCACAGGTTGAGGAACTAATGACCTTTGATATATTTTATCTAAGCTGTATTGTTGAAAATATAATATGTTCACATTTGTTTTCTAACCATTTTATTTTATTAGCTTTTAGTATGGATACATTTTATTAGCCATGTATGATACAGTATCCATAGTACAGTACTGTATAGGCCTATCTATATTTTGATATTGTAATTTGAAATGAAAGTTCTGTTGGTGTCTACAAAGTCTAGTACTGTTATTCCTTTCTTCATATAATAAAAAAAAAAAAAATGTTTTTAGTAGTGGAAGCATGATTTGCCATATTTTTATCTAGCCTACCTGTATTTGTATAAACAAAAATAGTAAAACAAAGTTCTTTTAATAAAGGATGCATAAAGTTGTACTTTAGTTATTTTTTAAACCTTTCGCTGCATGTCTGCCTGCTTAGACTGAAACTCCGGGAGGTCTGGAACCTGGGAATCTTTTGCTGGAAGACCCCAAATGGGCCGGGGTCTCTGGGTCTTCTCCTGGGAGAGGTGTGGTGGAGTGGTCTTGCCACTGGCCTGGTAATCCAAAGGTCCCGGGTTCAAATCCCGATGTATCAATGGGAAGATATTATTGGGATGGAATTTGTGCTGTACCTAGTATCAGTGCATTACCACAAGCCCACCGAAACGTCAATAAAATACCCTCATTGTTCCCTGATTAAATAGCACTGTATGAATATTCCCGTATTCAAAATATGCTATAGGGGTGCAATGCCTGGTGAGTTATCTGCTCAACAGGTGGCGTTGTGTGTGTAAGTGTGAGAGTCCGAGTGTAGGGGGTGAGACAGTGAAGCACGGGAACGAGGTGGCTTCAGAGATGGGGTTGTTTCGGGCCATGAGTGAGCACCTTGCCTCAAGTGAAGGCAAGATGGCAGGTGCTCGTTGTACTCTACGTGCTTCACATGCCTCACTCCCTAGACTGGAACAAGACCTCACAGGCTTCACTGTTCATTGTAAAGCGGTGAATGTTAAGGCTATCAGCCAATGCCCGAGAGGAAGTAAGTTGGAATATAGAAAAAAAAAAAAAAAAAAAAATTGTGTGTTGTTATCCCTGCTCTGATTTTGTCTTGAGTCGGCCACCCCCAGCTATGGGGTATATGCCTGAGTATATACATACTGTACATACATACATGTGTATGAAGGAGCAAAAGCCAAAGCTGCCTGTAACAAGAGTGTACAGTATATGTCTGGACACACAGAGCTTGAAGTAGTTAAAGTCCTAGGGTAAGGGAAAGAGTTTCAGAGCTTCCTGGTCATGTATACTGTATAATTATGTACTGTGTATGTATATAACTGACGACCCCAAGAGAAGGAAAGCGCGATAGAAGACCAGACAGTAGGTGGAGAGATGAGATAGAAAAGACCGGGGTAACATGAAAAAAGGATGGCAAAATCTCAGGAGTTTTGGAAAAGGTTAAGGGAGGCCTTAATTTGTCCAGCAGTGGAACATATATAATGGCTGACGATGATAATTATATATATATATATATATATATGTGTAGGCTATATATATAAATATATATATATATATATATATATATATATATATATATATATATATATACCTTGTTAACTATCTGAATGAGTTTAAAGAGAACTACAACAATTTGGTCAACTGTACATTCCGTGCGCAATATGTCGTTCATTTGTTCGCCCCACGGCCTGATGGGACCGTGACGTCATGCTCAGTGACGTCACAACATTGGGAAAGCTTCAGGTGTGGAGAATCAGTGCGGAGATTCTACTGGCATTAATGTGTGATACTACTCGTGTCTGCTAGTCAATAATTGTTGTGTAGTACTCTAGTTAAACAATATAATACAATGTCCACCCCTGCGAGACGACGACTTATGAGGGACTTTAAGAGGTGAGTTGTGGAGGATGAGGTTTTGGGTGGCAGTCTCATCAGCTGACCTTGTTTCCCCTCTCTTCACTGAAATTGTCATCATATATCACCCTCGAAATATACATTGGATGCTATATTGATTTGTTTAAGTAGTTTGATAAGTGCAGGTGTAATTATATAGGGTTTGGTGCAAAGTAAAGTGCGTAGTAATGGTCGTCATAAAGGTAAACTGGCAATCCCCGTTGCCAAAAACACAGTTTAGTGATGGTCTTTGTTGTCATTCTATAAATAACATTTCCACAACTTCACAATTATGCTACTAGGCCTACTCTTTCAACATTAAAATGCATTAGTTGTATCCAGTTTGATATTCTCCTGTAGCTAAATTGTTAGGATAAGCCTAGCCTATTAGGCTACAGTTAAAATAATATAGACTTTATATATTAATGCAATGTTGGCCTAGCCTATTATGTACCCTAGGCATTGAATATTGATAATAAAATTATGACGGTAAATGTTTATCACCAACCGGTGAAGAGTTTTTCAGGTTATTTTTTGTTGTTTTATGTTTTTTATTTGATAGGCTAGCCTATAGTGTTGTTTAATACCAAGGACTCGCATTTTACTATTTTCCCATTAGGCCTATCCATCAATTTTAAGCTCCCGATAGTGGGGAGGGCTATTAGCCTAAGATCAGGGAAATTGCGGGGTAAAAGGCGTAAATAAAGGGGTAATATTGGAAGAACTCTGAAAATATAATATTTAAAAGTAACAAAACCTGAAAATGGAGAACCTCAAAAATCGCCTGGTCCTGACGAGGTATAGGCCTATGCTAGAGTATTAAAAGAATGCAGAGATGAGTTAAGTAGCCCATTAGCATTTTTATTTAACAAGTCTTTAGAAACAGGTTTAGTTCCAGAAGCTTGGAAGCTTGCAAATGTAGTTCCGATCTTCAAAAAAGGTGATAAATCGATAGCATCCAATTACCGTCCCATTAGTCTCACATCAATCATAGGAAAGTTGCTAGAGTCTATTATTGCTAGGAAAATTAGAAACCACTTAGACAAATTTAACTTAATAAATTCTTCTCAGCATGGATTCACTCAGGGACGTTCTTGCCTTACTAATTTGCTTAGCTTTTTCTCAGAGGTATATGAAGCAGTAGATAGTGACAAGTCATATGATATTATTTATTTAGATTTCAGTAAAGCTTTCGACAGAGTCCCTCATGAGAGATTGATGAGAAAGGTTGAGGCACATGGAATAGGAGGATCGTTGTTGGGATGGATTAGGTCATGGCTAATTGGTAGGAAACAGAGAGTCAGCATAAATGGTACCAAGTCAGAGTGGGGAGCAGTCAAAAGTGGTGTCCCCCAGGGATCGGTATTAGGTCCCCTGTTGTTTCTTATATACATAAATGACCTAGATTTAGGTATAAGACATAAGAAGAACATAAGAAAATGGGAGTCTGCAGAAAGCCGATTGGCCTAAGCAAGCAGGGTGCCAAAACAGAAATTATCCAGTTCTGGATCATTTTTCTAAGCTTACAAGGATCAACTTTGTGCGGGGGGCGCAGCCCCCCGCTTCATAACAGGGGGTCCGGGGGGCATAGCCCCCCGGCCGCCGGAGAAATTTTGAGATGTGAAGGTAAATATATGCACAATACATGCTCAAAATTTATTAAAAGGAATGAATAATATTGTAAGTAAAAGGGATGTTATGTATGTTTACTGGTGTTTAATCAGGATACTAGGGGAGCTGGCTGCCTGTACTTCAGTCTCAAAGAGATGCACTTCAGGTCCACTAATATAGGCATTGAAAACAGGTTTTTAAATTATTCTTAGCAGTCCCTGTTTTAGTTTTGTAACTTTTGTCCAATAAAGATTTCATGTATATTTGTTGTTGCATTCCAAGACAGGGTGTCAATCCACAAAATATGAATTGTGTTATCATTATGGTTTATTATTTTGTTATCATTATAGCGCGGCGAAGGCGCGAGCTCTAGGGGGGTCCGGGGGCATGCCCCCCAGTTTTTTTTTTTGAGAATTTAGGCTAGGTGTCTAAAACAGTATTTCCTGCAATCAAAAAACAATCAAGATGGAAAATATGGAGACCAAAATTGTGTCAATTTAGCCCAGGGTGTCAAACGACGCTGTTTTTTTTAGTGATAACGCAAATGAACTTTTTGTATAATGATAACAGAAACTCCCCCAACTTTTTTTTTTTGGTAATTCTGCATAACTACTACTACTGTTATTTTAGGTTTTATTTATTTTATTTATGTATTTTAATGCATTGTAAGTGTGTATATTATTGTTAGAAAGTGCGGAAAGCACTTTTTATTAGCATTTGCATTGTTAATTGTAATTATTCAGATACCCAACAATCTAGGAGTTTACTCGATTTAGTCAACTTTGAAAAGACATTAGCCTAACCTAACAACCTTACCTAACCTATCCTAGTATTATGGGTGGGGGCTGCCACCCCCGCTGATTAGGTATTAAAACTATACAACATTGATGGGATAAAGTCTATGGTGTTTACTCTGCAATCTTCAGCTTTGGCTGTCGATAACAGGAAAGTACCATTAAAAATGTACCGACTTCTTGTAGGTTAAGCTCCACTCTGATTGGCTACTAAACATCGGGGAGGAGCCTCCAAGGAGGCTAGAATGTAAACAAAGTGTCCTGGACTTGCTGTACAAAAATAACTCTGATAATGTTATAGGGGAGTGAAAATCAAATTGACAAAATAAGAAAAGTAGCACTTATCCGCACATCAGTAAGGTCCCCTGAGTAAGGTAAGAGCAAAACAAAATAATTCCACGAGACAGGAATTCCGTAATCGAGGAGTAGTTGTTCTGCAGAATAGCCTTTTTTTTTTTAGGCCTAGGCTAGCCTAGAAACAAAAAAGGTAAATTGATATAATTTTGGTCTCCATATTTTTCCATCTTGATTGCTTTTAGATTGCAGGAAATACTGTTTTAGACACCTAAATTCTCAAAAAAATCACGGGGGGGGGGGGCATGCCCCCGGACCCCCCTAGAGCTCGCGCCTTCGCCACTCCGTCGCGCTATAATGATAACAAAATAATAAACCATAATGATAACACAATTCATATTTTGTGGATTGACACCCTGATTTAGCCTAGCCTACCTTTTTTTTTGGGGGGGGGGAGTTTCTGTTATCATTATACAAAAAGTTCATTGCGTTATCACTAAAAAAAACAGCGTCGTTTGACACCCTGTTCCAAGAACTATTACATACTTAATTTATATCCTTTCATATGATACATGAGTTACTATAGAGTACTGGTTAAAATACATACCGGTACAAAGTTTCAAGAATAAACTTTGATTAGAACATTTGTTTGTCTATTATTTTCCCTGGGCCGAGTAAAAAATACCTGGGTAGGCTATTCCCATCTCGGGTTAAGTACAATCAGTAGGAACGTAGAAACTTACTTTTATTTTCACAACTTTAAAAGATTCAAGATTCTGCGAGGCTAATTCCGAAAATATTCAATCAAGTCTCCGTTACCCCCATGAAGTCAGGTTATAGTAATGACAAGACATACCAATAATATATGTTAGTTAGCGGGTGTGTGGACTGTGGGGATAGTGGCAGCCCCCACTTTGGACACTAAGACTAAGTAAAGTTAGGTTAGGGTAAGGTAATGCAAATTATCTACTCATAACATGATAAACAATTGAAAAATAAACTACTGTACTATATTCCTTGAAGAAATAAAAACAAACAATTGTACATAAGGCTGCGGAAAGATTCTTTAGTGATACCCAAGTCATGGCCGGGATTCCGGGAAATCTATAAATGCACTGTAGGCGGTAGGCCTAGCTGCTGGCTGTACACTTATTAAATTGTACCGGTAATCTGGCTAAAAAGTTACCGGTATACAAAATGAGAACATAGAGGCAGGGTGCAGATCCCACTTTGGACACTAAGTTTGGACTTTGGTTAGGGTAAGTTATTGCAAATCTTCCACTCATAATATAAACTACAATAAAATAAGATACCAGTAGATAAGATACTACTGTAGCCTATTCTGCCTATAGCCTATACCTTGAAAACAAAAACAAACGGTAAGACTGCGAAAGTATTCTTCAGTGACAGGTCTACCCCTATAGGCCTAATCCCACGGCATGACGGCAAACTGTTATTGTCATAGGCTATAGCCTAGCCAGGGTGTCGAATGACGCTGTTTTTTTGAGTGATACAACTTTCTGTATAATGATAAAAAAAAATGAATCCTAGCCTAGGCCTAGCCTACGTATTTTTATATTATTATTTTAAAAGTTAGACATCTAAAATAGGCCTAGGCTTAGGCCTACTGTGTTCCAAAACTCAAGAGTAGCCTAGGCTAGGTTAGCCTAGCCTAGCCTTAGCTACAAAAAAAAAAAAAAAAAAAAACAGGAATGTTGGTCTAGGCTAAGTTTAATATACACTTCCCAGGTCATTTTAACAGTTCTATTGCTTCTATATATCATATAATACACCATAGAGTAAGTTTTTAATAACTAGAAAAAAAGGTCATCTTCTAAATAATTACCATAATTGAGGACCTTCGCCATTCCCGGGTTAAGAGTGGGCTCTGAGTCTTAGCCTACCAGAACCAGATTCCCAGCTGCCTAGCTAACCTTATTTTTTACTGTCTTTAACCTCAAATCTTCCTTGATCTTCATTAGCCTATCAATACATTACAGTATACATAGCCCCACTAGTGGGGGCAGTCCTAAGATTGTTGGATAATGGGTTATCCTAAGCCTAATATGCCTAGCCTCAGCCTAGGCTACTCATTTCTGCTTCAAATCATCATTATCATCATAGGCCTAGGCTAATACAAGTAGGCCTAGGCTTATCTGACAAAATAATATGCTTGGCTACTTACAAAATCGCTGTTTGGTGCTTGCTAGAAGTCAGGTTTATCCAAAGTATCACCTTGAACTTATACCTTATATATAATGAGTTCCCCAAGATTAATATGCACAATTTTAGAATGTGTAGGGCACTCGCACTTCACATGAAGTCAATGTTATATTCCAGCCCCTTAATTCACTCTATTTTTCCACAAATATATCGGTAAATAACAGCTAACACATTTCCAAGTGTTCCACAGTTGATTGGCGGCAAGCTAATTTGACGTCATCATTGGATTATTCTCGGAAACACCACAATGGAAAACGGTGCTGATATTCGTTCGTTGTTTTCCATTAATCCAACCACATATATACCCCTGAAAACCAATAATTCATCATAAAATCGTACTAATTTATAGCTTACCTTATGCCTCAAGGTCTTGCGCTCTTTGTCAAACACATAAAATTTATATTCATTCACTATTTTTAAGAAATTAGAGACCCCATAAAATTAGCACATATGAAACAATATCTGTATTTTGTAGGAGTTTAATTAAGAGGAAATCTGATCAGAAAATTAACATTCAAACTTAAATTAATATTTTACATTATTCATTTCAGTGAAATTTAGTCAATATATTAAACACATGGAGTAGTTTAGTTAATATATACATAGTTTTAGATAAATACCTATTATTATCCTTTAATCTACATATTATTGAGCATTCGAGTGCCAATAAAATTACGGTAGTTGTGTTCGTCTTGACTCAGCCTTCGGCGCAATATAACATCGGACTGTAGGGGTACATTGGTTGTTTGTTTGTTTGTTTGTTTTAGCGGACTCTCCCATCCAGGAGTTCGTTCTATGAACGATGGCTGTTTCCTTATTGTAATATATATTTGTTATATTGGTGCTAAAGTCAGTCACCTCATCCGAACCGAACAAGTTGTGTTTTCACAGTGTAAACAAATCGCTCTCATGACTCGAGCTCTGGATTTATCCGTCTATATTTACATTAGTAGCTGCATTTGGACTTCAATACAGGTGATATATAATAGTTCTAAGATCATAGCCAATGTAGAGTACAGTGTAGAGCAGAGCAACTATCGTTTGATGAGTGTAATGTAGAAATAGAATGGCAGGTTTAGCGGGGCTCCCGGCCGCCCCGGGACAGTCACAGGCTCTTAGCCTATTTCAGTATCAATATTTTTTCAATGTTAGGTTCGGGATCACGAAGAAAATGGGCGAATTTTGGCACACTGTAAGCAAGGCAGATCCCTGTCCCACACAACCCCAATTCAATTACAAAGCCCAATTATAGGCTTCACACTCTAATACCCTGAGGATCATCTTACCAAACGCAGGATTATGGGGGTCTGCAGAGCGCTGATTGGCCCAACCTGGCTGATCCCCCTTCACACCCAACCCTTCTCGTCCATATGCTTATCCAATTTTATCTTAAAGCTCCCTACAGTTTTAGATCCCACTATAGCACTTGGTAGTCCATTCCACCCATCTACAACTCTATTACCAGTAACCAAACCAATATTTGCCTATATCTTTTCTGAAACGAAATTTATCTAATTTGAAACCATTGGTACGAGTTCTTTCGCTATCACTGAGCTTTAGTACATTTCAGGCTGGGAAATTAGTGTTCCAGATCTAGTTGCCCCGGGCTAGTGAATTCAGAAATTTACTTGCCCTGATATATTCCTTACTTGCCCTGATATTTTTTTACTTGCCCTGAATATGAAATTTGTTGAATTAATACAAATTATGCTATATACTGTATATACAGTATATAATGTTTTTTAGTTATTTTGTTTTATTCAATATATTTTTTTTTTTAGGGGAATACAAAGGTTGCACATAGCAAAAAATAGCTTTCACAAGTTAGCATATAAAGACAGTGACAAAGTTACAAACAATGCAATACCATCAGATTAGTTATCTAATTAATATGTCAAAAATAACTAATACGGTACCAGTAAGTAATAAGCTGTCAGTGTACAAATATATTATAGAAAACTTATGAAATCATCTATCTATATGCTCAGGCCCAATCCCCATTTTGGGGGTAGCCAACTCAAGACAGAGCAAATCATACTCATCATCATACTCATGTTGAATATTAAGTAAGGTAAACCTCTGCAGAAAACTCATTCTGAAATCTGAACTAAATAAATAACTATCTATCTATCTAATATCTATCTCTGTGTGTGTGTGTGTTATATTGCAAAATTCATGGTTCACATCTCTAATGAATGCGAAGGACTAGCTTTAGTTTATGATAATAAATATGGCTGATTTTTTTTTTGTTTTTTTTTTTTATATAGAAAATAGAAATATGTCCAGAAAGTGAGTGATAAAGTCATCTTTAATCGACATTCGACACTCCCATGGCCTCCCAACCAATGTCTGCAATGGCAGACATTAGGGGTGAAGTAGACCAGTGTTGTAATTTACAACGTGAATACAAGACCCTGATCAGCATGATCGAATTGATTACACTGGTTACAAACTAAATTCACCACCACAGCCATTCCAACAGTATGATAACACACATTTCACTTGAACCCCCATACACAAATAATAATTCGCGGTTAGACATTATCAATTACCAACCCTCCCACGAAACAAGATACAAAATCGAACGAACTGAACGTTTCCTCTATGCTGGAGCTTAGTTTAAGAACATAAGAAAATGGGAGTCTGCAGAAAGCCGATTGGCCTAAGCAAGGCAGATCCCTGTCCCACACAACCCCAATTACAAAGCCCAATTATAGGCTCAACACTCTAATACCCTGAGGATCATCTTACCAAAACGGTTAGAGATTAACGCAGGATTACGGGGGTCTGCAGAGCGCTGATTGGCCCAACCCTGCTGATCCCCCTTCACACCCAACCCTTCTCGTCCATATGCTTATCCAATTTTATCTTAAAGCTCCCTATTGTTTTTAATCCCACTATAGCACTTGGTAGTCCATTCCACCCATCTACAACTCTGTTACCAAACCAATATTTGCCTATATCTTTTCTGAAACGAAATTTATCTAATTTGAAACCATTGGTACGAGTTCTTTCGCTCTCACTGAGCTTTAGTACATTTGTCATGTCCCCTTTGTTAATCCCACTAACCCACTTGAACACCTCTATCATATCCCCTCTAACTCTGCGTCTCTCTAACGAATGTAAGCCTAATTTCTTCAACCTTTCTTTATACGGAAGATTTCTAATATTATGGATCATTTTTGTCATTCTACGTTGTACTCTCTCCAATGAATCTATGTCCATTCTGTAATAAGGACACCAAAATTGAACAGCATAATCCATATGGGGTCTCACTAATGACAAGTAAAGTTTTAAGATAACATCAGCAGTTCTGTTACTCACACTCCTTGAGATGAACCCGAGAATCCTGTTTGCCTTGTTTCGAACGCTTATACACTGTTGTCTAGGCTTCAAATCATTGCTAACAAACACACCTAGATCTTTCTCACAATTTGAGTTTTCTAATTCCACATTAGCTAGTTTATATTTAACATTTGTATGCATCTTCCCTATCTTTAATACCTTGCATTTGTCAATGTTAAACTTCATCTGCCAATTTACTGACCATTCATGTAAGGTATCTAGATCCCTTTGGAGGCACTCTATATCTCTATCTGAATCAATTGTTCTCCCCATTTTGGTATCGTCTGCAAATTTACTTATCCTACTAGTTATACCTAAATCAAGGTCATTTATGTATATAACAAACAACAGAGGACCTAATACAGATCCCTGGGGGACACCACTTTTGACTGCTCCCCATTCTGACTTCGTACCATTTATGCTGACTCTCTGCTTCCTACCAATTAGCCATGACCTAATCCATCCCAACAACGCCCCACCTATTCCATGCGCCTCAACCTTTCTCATCAATCTCTCATGGGGGACTCTGTCGAAAGCTTTACTGAAATCTAAATATATTATATCATATGACTTGTCATTATCTACTGCTTCATATACCTCTGAGAAAAAACTAAGCAAATTAGTAAGGCAAGAACGTCCCTGAGTGAATCCATGCTGAGAAGAATTTATTAAATTAAATGTATCTAAATGGTTTCTAATTTTACTAGCAATAAATGACTCTAGTAGCTTTCCTATGATTGATGTAAGACTAATGGGACGGTAATTGGATGCTATTGATTTATCACCTTTTTTGAAGATCGGAACTACATTTGCAAGCTTCCAAGCTTCTGGAACTACACCTGTTTCTAATGATTTGTTAAATAGAAATGTTAATGGGTAACTTAACTCATCTCTGCATTCTTTTAATACTCTAGCATATACCTCATCAGGACCAGGCGATTTATGAGGTTTCAGTCTGTCAATTTCCTTAAGCACATCATTTCTACTTATAGTAACCGTACTTAACCTATTATCTATACTATCGCTGTATACCTTACTGACTTCTGGAAACTGTGCCAAATTTTCATTAGTGAAAACGGAAAGAAATTGACTATTTAATATACTGCACATTTCTAAATCATTTTCTGTCATTTCTCCTATCGAAGTTTTAAGGGGACCAATTACATCTCTAACCTTGGATTTATATAGTTGGTAAAAAGCTTTAGGATTATTTTTTGTCATTGGCAACCTTAATTTCTTTTTTCTTTACTAATATCCTGTTTTACCTGTCGTGATAGATTCTGATAGTAAGCAAGTAGGTGAATTTCGCCTTTTTTAAATTTTTCTATATATTCCTCTCTTTTTTCCTAGAAGATCTAATAGTCTATTATTCATCCATTTGGGTTGGTTCTGTGTTGATCTAAATTTTCTTTTGGGGATATATTTATTTTGCGCATTGAATACTGACTTGATAAAATTATCGTATGTATCTACCAAGTTTGACGTCTCTTCCTGACTTAAGATGACAGGTGCCTGAGAAAGGATACACTCATTTGGACACCTGGATCGACTTAATTTTTTGACCATAGGGTCCGCTAACAGGGCTTCTCTTAACCCACCATAATTGGCTTTTCTGAAGTCAGGTATTAATGTTGTATTCTCTCTGATATTACCTTTCCATTGTATATTAAAATACACAGAATTGTGATCACTATTTCCTAGGTGGTCCCCGATTTCTACACTATTTATCATATGTTCATTGTTACTGAAAAACTAAATCGAGAATATTATCACCTCTAGTCGGCGTATCTATGAATTGAGATAAAAAACTATCTTGTACTACCTCAATAAACTCCTTTGAATCAGAGTCGCCTATTTGTTGCTGCCAATCTATATTAGGGAAATTAAAATCCCCCATAATGCACACGTTGCTAAGCCTTGATGCTATTTTAATTTCCTCCCATAATGATGTTCCGTCATTTCTACTCATATTTGGCGGTCTATACATAACTCCAATAACTAAAGTCTCACTACCTTCGTTAACTTCTACCCAAACACTTTCATTTTCATTATTTACTCTAATACCTGATTTAGTACAGCTTTTTAATGAACTCCTGACAAACACTGCTATACCGCCGCCCCTCCTACTTGTTCGGTCATATTTAAACAAACTATATCCCGGTATATCAAACTCTGCTAAAAAATGCCTGGTTTCTGTATTAATCCATGTTTCAGTTAGCGCTATTATGTCTATATTTTCTTTGCTAACCAGTGCTCTAAGTTCGTTCATTTTGTTACATAAACTCCTGCAATTTGTATAATAAACCCTTAAACTATTACTTGTATTTGCAACTATTTTTCTATTGTTTTTAACTAATTTATTTTTACCTGTTGAACTACTGGACCTAGACGGAAAAGCTACGCTATCAGAATGTTCGTTATTACTATCAATTTCATGTGGCTGGGATTCTATTTTACTTACACACCTATGGTTTATTAACAAAACCCCGCAACAAACTTGTCGAGTGAGCTGGCTAAGGTCGAAACTCCTAGTCGAGAGAGATGTACTCCATCCTGGGCATACAGTTCATCCTTACCGTAGAAGAGGGTCCAGTTATCCAGGAATGGAATAGTATTTGCCTTGCAATACTTCTCCAGCCGGCTATTTACACCAATAGCCCTGGAGGACCATTCCTTCCTTACCCCTCTTCTTGGTAGGATACTGTGTACCACAGGAACTCCACCCTTCTCCTTGATCCTCTCCAACATTTCCTGGTACGTGGTGAGCAACTCCTCAGTCCTGCATTTCCAAATGTCGTTGCTCCCTGCGTTGAGGAAGATGATGGGGTCCTCTCCACTCGCTTCCATGACACCATCTAGCTTTTCTGCCACCTTCTCGACTCCGGCACCAGGCAGACAAACAACTTTACCAACATGTGTGTTAGTAGCCCTACCAAGGTATTTAACCACTGAATCCCCTACAATTAAAATAGACTTAGCTGTTTTCTGTTGCCGGCCTGTAGCAGAAGTAGTAGCAGCAGAAGTAGCTGCAGATTTCCTCCCCTCCCCTCTCACTGCCCCGCTGTAAGACGGGTCATCTCCTTCCTCCTTTCCCCTTCACTGCCATCACACTCGTCATCCAGGGTGCTATACTTGTTTTTAACAGTCACATACTGCTTCTGGAAGGTTAATTTCATTCCTCTTGAAGATGCCACCTTCCAGGAAGAGTCCGGGTTTCCTACACCAGTGGCATTTTTTTTTTCCTCAAATGCCATCTTCAATGCTAAGTTCTCGTCCTTGAGAGATTGGACCTCGAGCTCAACATTCTCCAGCCTCTCTTGCAAAGCAAGACAAAGCTGGAGAACATGGGAAGAGGTGACAATCTCATCAGCACAAGCCATCACTAAGAATGTTCACCTCACTAGGGGATAAACAGGTATGTCACGAGCGGTCACTGGGTACGTCCTCACTGGTCAAAGGTCAGGAGCCTACTGTATAACTAGTAGGATAAGTACATTCGCAGACGATACTAAATTGGGGAGATCAATTGATTCAGATAGCGATATAGAGTGCCTCCAAAGGGATCTAGATACCTTACATGAATGGTCAGTAAATTGGCAGATGAAGTTTAACATTCACAAATGCAAGGTATTAAAGATAGGGAAGATGCATACAAATGTTAAATATAAACTAGCTAATGTGGAATTAGAAAACTCAAATTGTGAGAAAGATCTAGGTGTGTTTGTTAGCAATGAATTGAAGCCTAGACAACAGTGTATAAGCGTTCGAAACAAGGCAAACAGGATTCTCGGGTTCATCTCAAGGAGTGTGAGTAACAGAACTGCTGATGTTATCTTAAAACTTTACTTGTCATTAGTGAGACCCCATATGGATTATGCTGTTCAATTTTGGTGTCCTTATTACAGAATGGACATAGATTCATTGGAGAGAGTACAACGTAGAATGACAAAAATGATCCATAATATTAGAAATCTTCCGTATAAAGAAAGGTTGAAGAAATTAGGCTTAAATTCGTTAGAGAGACGCAGAGTTAGAGGGGATATGATAGAGGTGTTCAAGTGGGTTAGTGGGATTAACAAAGGGGACATGACAAATGTACTAAAGCTCAGTGATAGCGAAAGAACTCGTACCAATGGTTTCAAATTTGATAAATTTCGTTTAAGAAAAGATATAGGCAAATATTGGTTTGGTAACAGAGTTGTAGATGGGTGGAATGGACTACCAAGTGCTATAGTGGGATTAAAAACGATAGGGAGCTTTAAGATAAAATTGGATAAGCATATGGACGAGAAGGGTTGGGTGTGAAGGGGGATCAGCAGGGTTGGGCCAATCAGCGCTTTGCAGGCCCCCGTAATCCTGCGTTAATCTCTAACCGTTTTGGTAAGATGATCCTCAGGGTATTAGAGTGTTGAGCCTATAATTGGGCTTTGTAATTGGGGTTGTGTGGGACAGGGATCTGCCTTGCTTAGGCCAATCGGCTTTTTGCAGACTCCCATTTTCTTATGTTCTTATGAAAACTGTTGGATATTGGACTTTGGACATTCAAACATTATATTTGAATGTCCAGAAGTCCAATATCCATCAGTTTTCAGGTTTTGGTACAATTTTAGTTACTGGACACCTATTTGACAGGTACCACCGAGTAACCGAGGATTTAATACATATTTTTTTTCGGTTTCCACGCATCCAACACCAAGCCTCCGAGCTGTCAACACCTCGCAGCTGCTCTCCGATAATGAGTTACCTTGTGTGAAGTTGATAGGAGTGTCTAAGTGTTGTCCCGGAAATTTATATGTGCATTTCATAAGTAATTAGGTGTTTTTATGAGAATTCAGATTTAATTGGATATTCCAAGTACAGTAATTGAAAATATGGATTAAGTAAGACAGTTCCTGGAGTGAGATGGGATAGTGGGGCGATTGTTGTTTTTAGGCTGGCAGACGACCACCTCGCGATGGCGTGAAAGCCTAGCTGGGGATGAGGAGGAATACGAATTTGAAGGCTTTATCACCGAGGACAAGGATGATCAGTTGGCAAGTATGAAAAAAACAATTGATGGGTCTAGTGAGATGGAGGGGAGTGATGGAAAATTGGAGGAAGGAGTTAGGGGCTAAAGTAGAAGTTTTGTCCGATATGTGTGGCGTTACTAGCGGGGTGGATAGGCCTAGGCCAGTAAGTGACAGCCTAGAGGCAGTGATGGCCAGAGTAGACGAGTTAGCGGCTGAAAATGTGGCACTCAAGGCTCAGCTTAAGGAATATGAGGGCCACCTGAGTGAGGAAGTAAAAGGAATTAGTGAGGTAAAAAATGAGTGGACAAGGGTAGAGAGTGCCACGATGGTAGCCCTTGAAGAAATTGTGAAGGAGCAGAAGGAAGAGAGAGAAAAGGAAAAGAAAGAGTTTGAAAAAAATGTAGTGCAAGTTTTAAAGAAGAAAGAGAAGGTAGTGAGAGAGACAATAGATAGAGGTAAGTGTGTAGTAATCTTTGGAGATGTGGAAGAGCACCTGGCAGATATGAAGGTAAGAAAGGAAAGGGATGTTGTGAAAGTCAAGGGGATACTGGATTACTTAGACGAGGGTTATGGATGGGTAAAAGAATTGGAGGAGGTGAGAAGGTTAGGAAAATATAAGAAGGGCGAGATGAGACCACTAAGAGTGGAACTAAAGTTTAGATCAACAGCAGAAGCAGTAGCCAATGTGAGCTGGAAATTAAATTCGACAGAGCTGAATCATATAAGGGTAAAAAAGGACCTAAGTGTAGAAGAACGAGAACAGTTAAGGGAACTCCAAGCTAAGGCTGATGAAGAGAATGGAAAGTTGTCTGAAGAGCAAAAGAAGATTTTTTTTGGAGAATAAGGGAAGGGCAAGTAAGGAAGTGGTACATCAGGAGCCACCAAGAACCGAAAGTAAGAGGAGTGATAGGGAAAGAGACAGAGAGACAAGTACGAAGTCAAAGCAAGGAGACGGAGCGAGAGATAATGCAGGGAGCAGGGGACCGGAGAGAGAGTCAGGATGTGGTGGAGGTGGAACAGAGGGAGAGAGGGGGGGAGGGAGGAGAATAGAATTAGCAGGGGAGGTGGAACTGGGTCAGGGAAGGGATGGAGGAGGAGGAGGTGAACCTGGTAGGAGGCAGAGAGGGAAGAGAAACAAGGAGGTGGATTCAAATATACTGTGCTACTACACTAATATAGATGGAATAAACAGTAAAAAGGTAGAGTTAGATGATATATTAAGAAGAGATCAACCACAGATAGTCTGTTTGACGGAGACAAAGCTGAACCAGGACTTTGACAGCAACATAGTGTTTAGTGAAGGATATAATATATGATAGGAAGGGTAAAAGGGGAGGTGGAGTGGCAGTATTAGTTAAGAACCCTATGACAGCAAAGCACGTGGAGTTAAATAATGATAAGGCAGAAATAATGGCAGTTGAACTCAATGATATAGAAGGAAAAAAGCTAGACATAGCAGTAGCTTACATGCCACCAAAGACCAGAGCATGGAGGGAGTTGGAGTTTGAGGAGATGGTAGAGGATATGATTCAGTCGTTGAGAAGATTGCTTTTAAGGAAAAATCGATTGATCTTGGTAGGAGATTTCAACTGTAGTGAGGTTGATTGGGAATCGGGAGATGCAGGGCCAAATCAGAGATCTTGGGGAAGTCGGCTAGTGGAGTTGGTTACGGAAAATGTACTTGCACAACATGTGAAGGAAAATACAAAAATGAGGGGTAATAACGAACCTTCTAAACTCTATCTGATTTTTACAAAAGATCCTCACGAAATTAGTGATATAAACTATCTATGTCCTGTAGGTAAAAGTGATCACCTATTACTAAAATGGAAGTTGACCTCGAGTAATGCCAATAGATCAGACAATAGCTACATACAGTAAATGACAGATTAAATTATAGTAAAGCTGATTATGTATCCTTGAAAAGATATTTAGAGGGAGTAGATTGGGATCTTATTTTTAAGAAACAGGACATACAAGGTAAATATAGTAGATTCCTCGAAATTTATAGAGTAGGAACCAATCTGTTTGTCCCAAAATATAAAACTGGAAATTTTACTAAGCAGAAAGATTGGTTTAATTTGAAATGCAAAAGAGCTTTGGGTAGGCGTGATGCAGCTTGGGCTAGATTAAGAAGAAGGAACACTGAGAGTAATCGGAATAAATATAAACAGGAGAGGAATAGATATGTTAACATAATTAGGCAAGTTAAAATGAACTATGAGAAGAACATAGTAAATAAATGTGAAAGTGACCCTAGATTATTTTATAAATATATAAACAGTAAGTTGAAGGTAAAGAAACAAATTACTAAATTAAGAGTTGATGCTAGGACGTATGAAAATGTATCGGACATGTGTGAGGTAATGAATAACAAATTGGGGTCAGTTTTTACTAGAGAGGAAGGTTTTGACGAACCACAGGCGGGAGTACTGGAGAGTGGTCTTAGTAAGATTGAAATAACTAGAGATGAGCTGTTAACTGCGATGAGAGGACTTGAAGTAAGGAAAGCTATGGGACCGGATGAAGTGTCTGCCTGGGTTTTAAAGGAGTGTGCAGAGCAATTAGTGGAGCCAGTGAGGGACATAATTCAAGCTTCCTTAGATAAAGAACAGGTTCCTGTTGAATGGAAAAGAGCAAATATCATCCTGATATACAAGAATGGAAACCCTGAGGACCCTCTAAACTATAGACCAGTTTCACTTACTAGTATTGTATGCAAGATTTGTGAAAAGCTAATTAGGAAGAGATGGATGAAAATGTTGGAGAGAAAGAAGATAATAACCCCAAAGCAATTTGGATTCAGAGAAGGGACATCTTGTGTTACCAGTTTGCTATGTTATTACAGTAGGGTGATAGATGTACTCCAAAAAAGAGGCGGATGGGTGGACTGTGTCTACTTAGACCTTTCCAAAGCATTCGATAAGGTACCACATAAGAGATTGTTATCTAAGCTTGAGACGCTAGGATGTGTCAGGGGGAGTTTGCTGAAATGGATGGAGAGCTATCTAACAGATAGGGAAATGAGGACCAACATTAGAGGAACTTACTCATCGTGGCGGAAAGTTGAGAGTGGTGTGCCACAGGGATCTGTGTTGGCACCTCTCATGTTCCTTATGTACGTGAATGACCTGCCGATAGGCATAAATTCCTACATGTCAATGTTTGCAGACGACGTAAAAATTATGAGACAAATAACAAATAAAAGTAGTTGTGAGGAGCTGCAAGGGGATTTAGATAGAATATATGAATGGAGCACCAAGTGGAAAATGAAATTTAATATAAGTAAATGCCATGTGTTAAATATGGGAAGAAGTGTGAATAGACCAAATTGGGAGTACAGGATGGGAGATAATATAATTAGCAAGGCCGAAAAAGAAAAGGATTTAGGGTTGATTATACAAGATAATTTGTCGCCAGAGAAACATATTAACAAGCTCTTTAGCGGAATGTATGCAATGGCCGGGAATATGAAAGTTGCTCTGAACTACTTGGATGAGACCATGGTAGCGAAAATTATGAAGAGTATGATTAGACCAAGATTGGAGTATGCAGCAGTGGTGTGGTCCCCGCATCTAAAGAAGCATATTCACAAGTTAGAAAGAATCCAGAGAGCAGTTACTAGATTGGTTCCAAGTCTCAGAGAACTGCCATATGAAGGGAGGCTAGACAAATTAAATCTACCAAGTTTAAAAGAGAGGAGAGAGAGGGGAGACATGATAATGATGTACAAATGCACCCGGGGGCTGGAGAGGCTGGATATGTTAATTATGGATACAGGAATAACTAGAGGCCACGGCTACAAAGTAAAAAGACCTACCTGCAAGAACGATATCAGGAAGTTTAGCTTCCCCTATAGATGTATTGACAAATGGAATGGGCTGGAGGAGGAGGTGGTAGGGGCAAGGAACATCCATATTTTCAAGAAAAAATTGGATAAAAAGTAGACTGAGAGACGGGACAACACGAGCTTAGCTCAACTCCTGTAAACTACAATTAGGTAAATACACCTTTTTCTGGTCCGGTAATAGGCTAGTATTGAAAACGTTATAATAACTTTTTAAATGTGGTTTTCGACGGGAATAAAACAGGGCGTTTGGGCTGAAAATTGGCGGCGGGGGGAGTCCGTCGTCGCTTCGGATCGTCGCGGTTTGTTTACCCAGGACGCTCGAGGTGACGGCCAGCTGTTTTACTTGCCCCCTGCTGGCCACATAGTCCTAGATGACGATTATTATAATTAACGGGGGAGGGAGGGGGGCAGAGCCCCCCCTCAACCCTGTCCTGTATCCCATGCCCTATAACGCAAGTTTTTATCACAAAATTGACCCAACAAGCTTAGCCATTTTAAGTCGACCGACAAGGCGGGACCGGGAAGTCACTCCGAGTGTAAAGTAAACAAAGCGACGCTACTTCCACGAACGCAACCGAGTTTTCTTTATATTTCGTCTCATATTATCATTATTAAAGTGTCCCCATTGCTGTTTTAGTGTTTTGTACACCAGAAAAGGGTGTAGCTTGGTGTTGGATGCGTGGAAACCGAAAAAAAATTGTATTAAATCGTTGGCGGTACCTGTCAAATAGGTGTCCAGTAACTAAAAATTGTACCCAGGTTTTTATTGGATATTCAACTCTAGGCCACTCACTATCCAGTAATGTTTGAATGTCCAAAGTCCAATATCTAACAGTTTTCAGGATTCTATTGGATATTCAGGATCTGTAGTGTCATCGGTATTTACTACGGCTTGTTATTCCGTAACAGTATATAAAATTATGTATTTTCTGATTAACATTACTTATTAGTGGGATTAACAAAGGGGACATGACAAATGTACTAAAGCTCAGTGATAGCGAAAGAACTCGTACCAATGGTTTCAAATTAGATAAATTTCGTTTCAGAAAAGATAGGTTTAATGTTATTTTAATACCACAAATTTTGTTGATATATTTGAAGATAAATAATGAATCTATATGCTCTAAAGATCATAAGAAAATTTGTTTTAACCCTCGGCAAAACCTAATAAAAAAGTATGGTAGGGCCTACTAAAATTTATTTTTCGTAACAAGGTTGTCAATACGGTACTTTCAGTCATCAATAGCTCTAAAGATCATATGAAAATGTGTTAAACCCTCGGAAAAACCTAATATAAAAGTATGGTACTGTACTAAAATTTCATTTTCGTAACAAGGTTGTCAATACGGTACTTTCCCGTTATCAATGTACTGTACAGTACAATCAAGCTGAAGATTGCAGAGTAAACACCATAGACTTCATCGACTTTTATTTCACCTTCGTATAATCGACAGCCAATTTTTTTTTTTTTTTTATTAAGGGATTAGTACTGTACTCAACCAGCTGGGGTGTGGGGGCAGCAGCCCCCACCCATAATACTAGGTTAGGTTAGGCTAATGTCTTTTCAAATCACTATCGGGGAGCGAGCGTGTCTCAACATCGATCGATAGGCCTGATGGGGAAAATAGGTTTTCCCGAGATTTCTAATTAATTACAAACACTATACCTGTATATTGATGCAAATGACCAATTTTTTTTATAAAAAACACTGAAAATTTGTGGTATTAAAATAATAATTTTCCAAAAGATATAGGCAAATATTGGTTTGGTAACAGAGTTGTAGATGGGTGGAATGGACTACCAAGTGCTATAGTGGGATCAAAAACGGTAGGGAGCTTTAAGATAAAATTGGATAAGCATATGGACGAGAAGGGTTGGGTGTGAAGGGGGATCAGCCGGGTTGGGCCAATCAGCGCTCTGCAGACCCCCGTAATCCTGCGTTAATCTCTAATCCGTTTTGGTAAGATGATCCTCAGGGTATTAGAGTGTTGAGCCTATAATTGGGCTTTGTAATTGGGGTTGTGTGGGACAGGGATCTGCCTTGCTTAGGCCAATCGGCTTTCTGCAGACTCCCATTTTCTTATGTTCTTATAATATGAATTTTAATTGTGTGATAATAGATTTGCCAAGAAAAATTAAGGAATTTTTTTATTTTAATACCACAAATTTTCCGAGTGTTTTTTATAAACAAAATTGGTCATTTGCATCAATATACTGTATAGTGTTTGTAATTAATTAGAAATCTCGGAAAACCTATTTTCCCCATTAGGCCTATCGATCGATGTTGAGACACACTCGCTCCCCGATAGTGATTTGAAAAGACATTAGCCTAACCTAACAACCTTACCTAACCTAACCTAGTATTATGGGTGGGGGCTGCCATCCCCACACCCCCGCTGGTTGAGTACTTAATAAAAAAGAAATAAAAATTGGCTGTCGATTATACGAAGGTGAAAGAAAAGTCGATGAAATCTATGGTGTTTACTCTGCAATCTTCAGCTTGATTGTACATTGATAACTGGAAAGTACCGTATTGACAACCTTGTTACGAAAATTAAATTTTAGTACCATACTTTTTTTATTAGGTTTTTCCGAGGATTTAACACTTTTCCATATGATCTTTAAAGCTATCGGTGACTGAAAGTACCGTATTGTTACGAAAAAAACATTTTAGTACCATACTTTTTTATTAGGTTTTGCCGAGGGTTAAACAAAAATTCTTATGATCTTTAGAGCATATAGATTCATTATTTATCTTCAAATATATCAACAAAATTTGTGGTATTAAAATAACATTAAACCAAAATTAAATACAACATAAATAATATACGTATTGATCATACTAAACGTATCTAAGCAAACCAGCTTGCTTCGTTCAAGATCGCTTGAGATTCGTCGCTTTGTTTACATCCGAATGTCCAAAGTCCAATATCGAACAACTTTCAGCCAGCTTGGGCGGCCTATAGAAGATTGGAGTGTACTGTACTATCATTTATTTTGGTAACGCTCAACAAGACTACGTCGGCCTTATTAACCATGTTTTTTTTTTTCCTTACCCATTATCCATCAATCTGAAGATACAGCGTCAAATCGTGCCATTTATTGGGTGAATCGCGCTTTTACAGTAGGCGAGGGAAATTGTGGGGGTAAATTGGATACCGTACATGATTATGTTATGTTCTTATGATGGGTTGAGGTTGAAATCGGGGTTTTTCAAGTTTTCGATAACGAAATTCCTCCATGTGGTCTATAGGCTAGGCCCAATGAGAAAAATATGGTGAGTCTATTGGTCCCTATTTTCCCTGATAAATTGTATCTAATAGCGCCGATGTAGTGTCCTTGAATATTATCTTTTATTTTGATTTACATAGCCTAGTACTAGACTCAGGCGCTGCCGCACTGAGTGTCCACTGTCCAACCATTGAAACTAGACACCTTTTCGGTCAATGTTAAGGAGACGGACCACCGGGATCAGTGACCACAGCTATTTTTGGTACGACGGTACTTATTACCGAAACTACCACTAATTATTTCTCAACATTTGAAGGCTATTATAGAATAAGGATGGTGCAAAGATCATATTAAAATGTTGTTGTAGGCTAGTAATTCGTGATTGTATCTAACCTTGTGTGTATGTGTGACAATTGAATTAAGGCATGTCAGTTTATTAGCCAAATCACTACCAATTAATTCGGCAGTTAATGAAATAACCTACAGTAAATATTGTATTGGTGAATTTATTGTCTTTCTCTGATCACCTAGCCGAGAAAATTAACAAGGCCAATAAAATTGTGGGCTTAATTCGAAGAACATTTGTGTACCTGGAATCCTGGATCCAGAAATTTTCAAAGCTCTTTTCACAGTGATAGTACAAAGGAGTACAAAGGAAATCAAGCAACAACAGGTCTAGTGACCCTTCTAGGTTGCTTGTCCTCCAAAACACTGAGGATCAAGTGTCCAAACAGTGGTTTAGAGTGGGTAAGGGAACATTGGAAAGGGAACTACTGCCCTGCCACTAACGTGGCAGGACTAGGAAGTTAGTAGGGGACATATGGGTTAGTAACTGAGGGGAGGATAAAGTTATTCATTTACAAACGCAGTCAGTCGCGGGTTTGATGCGAGATATTTGTCTAGGCGGAATTTAAATGAATCAACGGTGCTGCAGTCTATAACGTCTCGGGGAAGCCCATTCCACAAGTTGACAACTCGATTGAAGAAGAAATTCTTAGATTCGTGCGAGTTAAAAGATTTACCAATAATTTTGCAACCGTTTCCCCGCGTGTAATTAGATTGGTCGATAGTGAAGTACTTACTACAGTTCATATTGTCGATGCCTTTGATGATTTTGAACACTTGAATTAAGTCGCCTCTTAATCTGCGCTGGGTTAAAGGAAATAGATTAAATTCTCTAAGACGCTCTTCGTATGGTTTGTTCTTTAGGCTAGGTATCATTTTGGTAACTCTACGTTGAACTCGTTCTAGCTTGTTTATATCTTTTTGGTAATAAGGGCACCAGGATTGAACGCAGTATTCCAGAAGAGGGCGGACTAAGGAATTGTAAAGGGTTAGGATAACTTCTTTGGATTTATGCTCAAATGACTTGCCTATAAAGCCAATTATTTTGTTTGCCTTCTTAACAACTTCTGAACATTGTTGACTCGGTTTTAGGTTACTCGATATTGTTACTCCCAGATCAGTTTCTCTGTTTACATTCTTAAGCTGAGTGCCATTCATCGAATAGTTTGCTTTCTCATTTAGGTATCCGACATGTAGTACTTTACATTTATCCGCATTGAAACTCATTTGCCAAATTTGGGCCCAACATGACAATTTATCTAGATTGTGTTGCATATCGTTAACTTGTTCTTTTGAGAGTACGCTATTTGCAATTTTTGTATCGTCAGCAAATTTTGAGATTGTGCAGGTGAGACCCTCATCTATGTCGTTGATGTAAATTAGAAAGAGAATTGGTCCTAGTACCGATCCCTGGGGTACCCCGCTACTTACATTGGTCCATTTAGATGCCTTACCGTTTATGACTACCCTTTGCTTTCTGTTGCTGAGCCAATTTTCTATCCATTTCAACACACCGTCTTGTATTCCATGCGCTTTTAGTTTTAGCAGTAAACGTTTGTGGGGAACTTTGTCAAAGGCCTTTTGAAAATCAAGGTATATAATATCTACAGCTTTACTCTCATCGTAGAGGTTGAGGATATCGTGGAAGAAGTCTAAGAGGTTTGTTAAACAGGAACGTTTTTTACGAAAGCCGTGTTGAGTATCTTTAAGTATGTTATTTTCCTCTAAGTGATTTACGAGTCTGTCTCGTATGACCGTTTCTAGCATTTTACATACAACTGAGGTTAAGCTAATTGGACGATAGTTACTGGGTAGGGATTTGCTGCCTTTTTTGAATATCGGTGTTACGTTGGCTAGCTTCCACTGATCAGGCATAGTTCCAGACTGCAAGGATTTATTGAATAGTAATGTCAGTGGTTTGGAGAGCTCATTCTTAGCTTCCTTTAGAACTCTAGGCGAGATTGTATCAGGTCCTGGCGTTTTATTTACCTTGAGTTTATCTAAACAATTCAATACTTCTCTCTCTGTAACGGTGATATTGCTTAGAACATCTGAATTATCAATCTGAATCGGCGATGGTGTAGGGATATCACTGAGGTCTTCTGTTGTAAAAACTGATGCAAAGAAGGTATTGAGGGCATTACTCATTTGTACTTCGTCTTTGGTGTATTCTCCATTTTCATCGACTAACGGTCCAACAGTTGAAGTAACTACTTTTTTCTTTCTGATATAACTATAGAATTCTTTCGGGTTTGTTTTACTTTGATTCGCAATATGTAACTCTAAGGTCTTTTTACTTTGCTTAATTAACTTTTTGGCTTTGCGTCGTAGCTCAACAAATTTCACCCGTTCTTCGTCATTTTGTGAGGATTTTAATCTATCATTAGCAAATTTTTTAGCAAGCAGGCAGTTTGAAATATCTTTATTCCACCATTTGGGCTTATTATTATGGCCTGGACGCCGTATTTTCGATGGTATGCAGTCTTGCACTGCTTTTAGGTAAGTGGTTTCGAATAACTTCCAAGATGTATTTATGTCGTTATTGTTAATTAAAAAGCTCCAGTCAGTTTCTTTAAACATAGCTCTAAGTTTATGGAAGTTTGCTTTCTTGAAATTAGGGACTTTTTCGATGCTACTATTTGGTTCGTTACTAGTAAACTTTAAAGTGAAAGTTATCGTACGATGGTCGCTGTTACTGAATTCATCACCAACATTCAAATTCTCTATCAATTCTTCTTTTGTTGCAAGTACAATGTCAAGAACGTTATTACCACGGGTCGGCATTCGAACAAATTGATAAAGCGAACTCTCTTGCAAGTTCGTATACAAGTCATGTCCGGAGTGTGAAGTAAGAGTATCGCCCCACTTGGTCACAGGTAAATTAAAGTCGCCAAAAATTACGGTATCTTGTGAGTTACTTACATCTGCAATTTGTTCGTAAATTTCTCGGTCAGTTTGCACTGATTGAGCTGGAGGTCTGTATATTAACGCAAGTATTATTTTTGTACCTTTATTATTCTTTATTAGCACAAAAGATGTGTCGACGTTCACAATTTGAGGTTTTGACACGAGGGTCGGGTTAAGACTTTCTTTGATATAAAATAAAACGCCACCTCCATTTTTATTTATTCGGCTGTTCTCAAACATTACATAACCGGGAAGTGAATACTCTGCTAAAAAGTCTCTATCTTGTGTATTGAGCCAAGATTCTGTTATGCCAATCACATCATAATTTTCTGTAAACACTAGTTCCTCTAAATCTGAAAATTTATTGCGTATGCTACGAGCGTTTGCATAGAAAACATTCAAAGTTTTGGATTTGGGATTCAAGGAACGGTCTTTATTCAAATTATTGGTTCTGGTCGGATCTACATTTACATTCATGGCTGTCCTCGGTCCTCGGTCGTTATCCCTGACGGTTTTGAATTTGGGTCGTGTTGGTGGAGCTTTATACAAATTCGCGGTTCTTGACGGATTAGTATTTAATTCCTTTGTAGATTGCCGTCCTCGCTGTCTTCGGTCCTCCTTCCTGGTTGTCCTGTGCGGAGTCGATTTCTTCTCCGAAAATCCTTCACCGCATCGTTGAGAAGACGCCCAAAACGCGCTGCTCCCACCTGGTTCAGATGAACTCCATCGTCCGAAAACAAATAGTCATCGTAGTAGAAATTGTCCCAGGTGTCGACGAATCCCACGTTCTCCTTCCTGCAGAGGTTTGCTAGACAACGATTTGTGCTGGTGGCTATGTTGTAAAATCGGCTCTCTACACCGAGCCGGGGGACGATTCCCGAGACGATGATCCTTGATGACTTCATCAGCTGCTGGTACTTTAAAAGCAAATCTTCCGACCGGGTTCGCTGTACATCGTTGGATCCAACGTGGATGACGTACATTGTATTAACTGGGGCCAGCTTTGATACTTCGTCAACTGCTGCAACTACGTCATCCACACCACCACCAGGGATACAAAAACGCTTCCTGGTCTTAGGTGCCCTGGCGCAAAACTCTGTGAGCTGACCACGTATCATCGAGTCTCCCACGAGCCGGACTTCTTCTATTTCCTCTTCGTCATCTGAGTCTGCGAGTATCTGGAAACGGTTTTGACACTCGGTAATCGGTATGTGTTTCCTGGTCTTGGGGCAAACGTTGTTCCTCACGACACGGAAGTTGTCTTGAGGGGGAAGAGAGTCGCTATTTGTATCTTGAGTATCGGAAACATCAGCTGAAATGGCTACTGTAGGCGTTGAATTGTTGGCAGTTGACGTTGGGGCGTTGGTGAGTTAGTGAGTTAGTGAGACCACACTTGGAATATGCAATGCAAACCAGGTGTGGTGTCCTCACTTTGTAAAGGACATAGCCTGGATGCGCTTGAAAATTTACAACGCCGAGCAACTAAACTGGTACCTCAACTGAAAAACCTCACCTATGAAGAAAGATTAAGGAGGCTAAATCTACCGACACTGGCCTACAGAAGATCACGGGGAGACCAGATTGAGGCCTACAAGATCATAACCTAAAAATACGACAATGACTGCACAGAGGGAATATTTCCGATGAGGGAAGACGACGTCACCAGAGGTAATACTGTACAAAGAAAATCTTCAAACCAAGGGCTAGACTCAACCTCAGGAAATACTCCTTCTCACACAGGATTGTCGGTGACTGGAATAAGAACATAAGAAAATAGGAGTCTGCAAAAAGCCGATCGGCCCATACAAGGCAGATCCCTGTCACACCCAACCCCAATTACAAGGCCCAATTATAGACCCATCTCACTAATACCTTGAGTACTGACCCCACCAAAACGGTCTGAGATTAACACAAGATTACGGGGGTCTGCTGAGCGCCGATTGGCCCACACCTGGTAGATCCTCCTCACACCCAACCCATTTCGTCCATATGCCTATCTAATTTTATCTTAAAGCTCCCTATCGTTCTTGATCCCACTATATCACTTGGTAGCCTATTCCACCCATCTACAACTCTGTTACCAAACCAATATTTGCCTATATCTTTTCTGAAACAAAATTTATCTAATTTGAAACCATTTGTACGAGTTATTTCGCTATCACTGAGCTTTAGTACATTTTTCATGTCTCCTTTATTAATTCCACTAACCCACTTGAATACCTCTCATGTCACCTCTAACTCTGCGTCTCTCTAACGAATGTAAGCCTAATTTCTTCAACCTTTCTTCATAAGGAAGATTTCTAATATGGATCATTTTTGTCATTCTACGTTGTACTCTCTCCAATGAATCTATGTCCATTCTGTAATAAGGACACCAAAATTGAACAGCATAATCCATATGGAGTCTCACTAATGACAAGTAAAGTTTTAAGATAACATCAGCAGTTCTGTTACTCACACTCCTAGATATGAACCCGAGAATCCTGTTTGCCTTGTTACGAACGCTTATACATTATTTTCTAGGCTTCAAATCATTGCTAACAAACACACCTAGATCTTTCTCACAGTCTGAGTTTTTTAATTCCATATTAGCTAGTTTATATTTAAAAATTTTATGCATCTTCCCTATCTTTAACCCTTAAAGAGCGGCGCTCGGCTTAAGTCGTGCACCAATTTGCAGCAAGTTAGGAGCATTATTAAGGCTTTTAAAAGGTTAAAATCGAGTGCAAATGGCCGGGAGAGCAGCGGGCCAGACAGCCGACTCCCAGGGCTTACCGCCGCCCATTAACTCATGTTCCCTGTGTTCTCGAGAGGCCGGCAGTGTAGCCAGTAGTGAGCATAGCTGGGGAAAATATACCGATATATGCTAAACTTCCATGTTCGTGGCACCACTGCAAGAGAACCACGAGTGCTACGTAGCTCGTTCTGGTCTCATTTTGAAGCTTTTAGTGCCTATTTTTTGCTAAATAATTTTGTTTTCATGCAGATGCTTGATTTATCATGCAGGAGGACCTGAATATTCCCAAATGAGCCCAAAACACCCCGCTAGACAAGGGTTAGTAGGCCTACCTTGCATTTGTCAATGTTAAACTTCATCTGCCATTTTACTGACCATTCGTGTAAGGTATCTAGATCCCTTTGCAGACACTCTATATCTCTAACTGAATCAATTTTTCTCCCCATTTTGGTATCGTCTGCAAATTTACTTATCCTACTAGTTATACCTAAATCAAGGTCATTTATGAATGTGTTGCCAGAGTGGGTAGTGAACGCCGACATGGTGGTAAAGTATGAATCTGGCCTGGACAAAGTGTGGAGTGGCCAGGATCAAAAGTTCAATTATAGGGCACAAATGACCACCACACACAGGCGAAGCCAACGTCAAATTAGTGACCAGGCTACTGAACTGGAGCCACAGGCCTACTAGCCGCCTAGGCCTCTTCCAGAAAAAACATCTGTGAGTAAGATTTGGCAAAATTATGTGACATGCCTTAATTTAGGCTACGGTAATTGTCAGCCATATACAAAAGGTATGATACAATCACAAACTATAGTAACAATACTACAACCATATATTTATTGTGCATTTAGGTAAAATTTTATTTTAAATACTTATCTGATTGAAGTGGTTAATACCTTTTTCTTTATTCTAGGTTGCAACAGGATCCCCCGGCGGGAGTCAGTGCTGCCCCAACAGAAAACAACATCATGATATGGAATGCAGTCATCTTTGGGTAAGTCTCGTCTATTACAGAATCTGTATGTTAATTTGTAGGCCTACCGTGTACGTGCCGTGTATGTCAAATAACAGGCCTTATGGGAATTAATTCAATTTGTTCCAGCCATTTTCCCAAAATGACACTGCCATTCCCATCCACCTCACCCCACCACCCCATCTACTTTCCTATTGCCCACCTTCCCATTTTTATTACCAGTCAGAAATATTCTTTCACTCTTTCCAAACTTATCCAGGCACACTTCAATACTTAGCCAAAACTCCTCTTTTACACTTTTTGCTTTAACCCTCTCACCACGGAAGGGCTCTTGAACGCCCATAAAAAAGCATATAACAGCTGCCCGGAAGGGCTCTTGAACGCCCAGTGGTTGAAAGCCTGTGAGCTTCGTGTGCGAGGCGTCGGTCCGACGCATGTAAACAACAGCCGGCTGGACCGACGCCCCGCATCTCCGGCCACAAGAAGGAGAGCGTCGCTTGTTCGTGTGTGCCTGTATGTTGTTGTTAAGTATCGAAAAGTAGTGTAAAGTGGCTGTTTTGGCCATAAAGTTATCTCCAATGAAATCATCATCACAGCTCAACCAGTTGACTTAGAGAGCTCTACTTAATGCCATTCTACAGGTAAATAACACAGCTACGCTTGGGGATGCACGGGAATGCGGGAAGCAGTGAGATTAACACATATACGGTAGCCTAGCCTAGACGTTTTTCGGCCAAAACACCCGGGTTTCGAGGAATATATATATAATACATAGCCGGGGCTGGAGGGTTAACCTCTGTTGGCGCATACATACACACAACCACCCAAGTCTGTAGGCTACTTCTTTCCATTTTCATTCTCCCCATACTATCCGGCAAATCCGGGAAGTTCTCTATTAGTGCGTTGAAATTTTTTCAGTGTGATCGAGGAAAGGTCTAATTTACCAATTTCTATGCTTTATTTATCATTAAATTCTTTTGTTCTTGGTATCATTGTGTGTCTATAAAGATGTGTGTGTAGAATTAATGGAATTAAATGTTTAAGTTACCATTTATAGGCTATGTTTATTTTTAATTTATTTGTTTTTGGTATGTTTGTGTCTGTATAAATAAGGATATATATATAAAGATATGGGTGCTATATGGAAGACCGATCAACATATTACGGGTTTTCCCATAGGATAGGTTGTTCACATAGTGCGACGCACTGCATCGACCAATTTCACGCACTATGCACTGCTGGATAATTATAGGCATGCAGAAAGCCGAGTTGCACTCCTTGCAATAGGCGGACGCATATTCTCTGGTGTGGGGCCTAAGATTTAATAATTGTGCATCATAAGTACTAATTGTGAACATTATTTTTCATTATACAGGCCACACGACACACCCTTCGAGGACGGCACATTCAAATTAACGCTGGAGTTCACAGAGGAATATCCTAACAAGCCCCCCACCGTTAAGTTCGTCAGCAAGATGTTCCACCCAAATGTGTATGCTGATGGTGGAATTTGTCTCGATATCCTTCAAAACAGATGGTCTCCCACATATGATGTAGCGGCCATTCTTACCTCTATACAGGTATGTCAAATAGACTATAATGTTACTGTCAAGTTGCAAGATTTATTTATTGAGATGTGGTGAGGTATATTGTTCACCAACAGGATAGCACTGTTTTTCTCTGCTTGTATTAAATTGTAAAACTTGCAAAATAAACAAACCAAAACTGGGACGACACAAGATATAATTATGCAAAAGAACTTATCAAAATCGCTGTGGAAATAGTACTTAATAAAAAAAAATAAAAAAATAAAATAAAAGAAGACAATCCACCACATCGGGTGTGCATACCACTGTGATGGCTAATAGGGTCGTCATACGCCAAGGGGTTAATAGTGAGAACTTTAAAAAAATTGTTTTATTGAAAGTGTTGGTTTGATTCCCCCACAGTCGTTGCTGGACGAGCCAAACCCCAACTCCCCGGCCAACAGTCTGGCGGCACAGCTTTATCAGGAGAACCGACGTGAATATGAAAAGCGTGTGGCAGCCATTGTAGAGCAGAGCTGGTTAAACTTCCAGGTACAGTACATTTTTTGAACATCCCAAACAAATCCACCAGTAGACTATTTCAACCAGTGCTTAATTGACCAATTCCAACATAAAATTGTAATCTAATTTAACCTAACCTTACTGTAACCTTGGTCGAGTTGACACTTACTTACTTGTGTTGAGTTCGCCACTGCTAGTGGCACCGAGGAGCGCACCGCCCCTCGTTCTGGGTGGTGAGTTGGTGCAGCAGACTGTTCGAAGGGGCAGCACACTCCCCTGCGAAGATGGGCTCGTCTGGCACTTTTTGGAGTTCGACATCGAGGGCTCTCTTGAAGTTGTCTAACGAGACGCCCCTCATGTCTCTTACTCGCCACGGGAGTTTGTTGAAGAGACGTGGGCCTCTATGTGATAACCAGCCCTGATTGAAGTGGTCTGTTGGTTGAGTTGTCCTATCACTGTCTTCTTTCAGGGTGTTTTTTCCAGACATGCTGTACTGTACAGTATGTGTTTGGCCCACAATGTGTAATGTTGAAATATTCACCTAATGTGTCAATTGTAGGGAGAAAGGTGATTTTAAGTTAAAGAAAATTTCAGTGATATAGTTTATGCCAATGCAAGTAATTTCCAGAGAGCATATTTACCCTTAAACTAATATGGTTTAGGTAACAGCAGATTTTGTCTTTAAATTAATTATAAATATGGATACCATATGTACTGTATTTGCATTAATACTAAAGGAGCTCAATGTTGAAAAATGAATGTGTGTCTCGGTTCATAGCATCAAATTATCCTTCTTCCTTTAACTTCCTCTAAGGGTTTCTAATTTCAGTTTTCAATTTGAATATGGGACAGTGCTGTGTATACATACATACAGTTTACCGGTACCGCGCATATTCTGTTCCTGAATATCCCAATAAATTTGTAATTTTGGCAGCACCACGCCCACCTCCCCTACCCCCCTCCCTCACTCCACCTCCTACTTTCCTGGAGAGAGTAGTATTGGGGAAGTGGGTGCGGCACTGCCAAAATTATGCTTACTGGGTTTGCTCCTTTGGTGCTAATATATATATATATATACTGTATATATATATATATATATATATATATATATATATATATATATATATATATATCTACTTAGTAAAAAAAAAAAGGAAAAGTGGGGATTGGGCCTGAGTATATAGATAGATAGGAAAAAGCTCTATGGGGTGGGCAAAGGGGGTGCTTTTAGAAGCCTGGGGACAGTTTCTTCATGGTAATACCTTTTGGGGAGCTATATGAGGAATCAAAGCGTCATACTTTCGTTTCTCTTGTAATGATTATGATTTATACACCAACCAACTTCACATCTAAAGTCAATTAATGAAATCAACAAATACATGTGGCACTCCAATAATGCTGGTCTATTTACAGGATGAAGACGAGGGTGAGGACATGAAGAAGGACACCTAGGGAATAAAGGTGCTGTACGGAGGGTGGGCCACCATTATCTGCCCTTCTCCCCCATCCCTACCACCTCCACCACCCTCACCACCAACACCCCACCACACTCCCTTATTGTTAATGTATTCAAATTGTAGCTGAAACTTACTCGAGACATAATTATAACCAAAAGATACCAGCTTACAGTCAATGTTAATAATGAACATTGTTATTTTTTGTTGTGCAGAGTGTTGAATATTTTCCAATAGCATTATAGTTTGGCAGATAACTGATCTATTCAGGGGTGTGGAGTCTGAGTCGAGGAGTCGGCTACTTTTGGCTGGAGTCTGAGTCGGTAAAAATATCTCCGACTCCTTTACGTGATCAATTCTTGTGTAAAGTACTTAGGTGCGCTGCTAGGCCAGTGTTGTCACTTCGCGGGAAATTCCCACAAATTTGTGGGAGAAATTAGCATTTGTGGGAGGACATTTCAAGCAAGCAATTTGGGGGAGGGGGTGGAGTCGGAGTCGCATCCTTAAAATTTCCTGGAGTCGGAGTCGGAATTTTTTCACACCCCTGGATCTATTAGATAGTTAACTTTTTTTTTTTTTAGTGATTTTAGTATTTTCTCCTTCATAGAATATGTTCTGTAGCAAGTTTCAAGACATATAATTTGTTTTCATAGCTTTAACCCTCTTATTTTTAAGTGAATTAGGCATGAGGGGGAGGAGGGAGTGAGAGTGAGGGCGGATGGGGTGGTGAACAATCTAGGGAGTGTTGGAGGCTTAGTGTGGCATGGCGCCGTTAACCCTTTCAGTCAGACCACGCCAGTCTAGGTTTTATTCCGACTATCTCCAGATAATTCTATTCAACTTGGGAAGTGATTTATTATGTTTTTCCACCAACCAACTTCACCTCTAAACTCAATTAATGAAATCAACAAATACATGCGTCACTCCAAGGAATCGAACCTAGGATACTCACATCTAAATTCCGCGCACTTATGCATTACGCTATGAAGACAGAGTTATAGGGTTTAATTTAGATAGTCTTGAACCCTCTCATTCCCAGATATTCTTCCTAAGCTGAGTAAAATTATCTGGCATTAGCATCCGTAGATTAATGGAATTGTCTGATTGAAGGGTTCAAGGTTGGAGTCATACAAGAACTTTTCTGGTGACTATTAATCAGCATTGTTATTTTGGCAGCATTTTGAAATTCTTATTCCTACGGTATTGCCAATTATACGGACTTGAATTGAGAAGCTTCCAGACAAGAGGAACGATGAAATGTTGCCTGGGAAATTACTTGTACGACTCAGCTTTTACAGACCTTTTTATCGCACCAGGAAGTTTAGCAGCAGATTTTGTTGGAGTCTGATAATCTCGTTATTGGATAATTTTGACAGGGTTATGCGTGTTATTCTTTGTTACATTGGCTGTGGAAGATTGCAGATTCAAAAGTCAATGACATTTTGATTTGACGATCATCAGGTATTTAAATTTATTGTTCCACCAAAGTTCAGGGGGCTAGGAATCCTCCTCTCTTGTAAAATTCACCAACTCGACGAGACAGAGAAAGGAGTTAGGGAATGCAAATATGGTCCTAGACCCTGAGAATTGGAACTTTCAATGTTGTTTCTGTTCGGGCTCTGTCTTGGGTAGGCCAACCCCAGCTATGGGGTATGAGCCTGAGTATATACAGTACATACAGTACAGGTGTGAGAGGGATCTGCCTTGTTTGGGCCAATCGGCTTTCTGCAGACTCCCATTTTCTTATGTTCTTATACCAAAGTTCATAACAAGTGAGGAATAGCGGCTGAATTGTATTTCGAGTAGAATGTATAATGTAGAGGAACTCTATTTTCCTTCATATTCATCTTCCTGGAGTTTCCAATCTTTGTAGCATATAATATTTCTTAGTCAAAATTATACCATGAATAAAATGTTCTAATCTCACAAGAAATATATCCAATAACTTGTATGTGTTATCAGATATAAGGTTGATGTGAGTGACACCAACTTGTATGGTAAAGGTAATTGACTACTTACGAGTTTCGTTCTATAAGGAAGTTGGAGCTGTAGACGTTGATATTTAGAAGAATTACCAGCTAAAATACGGTTGTAGTGCATATATAAATACATAAAACCCAATTCAACTTACTTTTTATTCATCAAAAACCTACATTATTATAAAATTTATGTTTTATATCCACGTTAACGGCTCCAACTTCCTTATAGCCTGAAATTCGCAAGTGGTCAATTGATTGGACAGCTTCCCAACCTGCCATCTTCTCGGTGCATTTAACCCTTTCAGAATAGTGATGCCTTTGTTCAGTGTATTCTGGCTATCATTACAATATTTTCTACAGATTTGGAAGTATCTGTTGAAGTGAAATTAAGATTGCACCTCGTTTCTCTGCAATTTGCCTTGTTTTTCGTATTTTTCAGCGCTTAATATTTGCAGTGGAATGGCTTAAGCGGCATGTATATAATTTCTAAATATAGCACAAATCTTCATCTTGAAAATATCAAAGACTAGAACCCTCTACGTCAAGTGATTGTTCTGAGACGGTGATGAATAGAGGTAACTTTACCGCCAGAACCACGCCGCATCCAAATGTATGCCCGCACTGCGACTTTGCCTTGTATACACTAATTATCTCGCAGATCGCATTGCTTCGGTTAGGCGATTTTAATCACTAATCACAGCTGTTATCATCATTATTAAAATTAAAATGTAAAACTTGTAAACTAAACAAACCAAAATTCGGACAAAGACAATATAAAGGCAAAATAAATATAAATAAAATAAATATAAAAATCATCAAAATAAAATAATAATGTCATGTATATTGATTTATTTAACCACTGTAACCATTCTTACGTCAGTGTACAGTGCTTGCGGATGCATGGGTTCGGACACCGTGAAACTTGTAGACAGCTGTGCTTCCAAGCTGGCAGCAGAACAAAGACGAAGCCTGAGCTTGGTTGATGAGTGTTGGAGCTTTGTAAGCCTTTACAAAAAAAAATTCAAGGGCGCGCTAATTTAAACCACAAAAGAGCTATCCTTCCAAGGGGACAACCGGGCTGCTTGGTGTGAGCTCTGGTTGTCCTTCCAAGAGGACACCCGGGCTCATTGGGTTAATGCTTTAGCCAGAAGATTTTCCTCAACTTAGAATGAATCTACAGGTATGCAAGGGTTAATTAATATCTATTCAAACTGTCTTCGTGGCACAATGCATAAGGTGTGTTGATTTTCGGTGTGAGCGTCCTGGGTTCAAATCCCTGGACTGCCACATGTGTTCGTTAATTTCATTAATCGAGTTTAGGAGTAAAGGTGTTTGGTGGAGAGAACATAATAATTAACTCTGACTGGTCCTTCTTAAGTTTAATAATATCTGGAGATAGTAAGAATAAAAGCTAAATTGGAGGCGTCGGAACAAATTTGAAATTCCCACACTGATCCTCAGCACAAGCATCATCAGTCAGTTTGCTTTGACAAATGATTATAACAAATTATGCATTTGGAAAGATTAAATGTACTGAAACAGTAGCCAACACAAGATTTCACAACAAATACAGTAAATAGAATAAAATATACCCGTATCTTTTCTGAATTAATTTAGATACAACCTTAAGATTTAATTTCCAGTCTAACTTGCTTGTATAATATGCATTATATAAATAGTTTAAGATGTGATTAATATAGTGATTCTGGAATGTCCAAGACGACAAGGTATGAGGTGGGAAGTTGTCCATTTTTTTTACATACTGTATTATCAGTAACATTAAATTCATCATTTGTTCTGAAAATCGTCATGGAAACCAACATAAGTAACTTTACCATCCTAATATTACTGGAAACATGAATATTTGAAGAAAGGAACTTGGAGAAATTTTGCTAATGAATGTATACAGGCGAAATATAGGGAAAGGGCGACATTTTAATTCAAAGACGTCTTTAGTGTTGTTGACATTTAGAGGGTTAATATGCGACGAGTGAAGGTGCGCTACCACTGGACTATAGTCAGTACTGCAGCCAATATACTGAACGAGGGGAAAGTAGTCGGTTTATACACTGTGGTCCGATCAGTGCACAGAATCGATACAAAACTAACCATAAAAAAGGATGATAAGAGTTAGTTTAATCAATATAGGTATCACAATGTACTTACTATCGTTAATTTTTTCTCAAAATTCATTACTCCAACTCGACTAACTTTTTGTTGGTAGTTTATATTTTTATCAATTCTGCATGCTTATTGGACCACGGTACAATTTGGCTAGTCTACCCTATACTGAACTATTATACTATCTATTTTTGTTTATGCATTTGACACTTTTGTAAGCCTTGTTACTGGTATGTAAGCTGCATCAAGTGTTCATTATTGGTGATATAAAGGCCCGTGTTTCTAAACAAATCCCATCATTGGCTCTGGTTATTACTGGAGGTTTTGCTGTCTCAGCCATTACAATAACACACCTCCCTGAACTGCCGAACATGGATGGCTGCCGACCCTCCCGGCCGGGGACAAGATCCCCGACCAGTGGAGGACAGCCGGCTGCCAACCGTGGGGAGCAGTTTCCGGGAGCCAAACCGTCACAACCATCCCCTGCCCCCTCCCTGGGGGCACGAGTCCTTGTAGGGACTCGAGGCTGTTCGGCCAGGCAGCTTAGGGAACAACAACAACAACTATCATTTCACATTGACTGGGTAGAGATACAGAAGGTGAAACTATAATAATTACCAGCGACAATGATGCAATTTGTCTAGGGATACAGGCTAAGATCTTTTTAATTGATAGATGTGTGTTGTGTAACTTCTCGGCTCCTTAATCAATACACTAACTCCTTCAGTAGACGATGATACATTGTATTTATATTCCGTTTGACAAACTTCAAGTAAATTTATTGAACTGAAGGTCCTCTAGGGATGGATTTTGGCTACAATCTATACAGTTGATTTTTCAATAATTAATGGAAGATTATTATTGCCAGTAATCATCATATTTAATGGTACAGGTACAGTTGATTATAGAAACAGTAATAACAGAGTGGTCAAGATGGGGACAAGTACGTTTCTCCCTATCAAAAAAAAACAATAAACTATCATCATCTCCATTGCCTTTATTAACTTCTCAGATTCTTCTAAGCCATTATAATCGTTTAATGTGAGCCAAAATAATTGATGAATGGCGTCATAATACTGAAAGGGCTAATATAGATATAACACTCATTTTATATGGCTGTAAGCAAGGCTTTTGCTTCTATGCAGACTGTATTAGTACATCTCTAAGAACTCTTTAACAGATAAACCCACATTCTTTTTATGAATCAAGGTTGACAAAATGCATGTACTGTACACCCAACCCACTGCTATCGCGGGTAATTGGTGCCCTAATTCTTGCTATTTTCACATTTTTTTACCATACATACTTATAAATACATATGACGAGGTTACTTACCACACATAATATATTTGAAATCAGTCTTATATAGCTTAGCCTAATTCATCGGCATAATTTTGGCGCTTTCGTCTGACACGGCGTCGGTAGCCTAGACCTGTGTTTGCTCTGTTTTGATGGCCCTGGGAATTTAATTCCTTCATCATTACCACCAGACCCACTATCCCTATCACTGAATGCACCAAAGGCCATAATAAACGCGCAAGATGAGAGGTTCGGGCAGAAAAAAAGCTTGTAAATGTGTAGTTTTCCAACACAATGGTTGCCAGCCTGTCCACCGATCACAGGCATTCACAGCCGCCGATGTTCTGTGACGTCATCGGGCGCTGTGTTTGAACATTTCCGTCGGTACGGAGCTGTGATAGCACCCTTTTGAGACACGATAAGGAAATTTTAGGGTTTTTAAGGTAGCTGTGATAGCACATAAACGCTATAGCAAAACCCGTGATAGCAGAGGATTGGGTGTAATATCTATTTCATCAACTTTTTCAGAAGATAGCTTTACTTTCCTGTTATATTATGGTCCCTATACTGGTATGAATTTCTAGTAAGCTTGTTAGTTAAACTGTGTGAAAAGTCCTTATGGAAGATGAGGTAGATTAGCCAAGCTGTACACGGTTTCCCATTTAGTATGCAAAATCTATTAAATACTACTACAAAATAATGTGTGAAAGTAAAGGTACATTTGGACACTTACTTTCTTAATTATAACCACTCATTTGTGTGAGTATTTTCCTATTGATACCGTGTATTAATTGGGCCGCTGTGTTTGAATTAGCTAGCCTACTCTAATGCCAGTGTGTTTATGTTAAGTTCTATCTGTAGGAGACCAACGTTTGAGTGTTGTGTAGTTGTGGAGGTCAGAAAGTGCCAGTAGGGTCGTTCAGAAACTGTAAACATGCAGGGCCATGTGTGTAAAATTCTACAATGTCCAGAATATATAAGACTGGTGAACTTAGACCCACGTAGTGAAAGTAATGTTTATTGTAAAGACACCTTAATTTTGAATAGGGCCTAATTTAATTAATATGTTTTCACCAACCAACTTTACTTCTAAACTCAATTAATGAAATCAACAGTATGAGTAATGTTTGTTGTGAAGACACAATTTTTTTTAGTGGTCTGTAACCAAAGCTGCTGTGTTTGTTTTTTGCAAGATCATAGCTTCTTGTGAAGAGTAAGGTCTTGAGTTGCTTCTTAAAGGATTCAACAAAAGTCAGCTGTCTCTTGAAAATATATAGAAAAAAATAAAAAATAAAAAAATAAAACAAAAAGCACATTCACCCACTACACTATTTAAGTCACATTCTTGATTTGTTAATTTTGTTTATTATATATTTTTTATTTACAACAGCCGAGGTGGACACCAGTTTATAATCAAATATACTGTATTGTAAAACTTGAACTATTTTTAACCCTTGTCTAGCGGGGGGTCTGTGGCCGTTTTGGGCCTTTTCAGGCCATTCTGACTGCTATATCAACCATCAGCATGAAAGGAACTGTATTGTGCCGAAAACTAGGCGGAAATCGCTACACAATGACACCACATACAGCTACGTAGCACTCGTGGAGCCCTGACAGTGTTACCTCAAAGATGGAAGTTTAGCTGATTTTGCTACATTGTTCACTTTTCGCTAACTATTGGTGACACTGTCATCCACCCATGCGGTGGGGGAACTGGAGTTAGTGTGGTCCGGGAGGCCACAGATGTCGGACGTATGATTCATTACTGTTCCACCCATTTTCACTCGATCTTCACCCATTTTTCACCCGTTTTCTCCCAGTTTCTTTCACTCGACTTAAGTCGAGCGCCGCTAGTAAAGGGTTAAATAACGATTTAGCAAAATAATATTTTGAAATAAATTAACATGAAACCACTGCATACTGTAGAATGTACATCACTATTACAGGGATCTGCCTTGTGTGGGCCGATAGGCTTTTTGCAGACTCCCATTATCTTATGTTCTATTTGAGCAAGTGAATTTGGGTCCTAAGCAAATTAGTCACACATATATTAACCCCTTCTGTACCGACCACATAATTGTCATTATATTCTAGCTATATTTAGAGGATTTGTGCAGTTTAAGAAGGATATGTGGTAGTCTAAAAGGGTTAAGGGAGATAGTTCGAAGCCGGTTTATAGCTGGAGGCCCTTTTTAAACTGAATAAAATTGTCTAATCATTGCCAGAATATAATTAACAAGACGTCGCCGGTACAGAAGGGGTTAACATACTCTCGTCATATTCAAGGATTTAGTCAATTGGGGAAGTTCAGGACGTTCCGGTAAATTCTGTATGAATAAAGAAACTACAATATTGTTTTTGTTTCTGGGTTAAAGTTATTCATAAAACTTGGGTTATCTTTTTAAAGAAATATTATAAGTGTTATATTTTAGCTTCATAACTGGTACCGGTATAACTAGAATTGATAATTTCAGAGCATTTAATGCTTCTTTATTAGGTACAGTATTGCTATTATTACAAATATCTAAGCTTTATTAATGAAAACGTAATCTTATAATTTTCAGCCAAGTATAAAATTTAGTTAATTGGTTTTTAATTAAATTGAGGTTAATGTGCTGTAACTCAAGAACTTTTATTAATGAAAAATGTATATTTTTGTTTAACATTAATTTAGATGATGTAATTTGGGTTATTAGGAACCTTCTCAATAAATGTAGCCAGTCGTGTTTAGCAAAACTGTATACAGTAAGTAAATCATGTTTTATGAAAAGATTAAAAGATCACAAATGATTCCCTATATTTTTTACATGGTCAGTTATTGGTTTAGCTTTATTATTTTTTTCGGTATTATTAAAGTCTTCATTGAATTACTTTACTGTGACAAGTGAAGTAGCCCATAACGGGGTTGCCTGGAACGCCGCCATTAGGACAAGAAACTGAAACTGCACGTATGTGTGGAGCACTCAGTCTTAAAATGTTATGTATGTTTATGTATGTTGCCTTGTTTGTTAATATAAAAAAAATGCCTAAGCTGATTCTACATTAAGTGATCACTTGTCCTAATTACCATGTTTATAATTTTATAAGACACTACTGTACTACAGTATCTTGATAATTACTAGGAGATAAACACTAAAATTACTTTATGAATTTTAGGACAGCTGGTGACTTTAACCCTTAAAGTTTGGGAGGCATCTTGAGATCCTGAGGCACACCGAATGCTAGACTACTCGGCCCACGGGACAGCTCGGCCCAGTAAAACCGAGACAGCTCGGCCCAGTGCTAATTGCGAGACAACTCGGCCTTTCACAACCCATATTTGCTTCGACAACATAAACACGATATAGATGGCTATATTGATAATTTTGGAATCACTATGTCTCTATCTATTTATGTATCTATCTTTTCATTTCATCAAACATGTGACAATTCATTAACTTTTATTTCTCGTATTGATCATTTTGGAATCACTATGTCCCTATCTAACCTAACCTAACCTAACCATAGCATAACATTGGGCCGAGCTGTCTCGCCGTCGTGGCCGAGTTGTCCCATGGGCCGAGTCATCCAGCCACCGGCACACCCTGTTGGGCATTCTTAGATGTTTTGTATTTCCCGCCAGAAAAACACTTGATAATATTGAAGGAGACTTTTGCGTTTATATTCGCACGCCCACGATCATGACTGTTATGCGTCTATTTTGATCCATTTTTTTTTCTGAAATTATTCCACGACCAGCAGTTATTTGCCCCCTGCTGGCAGTATATATGATGATGACAATAAGTCCTGGGGGCTTTGCCTCCTTTAACCCCAAAACAGTAAAAACTTGGACAGAGACAATATAAAGGCTAAATAACTTATCAAAATTGCTATGTGGAAACAATGCTTACTAAAGTAAAATTTATGAAATAAAAGAACACAATCCACCACATAGGGTGTACATTACTACGCTCCAAGGTTATGACCGAGAGCGTGCAAACTGCGGCGAAAGGCTCCTTCAACGATACCGAAAACTCTCCGGGGTGATATATGGTGGTAAATAGCGGTTGCCAAGGTTACAAAGATACAGCCCGGGTGGCATTCTTTCATTGTCATCTACAAACCATTGGAGTGAGCCTATGTGTTGGAAGCAAGCAATATCACGATCCGGCGGCTCTCGCGCAAAAATTCCTCCACTTCTCGTCGCTGTCAAAACCACATAGAAGTCGGGAACAGGATATTTGTGTCTCCGTACAGGCCAGAACAGGTACTTTTTATTTTTTTTCCTCACATTTTATTCTTCTTTCTTAACCTTTTGTTTCACAGAGATAGGACAAGTTAAGGGGACATGGACCGGTTTTCTGGACCACTTTCTCTCATGTTTAGCCCCATTAGTTTTCAGATGTTAAGATGTTTGCCCCATTAGTTAGTCGATTGTAAGACCTTTCGCCCCATTTCTTCGTCAATATTTAGACCTTTCGTGCTATTTAGGTGTCGATTTTTTTCCCTGGCAAACGATAGCGAGCCTGTAATGTTGGAAGAAACGGCCTTCGGCCGGGAAATTTTTCTACCGAAAAATGTACAAATTAATCTAGAAGGGGGATCTAATGGATGTTTTTTTTAAATTTGATGGAGGTCTAGGGAGGAAACTAGAAAAATAATGAATACGTGCTAAAATCGACCAAAAAGTGAACCATTTCCCCCTAATTGAATAAATATGTGTAATACAGTAATAACAAGACTAAATAGAAGGAATCATTATGCTGAAAGTGTTAAGGGGAGGCTGACTGTTTTTCTGGACCTCCTTCTCCCTCATGATTAGCCCCATTTTTTTAGATTACAAGATGTTTGGCGATTTTAACACCTTTCGCCCCATTCCGTTGTCAATTGTAAGACCTTTCATACTACTTAGGTGTCGATTATTTCCTGGCGAGCGATAGCTCCCCTTAAGATAAGACAGCATTTTAAATAAAGCTCACAGACTTAATCTTTGTGGCTGGAAATGTGTTTAATTTAATTGGGCAGTGCGGAATGAGGCACTAGACTTGTATTTTTTATTTTATTTTTTTTCTATACAAGCCTCAATAAATCTATGAATTATTATGTTACCTCCACCAACCGACTTTACTCCTAAACTCAATTAATGAAATCAACAAATACATGTGGCAGTCCAGGGATTCGAACCTAGGATGCTCACACCGAAATTCAATGCCATTCAGCCATTTGTGAACTTTTTCAATTACCATGGAGATAATACTATAATTTTAAATGTTTCTTTATATATTACTGTGCCCAATTTTGTTATATGTGAATAAGTGAAGACAAAGTTGGTACAGATCTCCCTCGATTTACGATTGGGTTACGTTCCTGAAAACCCGATCTTGAATAGAAAAATCATATAGCGAACCCTAAAATTAATGGGGTAAATGGGGATGCGTTCTAAGACCAGCCATTAATTACTAAGACTTAAGATTACGAGAGTTATAAATTGCAAACATTAAAGGAGTATCTTGGTAAGTTGAAGAAAGTTTGTATATATCAGGTATTGGATTAATTGTATTGCTGTTTTGTGATTGTGTTCTTTTATTTAATAATTTTCATTTTAGTAAGCGTTGTTTCCACATAGCGATTTTGATAATTTAATTTGACTTTATATTGTCCTTGTCCCAATTTTGGTTTGTTTAGTTTGCAAGTTTTACATTTTAAATTGTATAGAAAGCTTGTTCTAATTAATAATCAAATACAAGTAGAAAAGACCATTATAATTTCCCTCTCCAATCTAACTGTTTAATGGAGATTAAAGAACTTGAATAGCAAAGAGCCCAGTCACTGCACCATTTATTTATGAAGCATCAATATGCAGTACACTAAAATATATACGGGTATGAAAGAGGTATAGGGTAAGGTGACCAATAGGTATGCACCTAACCAATAGGTACGTACCGGACCAATAGGTACGCACCGGACCAATAGGTACGCACTTGGCCTTTAAAAAGTTCTCCACAGGATTGATACCTGTTGACATAAAGGCATAATGGTTAAGCTTTAAGATGAGACCAAATTTAAATGCCCAAGTGTTGTCATATCCTGTGGAGAGGTTTTTAACCCTCTCACATCCTTATGATGCAGAGGTTGCCAGATTAGCAATAAGAAATAGATTACTCTCACTCTTATAATTACCTCTCCAAAATTAGTTTTCTGCCCACAGCTAACTCAGACAACTGCAGAGGTTGAAGTAAATAAACTAAAGGTTTATAAATACCCCTGACGGTAACAAAGGCTTTAAAGTATCCCTAATAGGCTCAAAAATTGTGTCAGAACGTGAGAGGGTTAATGCCAAGTGCATCTTTATTAGACTGGTGCGTACCTATTGGTTACCTTACCCTATAAGATCATTGGGTATATTGATAGTGATTTACCTTTCTACTCTTAATATTATTGTAGATGGGTTTATTTCTACCAATATACCTGCATGTAGGTAAAGTATGCTAATATGGAAACTTTAATTACTCTTTTCATACCTACTCTAAACCCCTAGTTTTTGACAGTGTAGACACCCACACCCAGTCAACCTGTAAGATGCTGGAATATATTCAAATTTTCAAATTCCTTGCATTTTTTATTAATAATCCTATGAAAGCCTTTTCATTGATGTGCTAAGCCATCGGACAAGGTAGTTGACTGATTTATCTTTAGAGTGATGTAGGTCTTACATATTTTTATGCTTATCAAATGATTAGATTACTAATATAATCGGGGAGACTAGCCAATTTGTACAGTGATCCAATAAGTATGCGACAGCAATAAAAATACTACGAGACAATAAGAAGAGTTAAATTAATATATGTAACTTGTGTCAAAATTTATCTTAGCTATCATACATTCTGATACCATTTTTTATTAATAAAAAAAAAAAAAATTGTGGGTGGTATTTTCATTGATTTCACATACTAATTGGGGTAGCATGCACAAATTTGCAAGTCTACCCTACATCTTAAAATCAGGTGTAGAGTGAATCCCTTAACACAATGTTTGGGTGTTATGATACAGTTAAGCCGGTATCACACGAGCGCTTTTTCACTCAACATTTATCCTCAAAACTGGTCTGGCAGCTTATGTGGTCAACATATATAATATTTTTGTTGCCTAAGTTCACCTATCATCAGGCTAGTTTCCGATTCCAGTGCAAAATACTCCAGAAATGTTGCCAGAACATTTTTGATCATCGAATGTTGACTATAAAAGCGCTTGTGTGATACCTGCTTTAGGTAGACCAGTTAATGATAGGGTAAGTTGACGAGTGTTTGATTGTATCTGAGAATAAAACTTGCTTCTTAAATAGTGAATAGCTGTTAATGTGCATAAACTTTTTATGTAATGTATGTTCCACTGGGTAAGCACCAAATAATGTTTAGTGTCTATTGTCAAAAATATAAATTGTAATGTAACAACATTAAAAAAATATATATAAATACTTAAATAAACCATAAAAAATTGAGTATTTAACAACATTAAAAATATATATAAATACATAAATAAACCACAAAAAAGTTGAGTTACATACCTGTAAATGATTGATATATAATGGTTCCTTAAAGGGAAAGCAGACCGTTTGTTTGGTCTATTAATGATTGATATATAATGGTTCCTTAAAGGGAAAGCAGACCGTTTGTTTGGTCTATTAATTCATTTATTCATATTTTTTAGTTTCCTCCCTACACCTCCATCAAGATTAGAAAAACACCCCCTACACCCCCTTCAAGATAAATTTTTACATTTTTCGGTAGAAAAATGTCCCAGCCGAAGGCTGATTCCTCTTAAAATTGCAGGCTCGCTATCGCTCGCCAGGAAATAATCAACACCTAAATGGCACGAAAGGTCTTAAAATTGACAACAAAATGGGGCGAAAGGTGTTAAAGAATAATGGGCCGAACGTCTTATAATCTCAAAACTAGTGGGGCTAAACATTAGGGAGAAGGGGGTCCAGAAAAACGGTCTGCCTCCCCTTAAGAAGGAGACAAAAATAGTAAGCAAAATTACAACCATTCTATAATTCAAAATATGACTGTCATAAAAAAATAACAGGAATGCCTGTAGCCTACCTGTTTTATGGTGTGGGTTGACAACTCCTGTTCTCGATGGTATCAAGACGTCTCCCTACTTGACCACTTTGCTACAGAAAGCAGAAAAAACCTGAAATCTGAGAACCCAACTTGCCAAACATAACTTACCCAAAATTAGGATAGGTTAGGTTAGATGTTATACTGTAATATCCACAGGAGTAACACATATCTGTACTTTATAATGTAAAACTTGCAAAATAAACAAACCAAAACTTATACGAACACCGTAAAAAGACAAAACAACTAATCAAAATCGCTATGTGGAAACAACGCTTGAGCAAAATAATAATTTATTAATAAAAGAACACAATCCACCACATAGGGTGTACATTACTACATGAGCAAGTTAATCTGTTTCCCAAGAAAACTAATCGCACACATATCAACGCAATATCGTCACGTTAATATTATTTCATCATATTGTTTTGGAAAAACTTTAATATGTTATTTCCATAGTAATTTTAATAAGTTTGTCTTTATATTGTGTGGTTTCAGTTTGTTTGTTTTGCAAGTTTTAAATTTTAATTAGTAAAGAGGATAATTAAAATTGTTCAGGGATATGGCCATCTTAACAGCCTATTTGTCTTATACCATATATATAACTAAAGTGTTATCCGAGAACCTAAATACACCATGTATGTATGTACTGTATGTATATACTCAGGAACATGCCCCATAACTGGGAGTGGGCGACTCGAGACAGAGCCACCTTACCTGATACAATATACATGTAGGTTATGATTAGTTATGTTAGTTTAGTTATAATATATTAGGTGTTTGTGTGAAGTTCAGTACTGGGTACCAAGGTGGTCAGGTAGGGAGACGTCCAGCATCCTTCTCATTTCCCTTGTGCGCGTGGCTTGTGTGCAGACGTTCTTCCTTGGTTTGGCGTCTCCTCAACTCCTTCTGTACCGGCGACGTCTTTTTAATTTTATTGTAGCTATATTTAGACAATTTTGTGCCGTTTAAGAAAGATGTGTGGAAGTAAAAAGGGTTAACCCGTGGAGCCCCGGCTAGTTTTGTAATGTTTGTTCACCAGAACCCGGCCGGTTTTCAAAAAATTGTTTTATTCCAGAAACAATAGCGAATGGGTTAGGAATGAAGGAAAAACCACGAAAAAACGCTAAAAAAGCTTAAAAAATGGTCCTACAGAGCCCCCGAAAACGTATTTTACAAGAGTAAAAAATTGAAGGCAATTACCCCAAAAAACAAAGTTATTGCGCGCTCACGCGCACGCACGTGGACTTTGAGAGTTTTCAACCATCGGCACGGTTGCGTGGGATACGTACACAGTTCCCATACAAATCTGAGCCCTCTTGAGTGGCTATACCTGAGGTTACGGTCGGCGCAATTAGGGTAACGCGTCAGGCGCGTCTCTGGGGCTGTGCGTTACATACATCGCCGACGCGTCGCTGGGGCTGTACGGGTTAAGTGAGATCGTTTGAAGTCTGTTAATTGCTAGAGGCCCTTTTTAAACTGAATAAAATTGTCTAATAGTAGCTAGAATAGAATTAAAAAGACGTCGCCGGTACAGAAGGGGTTAAACCTCTTCAATCAGACCACCATTTATTTATTTATGCTACTGCCAGATGATATTACTCTGCTTTGGAAGAACCTTTAAGAATCAAAGGGTTAAAGCTACCATATAGTCAACCCATCTAACTCAAACAGGTACTTTCTAAACTGAATAAACTCATCTATAAAAAGATAGCATCACAATAGATATGGCATCATCTGATTGATAGGGTTGGATCCTCTGCATGTGCACCAATAACAGGCTATTTCTAAAGTGGAACGTTGTGCTTTGTGTATATACTGTAATGTTATCAATAAATTTCATCCAAACTTATTATTATCTCTTTCATTTTAACCTAGAATGGGAATGTAATGTTTCCTAATACAGTATAAATTTAGTCAGTTCCCTACATGACACGACCATTAATAAAATTAGTATAAACTAGATAGATCCTAACTTAATTAAAGCCAACAAATATTCTCAAAAACTGTATTAAATATATTTCTATTACTTGTTTTTGACAAGTCCCCTATATTGATAAAAGCCTGTGACTAATACTATTTCCTTCACTTCGTATAATATGTCAAATTAATAACCTCTAGATATATTTATCATATTTTAGCATCATTTTCTGAACTATTGATTTTCAATGTAGGCTACAGTTGCCCAGATGAGTTTGCATACACTCCGCGATATTATGTTCGGAAGGAATTTTACTGGTTGAATTTGGAGTGCATTTTCTTTGGTTGTACAGTAATTAATTAATATGACTTGTAGTGATACATTTTTTACACTGCAAAACATATTTTGACAACCCTTTCCCGTACAAATTTACACTTCCTTTCTCAATATAAAATGTACAAAATCATAAACTCCCGTGACTCTAAGGCTGAACAACTTCCTCACTCAAATTAAATAAGCCATGCAAATCTGAATATTCCCTGCAGTTAGCGTAGTTTTCTGATTTGGATTTTTACTATTATTAGAGCCTATCCAACTATAGGAGTTTTTAGTGAAAGTTTAAGTGAAAAATTCAGCTTTGTCAGAGGAGGAGGGGGACGGTTGTACTGTCAGTGGAAAAGAGGAGGGAAGTTAAATTGCTGGAGAGGTTCTTGGCTAGATGCCAATAAGCTTGTGAAGAATTGGAGTTGGAAAGTTCAGAGCATTTGTTATTGGTGCAAGAGTTTTTGGCGAGTCAAGGACAGATTTGACTTTATTTCTGGGCAGAGACATACAGTATAAGTACCGGATTCTTGAGTATTAAAGCGATGGTACTGTTTGAATGCTTCCTCCTTATTGCAGACAGAAGTAGAACAAGCGTGAGTAAACCAAGTTTTTTGTGAGTTGGTGTGAGAGAAAGAATATGGGATGTATGCTTCCATACCCAAAAGGATTACCTCAGTAATGCGTTCTGCACTTTGAGGGTCCCCGGTCACTGAAGCAAAAATAATTCCATGTGAAATCAAAGAAGTGCTGCCGAAGAGCCTCCCAGTCGACAGCGACAAATTACCACAAGCGTCGCCGGCTGGGGCGGTCAGAAGGCCGTACTGGAGAGACAGGACAGGTGACAGAGATAAGGTCCTGATCGGAGGAGCCCAACGGAGGGAGAAGAGTTACAGTGTAAGCAGAAGGATTAGTGGTTAGTGATAGGAGGTCTATCTATCTATCTATATGCACAGGCCCAATCCCCATATTGGGGGTAGCCGACTCAAGACAGAGCAAGAACAGGGAAAACACAAAAACAACATAAAACAAGAAATAAACACAGATAAAAAGCACAAACTCACACATCCAGGTCACCCAGGAGAAGACCCAGAGACCAGGGTCACCAAGGTCGCTCCAGCACTCCCCCGGCCCCCGACCACCCGGAGAGGTTCCGATCTCGGCAAGCAGACATGCAGCGGAGCCAAAGCCACAAGCCCTCCCACCACACTTCCAGGCGCACCCTTCATATTAATCGTCTCCCCGGGCCAGGCACCTGATGGACTATTATCTAGTCCAACTTGCGCCCGACCCCTTACTCCAAATGACCATGTGTTCACTCAACTATTCACAAGCATTCTCCATTCACTCCTGTCCACCACCACTTCCCCTGCCTGATCTATAGTCATTCCTCTATCATCCAAAGCCTTTCTTACACAGTCACTCCATCTCAATGGGGGTCTTCCTGCCCTTCTATCTCCCCTTGTACCTGACTCACATATTCTCTTTGTAAGCCTTTCATCTCCCATTCGTTCAACATGACCATACCAGCTCAGCACCCTTCTGTCCACTCTGGCTGACAAATGTTCCTGCTGCCCCACTCTCCTACGTATCTCTTCATTCCTCAATCTGTCTCTACGAGTAACTCCACACATACTCCTCAAGCAGCTCATCTCCATCATATCCAGCCCTCTTTTTCTCCTTTTTCTTCAGAGCCCATGTCTCAACCCCATACATCACTGTTGGCACAACAATTCCTTGATACAGTGCACTTTTTACTTTCACTCCGAGATTTCTCGTCTTCCACATACTTCCCATTGCTCCGAAAACCTTCCTTCCTTCACACACTCTCTGTTTTACCTCCACTTCCATACCTCGATCCACTCCTGCTTATCGTTCCTCCTAGATATTTAAAACACTACTTGTTCCAATATTTCCCCATCCAGCCTCACATCTAGATTCACCTTATGCTCTCCCCTATATTACACACCATTACTTTACTTTTATTGACGTTCACCTTCAGTTTCCTCCTTCCACAAACCACACCAAACTCTTTGACTACCCGCTGCAGTTTCTCATCAGAATCCGCCACCAATGCTGTGTCATCAGCGAACAGCAACTGATTCAACTCCCAATCTCTACCATTCTTTCCTACTAAACCCAATCCTCTTCCCATAGTTCTCCTTTTCACCTCCCTCACCACACCATCCATAAACATATTAAACAGCCATGGTGACATTACACAACCCTGTCGCAAACCTACCTTTACCTCAAACGATTCACTCAACTCACCATTTCCTACTCTCACACATGAAAACTATCTATCTATCTATCTATCTATCTATATGCTCAGGGCCAATCCCCATTTTGGGGGTAGCCGACTCAAGACAGAGCATGCAATAACAGGGAAAACACAAAAACAACATAAAACAACAAATAAACACAGATAAAAAGCACAAACTCACACACATCCAGGTCACCCAGGAGAAGACCCAGAGACCAGGGTCACCAAGGTCGCTCCAGCACTCCCCCGGCCCCCGACCACCCGGAGAGGTTCCGAAAAACTCCCTTCATAAAAACTCTTAACTGCTTCTAACAAATTTCCTCCTATTTCATAAATCCTTAACACCTTCCACATTGCTTCACGGTCCACACGATCATACGCTTTTTCCAAGTCCATAAAAGCCCAAAATATCTCCTTATGCTTCTCTAAATACTTCTCGCATAACTGTCTTACTGCAAACATCTGATCCACGCACCCTCCTAAAACCGCACTGTTCTTCTCCTATTGCAACTTTAGGATAATAAAGTGTACGGAAGTTAAGATTATTACAATCATAATAATCTCAACTTCCGTACACTTTATTATCCTAGCTCTCTATCAACACCCTACCTGATAGGAGGTACTGGAAGGTAATTCTCGCCTAATCACATTAATTGCTTTGTTTTGAGTGCCAGTGGGGTGTTTTGAAAGTTTTTTTTTTATGTGTTGGCTCTCGAGAGAACGCTCGCCGTCCACCAGTAAAACCTCTTGAGAGGATGCCTGCCAAGAGCGGTTCTTGGGTTAACGTGCTTTCCACACAGTGGTTTTGATAGTAATTTGTCTTTATATTGTGCCGTTTCTAGTTTTGGTTTGTTTGTTTTGCACGTTCTACATACTCAATTAATTTGACAAAACTTTACATTTCATAATTGTCAGAACAAACCTGTAGTCCATTATATAAATTCAATTTCTAGTGTATTTCGGGATAGTTTTAGGTTAACGCTTCTAGCGAATATTTGTACTACCGACCGTCTGACCGTCAATGTTGTCAATTCAGCTATTTTATTGTTGAATTCCTACTTAAGTTTGACAATTAGGCTAGCGACATGGAATATATCGATTATAAGCATTTAAGTAATATTTATTAGTAACATTTTAGATATTCTGCCATTGCTTACGAATGTGTGCAGATTCTATTCATAAGCTACACTATAGCGACTTCTGTGGATACATCTAGCGGTGTCTGCGCTGATGATACTACTGTTGACCATTTAGTGACTGTCTGTCTGTCGTACAAGTAACCGAGGCGCAGTCCAGGCTCACTCGCACTTACTTTACTACACATATTTCACTACAAATGGCAGGTGAAGGTGAGTTATTGTGCATTTGGTTTGATCTAAAAAGGCACTTAAAACAATTGAGGTAATTTAAACGTTAATAATACATTTTGATGTGGTGTTATACGTAATAAGTGAGGCGAGTTACCTTGACGGGTAGAGATAGTGAATCATCTCGGTGGTGGAAAAAAATAAAAGTTGCCGAGTAATTATGACGGTCACGTAGGCTAGGATGGTAATTTCAAGGTCTCACTATTTACACACTGTCCTCTGAACTCCAGCCTTCAATATATTTTCTCAAGATGGATGTCATTGTGGGAATTTAGGTGATGCTAAAAGGGAGATTTATGAGGTGTAACAAGACCATTGCTGTGCTATTATCTAATATTAGATAACAAAGTACTGTACTGATAACCATGCTTACCAGTAGTAGCCTACTTATAAGTTATGTTGGTAAATCGGTAAAAATCTAGGACCTGCCCTATTAGGGTAGAGTTTTTCAATTTAGGCTACCGGGTTACCCGGGTAGCCTATAATGTTTTTCAATATTTCTTGCATAGGTTATAGGCTACCATGGTTTGGTCAAACATAAGATGAGTTGAGGGGGGCAGAGCCCCTCTCAGCCCCTGTGACTTATTGAAATCTGGGTTCAATGTTATTTTAATACCACAAATTTTGTAGATAGGCCTATATTTGAAGATAAATATTGAATCTAGGCTATATGCTCTAAAGATCATAAGAAAATTTGTTTTAGGCCTAACCCTCGGCAAATCCTAATAAAAAAGTATTTTTTTGTAACGAGGTCAATACGGTACTTCCAGTTATCGATGGCTCTAAAGATCGTATGAAAATGTGTTAAACCCTCGGAAAAAACTAATATAAAAGTAGGCCTATGGTACTAAAATTTAATTTTCGTAACAAGGTTGTCAATACGGTACTTTCCCGTTATCAATGTACAATCAAAGCTGAAGATTGCAGAGTAAACACCGTATCGACTTTGCTTTCACCTTCGTATAGGCTAATCATAATCGACAGCCAATTTTTTTTTTTTTTTTTGTACTAAGGGATTAGTACTCAACAAGCGGGGTTGTGGGGGCAGCAGCCCCCACCCATAATACTAGGTTAGGTTAGGTTAGGCTAATGTCTTTTCAAATCACTATCGGGTGGCGTGTCTCAACATCGATCGATAGGCCTAATGGGGAACATAGGTTTTCCCGAGATTTCTAATTAATTACAAACATTACCGGTATGTATTGATGCAAATTATGGGTATTCTGCAGAACAACTACTCCTCGATTACGGGATTCCTGTCTCGTGGATTTTTTTTTTTTTCGCTCTTACCTTACTCAGGGGACCTTACTGATGTGCGGATAAGGGCTACTTTTCTTATTTTGTCAATTTGATTTTCACTCCCCTATAACATTATCAGAGTTATGTTTGTACTGCCAGTCCAGGACACTATGTTTACATTCTAGCCTCCTTGGAGGCTCCTCCCTGATATTTAGTAGCCAATTAGAGTGGAGCTTCACCTACAAAAAGTCAGTACATTTTTATTGGTATTTTCCTGTTATCGACAGCCAAACCTGAAGATTGCAGAGTAAACACCATAGACTTTATCCCATCAATATTTTTATAGTTTTAATACACAATTAGCGGGGGTGTGGGGGCGGCAGCCCCCACCCATAATACTAGGATAGGTTAGGTAAGGTTGTTAGGTTAGGCTAATGTCTTTTTAAAGTTGACTAAATCGAGTAAACTCTTAGATTGTTTGGGTATCTGAATTTCAATTAACAATGCAAATGCTGATAAATAGTGCTTTCCTCACTTTCTAACAATATAATTCACACTTACTAACCATTAAAATACACAAATAAAATAAATAAAACCTAAAATAACAGGAGTAGTAGTTATGCAGAATTACCGTCAAAATAGACGGGAACATGATCGCGAGCGTGCGACGGTGTGAGTAGTGTAAACATATAAAAAATTTAAAATTAGGGTAAGAGTTGGGTTTAATTCTAGTTTCGCTTTCACAGCATACTCATAAATTTCTATGGCTACTTGAGTTGTCATATACCATACTTAATTCCTATATATGTCCAAAGCGGCGGAAATGCATTATAAGGAATTATACCTACTGTAAAAAAATAAAATAAAAAATCTCCCCATAAGCGGCACCATAGCTATTACATAATACTATGTTAGGTTAGGTAAGGTTAGGCTAATGTCGTTGTTGTTGTTTATTATCATTATATTACGTCTTTTACCCAGCAATTTCCCTGATCTTCATAGTTGGTCGGGAAGCTATGCCTTTACAACCGCGCCTCCCTTTTGTCGCTGTGTACGTGAAACTAGAATTTTACCAAGAGTTGTGTTAGCGGGCATACCGTCCCCGAAAGGGTGGCCACGAACGAAACGCCCCCATGCACCTCTGTCCCCAGTCAGACGACGCCCCTCCTCAGTCCTCCCATCCAGCACCGCCTTCACAGTTCTCATATACCGGTACTTCTTCACTCATATGATCATTTATTTATGGATACCAGACTACAACAGACTCTAGTGCACATCACTGCTAAACATGCTTGTGTGACTCAGGATTTGGCCCATTCACCACCAATATGCAATGTTCATCATGTTCTGGTTACCATTAGACGATTTTCTTTAGTTTATAATCTACTTATGCGACTCATAATAATAATAATAATAATAATAATAATATTTATTCAGTCAGCAATTTACAGAGTTGGTACCACATAGTTTGTTACAAATATGACATGTACCAGCCTTGCATAATTCCAACTAAGGATAGCCCAATAAGGCCGTTAGGCGTATTTCCATTGGGGTCCTTGTGGGATTAGGTTAGCTGGGGAAAAGGGGAGGATAAAGAAATAGATACTTTAGAGAAAGTATTTCTAGGGGGTTATTTTAAGATACCTTACATCCTATAGTAAATATCAGTAATCCGTAATCAGTAATAATTTCAGTTTGGTTTGTCTATCTCTTATGTCGTATTTAGTAGTAGACATAAGCTTGGTGCTCCCTTCTCGCAGCTGTCCAGTTCAGGTGTTCCTTCAGGCTACGTCTGAAGGAATACAGTGTTCTCTTTTCACGGACTGACTGGGGTAGGTCGTTCCAGTCTTTGATGGCAGTGAAGAAGAATGTTTGCTTACCCTGTCCTTGGATTCTCGGGACCTTAAAATTAAACATCATGTTTCTTGTATTATGTCCACTCCTCTCATTTGCTTTAACAAAATCATTCTTTAGATACTCTGGAGCTCTGTCATGGAACATTTTGAAGGCATTAGTTAGCCTGATTTGTTTGGCCCTGTCAGAAACATTGAGCATACCTAGTGACTGAAGTTGTTCCTGGCCAACATGTGATCTGGGTCCTAGGTTCAGCATGAACCTAACCATTTTATTTTGAGTGACCTGAAGTTTGTGCTGTGCTGATTTAGATGATGCAGAGTACCAGGATGACACAGAATAGTCAAAATGACATTGAACAAGCGCTTGGCAGAGGGTCTTTTTGGTCGCCGCGGGCAAGCATCCCACCTGTCTATACAGGTATTTTATACGTGCTCTACACTTACTCAGGATAGATTCCAAAATTGTTTCACCTGACAAACTCGCGTCCAGTTTCAGTCCGAGATATTTAACTTGTGACACTGTTGTTATAGGAATATCATTACAGTTGACCGAGAAGCCCACAATGTCTTTCAGTTTGCGTTTTGTTCCACATAAGATGGCTTCCGTCTTGCCCAGGTGAAGAGATAGTCTATTGTCCACTAGCCATTCACTACATGATGCTAGTTCTTTGGAAAGTGAAGCGGCAATACTTATTGGGTCTTTTCCTGAAACCAGAAGCACGCTGTCGTCTGCATACAGTAATAATTTACATGAGACGCTCAGTTCCATGTCGTTCACATAACAGAGAAAGAGTAAGGGACCAAGGATGCTTCCCTGCGGGACCCCACAGTTAATTGGCATAGGATCAGATATATTATCATCAATTTTGACTCTTTGGGTTCTACCACTAAGATAAGATTTAAACCAGTTCACAGACCCTATGCCAAATGGGTAAATATGATCTTAATGAACCCTCTTGGTAACATAGGCCCTTCTTAAACTGCATAAAATCATCTGACTTCAACCAGAATCGAAGGTAAAAGGCATAATGCTGCTGAATGGGCCAACCTATGGATGAAGCCTGCACAAAGTTTGTATCGTAAGAGTGGAGATGTGACGGAATGGAGTCCATGGGTTTGGAACACATTTACACATCCATCCTCCATCTTAGGTAAAAACATACGATTAAGGGGAGGCAGACCGTTTGTTTGGTCTATTAATTAATTTATTCCTCCCTATACCTTCATCAAGCTTAGAAAAACACCCCCTAAATAAATTTGTACATTTTTCAGTAGAAAAATGTTCCGGCCAAAGGCCGGTTACTCTTAAAATTGCAGGCTCGCTTACGCTCGCCAGGAAATAATCGACACCTAAATGGCACGAAAGGTCTTAAAATTGACAACGAAATGGGGCAAAAGGTGTTAAAATTGCCAAACTAATGGGCCGAATGTCTTATAATCTCAAAACTAGTGGGGCTAAACAGTAGGGAGAAGGGGGTCTAGAAAAAACGGTCTGCCTCCCCTTAACCTGACAAGCGCGAAATAGACCTAGGGGCTAGGGTAGTTATTTGTGCATTTCTAGCCTTTGATTCTGACAGAATTAGTTATATTTACAATATAGAGCATTATTTGTTTTCGGTATGCTTTTATTTTACATATATGATGTATATATGAACCTTCAAGAGTGCTAAAATAAGTGGGAAAAGCATTTGGGTGGTGAAAAACGAAGATATTGGCCACCCGGTCATAATCTCAGGCGAGAGAGAGCCACAGGCAACCCTCCTCTCTCGCTGTCTGTGAGGTAACTGAGACGAGCGGGGCGGTGTGTGCCGGTGTCTGGGTGTTACATAACGATCTTTTCTGCAACCCACTTGTGCTACATTATCGCGGGAGAGAAAAATAACCGATAAATGATGATAATAAGAGGAAAAATAGGTGATAATTGAGGAGGGGAGGGAGGGGGGAATTAGGTGGGGAAGGAGGGGAGGGGGGTGGGTGAGATTTACATGGATGAGTACTGGAGGGGAATTATCTCACCTAGAGCCAAATTCCTTTGTTTTGATAGGCCCTATTTTTTTTTGGAAGGCTTTTTTTATGGTCTTGCTTCCGTGAGGCCTATCGCGTTCCCTATAGGAAGCCTTCCGTGAGGCCTATCGCGCTTGCCGGGTTAAAGAAACACAACATCCACACATCAATCATTCATCTTAGTCAAATAAAATGGGGTTAAAGAAACACATCTTTCATTTACCTTACGTCAAATAAAATGGGGTTAAAAAAACATCCATCGTTCATCTAAAGTCAAATATCTATATCTATCTATTGCCGAACGCCGTGATCGCCGAAGGGGTGGCCACGAACGAAACGGCCCCATGCACCTCTGTCCCAGTCAGTCGACGCCCCTCCTCCCATCCAGCACCGCCTTCACTCATATACTTTTTAACGCCATCCTTCCACCTCTCATTTGGTCTGCCTCTCCCTCTCTGTCCTTTCATCTCACTTTCGTACATTCTCTTAGTCATTCTCTCGCTTCCCATACGTTCCACATGGCCGAACCAACTCAAGGTGTTCCTGTTCACACTTTCCAGCACATCTACATCCACACCACACCTCTCGCACTTCCTCATTCGTCTTTATATCCCTCCATGTGACTCCCACATGCACTTCTCAAGTAACTAATTTCCACCCTCTCACTCTTGGTTTGAGTCTCTTCACCAACGTCCATGCTTCGCTCCCGTAAGTCAATGTCAGGATTACTACACTGTCATGCAAGGACTTCATTACTTCCATGCTGACCACCCTATTTCTTGTTACTGCTTTCAGCATTCCTACAACCCTCTTCCCCTGTTGCACCCTCTCCCGCACTTCTTCATCCATACCGTACTCAGGGACTATCTTTACTCAACACACTGCTCAAATACTTAAATGAGTTGACATTCTTCATAACCTGAACGTTCAACTTCACCTCACACCCTGTGGCTGCACCCCTTTCAAAGACCATAACCTTGCTCTTCCCCGCATTTACCTTCAAATTCCGTTTTTCACACAGTGTTCCAAACATATATACCAGCCCCTGAAACTCCCATTCACTATCGCTCATCAGAACTGTGTCATCATCAAATAGTAGTACAGGCAACTTCCACTCATTTCCTTCCCTTATTAGAGGTACGGTGGTCATAAGTCATGTCCCAGCTGTCATTACGTTTGGCTTGCTCTGTGCTGTATTAATGTCTGTCAGATGTTGAATAGGGTGGGTATGTGTAGAATAAGAAAATGGGAGTCTGCAGAAAGCCGATTGGCCTAAGCAAGGCAGATCCCTGTCCCACACAACCCCAATTACAAAGCCCAATTATAGGCTCAACACTCTAATACCCTGAGGATCATCTTACCAAAACGGTTAGAGATTAACGCAGGATTACGGGGGTCTGCAGAGCGCTGATTGGCCCAACCCTGCTGATCCCCCTTCACACCCAACCCTTCTCGTCCATATGCTTATCCAATTTTATCTTAAAGCTCCCTATCGTTTTTAATCCCACTATAGCACTTGGTAGTCCATTCCACCCATCTACAACTCTGTTACCAAACCAATATTTGCCTATATCTTTTCTGAAACGAAATTTATCTAATTTGAAACCATTGGTACGAGTTCTTTCGCTATCACTGAGCTTTAGTACATTTGTCATGTCCCCTTTGTTAATCCCACTAACCCACTTGAACACTATCATATCCCCTCTAACTCTGCGTCTCTCTAACGAATGTAAGCCTAATTTCTTCAACCTTTCTTTATACGGAAGATTTCTAATATTATGGATCATTTTTGTCATTCTACGTTGTACTCTCTCCAATGAATCTATGTCCATTCTGTAATAAGGACACCAAAATTGAACAGCATAATCCATATGGGGTCTCACTAATGACAAGTAAAGTTTTAAGATAACATCAGCAGTTCTGTTACTCACACTCCTTGAGATGAACCCGAGAATCCTGTTTGCCTTGTTTCGAACGCTTATACACTGTTGTCTAGGCTTCAATTCATTGCTAACAAACACACCTAGATCTTTCTCACAATTTAAGTTTTCTAATTCCACATTAGCTAGTTTATATTTAACATTTGTATGCATCTTCCCTATCTTTAATACCTTGCATTTGTCAATGTTAAACTTCATCTGCCAATTTACTGACCATTCGTGTAAGGTATCTAGATCCCTTTGGAGGCACTCTATATCTCTATCTGAATCAATTGTTCTCCCCATTTTGGTATCGTCTGCAAATTTACTTATCCTACTAGTTATACCTAAATCAAGGTCATTTATGTATATAACAAACAACAGAGGACCTAATACAGATCCCTGGGGGACACCACTTTTGACTGCTCCCCATTCTGACTTCGTACCATTTATGCTGACTCTGCTTCCTACCAATTAGCCATGACCTAATCCATCCCAACAACGCCCCACCTATTCCATGCGCCTCAACCTTTCTCATCAATTGCTCATGGGGGACTCTGTCGAAAGCTTTACTGAAATCTAAATATATTATATCATATGACTTGTCATTATCTACTGCTTCATATACCTCTGAGAAAAAACTAAGCAAATTAGTAAGGCAAGAACGTCCCTGAGTGAATCCATGCTGAGAAGAATTTATTAAATTAAATGTATCTAAGTGGTTTCTAATTTTACTAGCAATAATTGACTCTAGTAGCTTTCCTATGATTGATGTAAGAGTAATGGGACGGTAATTGGATGCTATTGATTTGTCACCTTTTTTGAAGATCGGAACTACGTTTGCAAGCTTCCAAGCTTCTGGAACTATACCTGTCTCCAATGACTTGTTAAATAAAAATGTTAATGGGTAACTTAAAACTCATCCCTACATTCTTTTAATACTCTAGCATATACCTCATCAGGACCAGGCGATTTATGAGGTTTCAGTCTGTCAATTTCCTTAAGCACATAATTTCTACTTATAGTAACCGTACTTAACCTATTTTCTATACTATCGCTATATACCTTACGGACTTCTGGAAACTGTGCCAAATTTTCATTAGTGAAAACGGAAAGAAATTGACTACCGGGTATTTAATGTACTGCACATTTCTAAATCATTTTCTGTCATTTCTCCTATCGAAGTTTTAAGGGGACCAATTACATCTCTAACCTTGGATTTATATAGTTGGTAAAAAGCTTTAGGATTATTTTTTGAGTCATTGGCAACCTTAATTTCATAATTTCTTTTTTCTTTCCTAATATCCTTTTTTACCTGTCTTGATAGATTCTGATAGTAAGCAAGTAGGTGAATTTCGCCTTTTCTAATTTTTCTATATATTCCTCTCTTTTGTCCTAGAAGATCTAATAGTCTATTATTCATCCATTTGGGTTGGTTCTGTGTTGATCTAAATTTTCTTTTGGGGATGTATTTATTTTGTGCATTGAATACTGACTTGATAAAATTATCATATGTATCTACCAAGGTTGACGTCTCTTCCTGACTTAAGATGACAGGTGCCTGAGAAGGGGTACACTCATTTGGACACCTGGATCGACTTAATTTTTTGACCATAGGGTCCGCTAATAGGACTCTTCTTAACCCACCATAATTGGCTTTTCTAAAGTCAGGTATTAATGTTGTATTCTCTCTGGTATTACCTTTCCATTGTATATTAAAATACACAGAATTGTGGTCACTATTTCCTAGGTGGTCCCCTATCTCTACATTATTTACCATATGTTCATTGTTACTGAAAACTAAATCGAGAATATTATTACCTCTAGTCGGTGTATCTATGAATTGAAATAAAAAACTATCTTGTACTACCTCTATAAACTCCTCAGAATCAGAGTCTCCTATTTGATGCTGCCAATCTATATTCGGAAAATTAAAATCCCCCATAATGCACACATTGCTAAACCTTGATGCCATTTTAATTTCCTCCCATAATGACGTTCCGTCATTTCTACTCATATTTGGCGGTCTATACATAACTCCAATAACTATGGTCTCACTACCTTCGTTAACCTCTACCCAAACACTTTCATTATCGTTATTTAGTCTAATACCTGATTTAATACAGCTTTTTAATGTACTCCTGACAAACACTGCTATACCGCCACCCCTCTTACTTGTTCGGTCATATTTAAACAAACTATATCCTGGTATATCAAATTCTGCTAAAAAATGCCTGGTTTCTGTATTAATCCACGTTTCAGTTAGCGCTATTATGTCTATATTTTCTTTGCTAACAAGGGCTCTAAGTTCGTTCATTTTGTTACATAGACTCCTACAGTTTGTGTAATATACTCTCAATTTACTTCTTTTCTTTATACCTAATTTACCTTTGTTTTTAGCGACATTTCCATCTTCCGTTGCACCATCACTACTATCATTTGCATTATAGTCATCATTTTTAGCATGAGACTGAATATCCTTATCGCTTTCGCCTGACGCTAAAATTGTTCCATTTAACCTCTCATTTACACTCAATATTTCTGTTCAAAACCCCACAACCACCCTATCTAAAGAACTAGCTAATGTAGAAACCCCTAACCGTGAAAGATGAACCCCATCCCTTGCGTACATCCCATCTCTCCCATAGTTTCCACATAGCGATTTTGATAATTTAATTTGTCTTTATATTGTCCTTGTCCCAATTTTGGTTTGTTTAGTTTGCAAGTTTTACATTTTAATAGAAACTATCCCAGTTATCAATGAATGGTATTGCTTTTTCTTTGCAATATTTCTCCAAACGGCAATTGACACCAATCGCCCTGGATGTCCATTCCTTGGGAACTCCTCTTCTGGGTAGGATACAATGTACTACAGGGATCCCTCCCTTCATCCTAACTTTATCTAACACATCCCGATACTGCTGCAGCAGTTCCTCACTTCTACCCTTACCAACATCGTTACTCCCGGCACTGAGACAGATAATGGGGTTATCTCCACTATCTTCCAAGATGTGGTCCATCTTCTCTAAAACCCTCCCAACTCCATGGCCAGGCAGACACACAACCTTCCTAAGTTTAGTGCGGGTAGCCCTAACTAAATGTCTTACCATGGAGTCGCCCACAATCGACACAGACTTACCTTCTCGGGACACAGACTTACCTTTCCCTCGGGAGGATCCAGCAGCTGCAGTTGGAGAACCCCCGGTGGTGGCAGAAGCTCCCTTGGTGGTGGTGGTGGTGGTAGGTAGCACAGCGTCAGAGGTTGGAGCTGAGTCGGCGGCAGGCACTTCGGTTATCCCTCCCTTATCCTGACTATCTTTTCCCTCACATTCGTCTCGCAAAGGAGAGAATGTATTTGTCACACTCATACCTATTCTACTATCCTGCTTCTTGAGTGACTTTCCCACCCGTATTTTTAACAACCTGCCATGAATACAATTTTTCATCAACTTCCTCCCTTTTCCCCTTACTTGACTTTATTTCCTCTTGGCTAAGCTTGAAAGCTAGATTTTCGTCTTTAATCAAATCCACTTCCCTCTGAAGTTTAACATTAACCTCCCTTAGAGCCAAGACCTCTTCCTTCACCACAACCATCTCCTCTCTTACCTGGAGAATAAGATGATGCAGATCAGTTAGAGACTCGCACTCCATACCTGCCATGATCCCAATAAGCTTAGCGAGGAGGAAGAAACTAAGTACAGAAAAACAAAAACAAGTAAACTAACAGCTAAAAACTGAGCTATAACACTTTTATATAACACGAGTGCACTGCCCCCAAACACAGGTAGGTGTAATGGTCACTAAAGGTCACTGGTAAGTGGTCCGGGCAGGAGCTCAGATTAACACAACCTTCTCCTGTCACTGACTGTTTGTATATTTCACTCGATATGAAGAAATGAAGCTTAGATATTACTGATGCTAATTATTGATCAAAACATACTTGGTGCCGAGACATCACTTATTAGCGCAACTGTACACCAACATCCACTGCTCTTCCTTGTATTTCTTTCAGGACTCCATCCATATACCTGTACATTATATATTTGATAGCTATTATATGTTACCTTACTATCTTTTATAGCTAATCATTATTTTCCCTTACCCATATCATATGTAGGTAGAGATGCTGTTTAAAATGTTTATTTTGTAATTTCTGTAATTATTGTTATTCCAGGACCAAACCCTTTTTCTCACCTTCTCTCCGACCTCAAGATTGGAGATGACACATACAAGTTCTATAATTTACTTGATCTGAAGGACTCCCGTTATGGTAACTATATCACTGTTTACTTGTTAAAGTCATTATTAGAACGATTTATGAAAGATAATTTTATCATATTTTATTGCTGTGTATGTGTGGTTCATCTGTGGGTTTCATCATGGAAAGAAGTAACGTACTTCAATATAAGGAACTCTGTCGAGGGCAAAGTCTGAAATAGAGAAATTTGTATGTGTACTGTAGTACACATACATAGGAGCTGGTGTTGAAAAACATGCACGAAAGTGTCAACTTTGGCAGTGATCAGACTATGCGCTCTGATCTCAAATTTCAATTTCAATAGTGTACAAGTGAGGCAGCTCTGAATAAGGCAGCCTGAAATGTCTCCATAAGGACATAAGTGTGGAACACTTCGTCTTTTAATTTATGTATGTCTTATTGAAGCGGCAACTAATTAGTCTTTTTCTTTTCAACTGACCGTAAATTATCATGTTCCTATCTTGATTTCTTTGTTATTGAAAAAGAAGAAGAGCCATCTGATAACTTTTGAATTGTGTGGCTCCAATAGACAGACTACTGAGACTATAGAAAGACTACTTCCTTATAAGCAAAGCTGATAGGAAGTTGGTCAGGGACACGAAGATCATACCAAATGAGGAATGTATCCCCCAACAAGCTCCTGGTGTGTGACATGCTTCTAGGCAGCGGTCTGGGGAGAAAGAAAGTATTTCTGCCAAAAATGAAAGTATGGTTACTTCAGAAAAAGGAATATAGAGACAGATAATACAATGAAATGATGGAAAATAAAAGAAGTGTGGGTGCTAGGCCAGCTGACATTGATGGCCTGCGGAACCCTATAGAACAATAAGAGGCAACCCAGAACAGGGCTGCCTGGAATGCCGCCATATAGGACGTAAAACTGCAACCACATTCTCTGTGGACGAAGCGGTCTTTGAACTTTTATGCATGTGTGTATTTTGTACCGATTTTGTTAATTATGAAAGCTTGTCATTATTATGGTACAGAGACCTAATAGTTTCATAATTTTCTATTAATGTTGTGTCTCCCATAGAGCGCCTGCCATACAGCATCCGAGTCTTACTGGAGTCAGCTGTCAGGAACTGTGATAACTTCCAGGTGGGTGTCTCAAACAGTCTCCTGTGATTTTATTTACACTCACTTTTAACCCATCCAGCCCGGGTATCTACTTAATAGTGACTCCTACGTGAAATGACGTAGTACCAATAAGTATATTTGGCTGTACTGTATTTAGCCTACAGCTAAGCTGGTAAGCCCAAAACGCCCACCAACAAAAGAAAATGAAACTACGGGGTTGACAACCCAAAGGAAAGGAAGGAAAAACTAATATTTAGCAGTGGCTAATAAGAAAGCACCAGAGGGTGCTGGGCGACAGTGCATTGTGGTATCTGTTTCGATGACGTTCCTAGGAACTATGTAAGGGGTATCTCCTGGGATATTATTTTTCTATTATTCGGGTTGCTTTAAGCATTCTCCGGGTTCCCCTATGGGACCCGGGGAGCCCTAATAGTGGATTAGGCTCTCACGTCATTGACGGAGAGAACCACTACTACATATATATAGTACAGTAGTCCCTCGTTATCGACGGGGGTTACGTTCTTAAGACTGCCGTCGATAGCAAAAACCGTCGATACCGCATTACCGTACATTACGGTACCGTACATACACGTACAGTATCCGTGGTCTCTATCCTATGTACTTTTAAATGTTTCCTTTACACATAACCTTACATATTAGAGTATATTGCAAATAAAATTATCCTATGTACTTTTAAGTTTTTCCTTTACACATAACCTCGTCAGACATGGCACTTGACTGTTTTGATGGTCCTGGGGATTCAATTCCTTCATTATTACCACCAGGCACACCGTCTATCACTGAATACATTAGAGGCCATAATAAACGCAAGAGATACAAGGTTCAGGCACAAATAAGCAAGTAAAAGGCGGGTGGACTTACAGCTTCTGCCTGGATTTGACAACATTAAAAATGGAGGTCGAAAGTGACGCTCCGATCGTCGGTGAATCCGGATTCACTCAAAACCTAAAGTCTTTAGGCTAATTATTTTTGCTCTCATTTTCGGTGTATTTTCTTATTATTGTATGTCTTATTGTTCATCATTTAATCCACTTTTGGTTGGTATATTAGAGTAATATAAATAAACAATTAATCCGTCGATATATCAGTCGATACTCGAATCAGTCTAAAGTCAGTCGATAGTCGAATCCGTCTATGATAAAGCAATCAGTCTATAATCAAATCCGTCGATAACAAGGGACTACTGTATTTAGAATTGTATTTGTTTAAGTTCGTAATACTTTTTATCACACACAATGGCCCAGACTGTCGGATGTTGCACCCCAGCCGAGAGTTTTTAAATATATAGTAGGATTTGTTGCATGAGTGTACCAAACACCTATGTCTTATAAAGAATGCCACAATCGGAAACACTTAATTTTTCAACCCTCATGCATAGAATGACGAGATTGTCCGAAATTTCTTTTGCTAATATTTCCTACAGGTGGTAATCCTTCCCCAACCACACACCACCCTCAACCCCTTTCAGTTCCCCCCGCACCCTAATACATTTCTGATTTACCTGAATAATCCTAAGGATTAACCATCTACTTGAAGTAAACAGGTCATAGTACCCCCTATTCAAATGAGAATATAAATCAGTCTTTAAATTTATGTATGAGTCAGGACCCCCAATACACGGTTCCACAATTCGCGAAAACCCTAATACACGAGTTACCCCTCGAAAATAACATTAATTAATTAAGCATTAATTATGCGAGGTGGTACCACAATACACGAATCGAGAGCTAAGAAGGGGCCAAATCCGCTATTCCCGCTTGATACCCGAGCACGTCTACGTTTCGCGAGGCCCAGGAGTAGCTCTGAAAAAAGAAGAAGACGGGCATACGCCTGCCTTCCCTCCCGCTTACCCTCCCTCCCTCCCTCCCACAGTCCCGCTCAAGCGCTCATAGCCGTGCGGAGTGACCAAACGTTTGTAGTGCCTGCCACTTTTTTCGCCATGCCACGCCAATATAAGAAGATAACACACAAAATGAAGGTGGAATTGTTGTTTCGCAAGAAAAGAGGAGAAGGAAACTGTGCAATAGGCTTGTCAGAGTAAACTGTTCGTACGATTTGGTTAGGGAGGGAGAAGTTTGAGAAAATCGTGAAGTCCTACGGTCCTAGTCCTAGTCCTAGCCTATCTACTACTAATTTTAAGGATAGTTTCATATTTTTATTCATTGTTCTTCTTATATATAAGATATAGACTGTACTGTAGAGCCAAAAATGTCGAAAATAGGGCCAAAAATGTCGAAAATAGGCCATAATTGAGAGATGTCACCCAATCTAATTATTCCCATTTAAAGTTAGTTCCACAATACCCGAATTCACAATACGCGATGCCTCCTGTCACCCCTATTCTCGCGAATTGGGGGTCCTGACTGTACTGTATGCATAATTTGCCACCAACTTGATGGTTCTACTGTAATGTAATAGAAAGTGACTTTAAGCCATTATCTGTATATACATTTGAATATAAAAATGATCATTATGATGGTGAAAATAGGAGGCTCACTGCTTCATTTTCTATATTGATAGTGAAATTGGAGGTTTAATTTTGCAAATTTATTTTGTTATTACAGGTTAAGGAGAAGGATGTGCACAATATCCTTGCGTGGGAGGAGAAACAGAATGAGGTTGGAGGGGTAGAGGTGCCTTTTAGACCAGCACGAGTTATACTACAGGTTAGAGACAGACCATTCATATGTGGTCAATATTGAAGATGTACAGTATTGTATTTTACTTTTTGATGTGAAAGTGCCAATTCTTGTAAATACATTTGTTATCAATACTGTATATGTTTTGTTTGTATATGTATGAAGTGAAATGAGGTAAACAAAATTGCCATTACAGTATTTGAAGTGAAAGTCTTTTCACATAGGCTCATTTTTCAGGCACATAGCTACAACTTTATAGTGAGGAATTAGTGTATGTTCTAATACAGTCTGTGCTGTAACAGGACTTTACTGGTGTGCCTGCGGTGGTTGACTTTGCTGCCATGCGTGATGCTGTGAAGGAGCTGGGTGGTGACCCCAATACCATCAACCCCATCTGTCCCGCCGATCTTGTTATCGACCACTCCGTGCAAGTCGAGTTCTCACGCACGTAAGTATTTAATTTATTTTGTTAATGTTTGCATTTACCTATTTGGTAAATAGGGTCACTCATGTTGTCTGACAATTTGTCTGAATCGTGTGATTGATAGCTAGAAAAGTATCATCGTGCTCATCCAAACTCAATGTCGGGGTCCATTAAAATTCTTTATATATTTGTACCTGTTGATTTTGGATGGCAATGAAATGCAAATGTAAGCTTTTGGATGGCTTAAATGTGAATTTATCCCTTGTTTCTAGCCATTAATCACATGATTCTGACAAATTTTGCCGTCCTTATTCAACTCGCACTCAAATTCAGCCCACAGTTAATATAGAATATTTTGCAAGTTTTACATTATAATACAGTATTGCCTAATCTTAACTAATTAAGCCTAGCCTAACTAAATATAATATTATCCTAATCCAATGTAGTATAAAATTAGTGTAGTCTAAATTACCAATTATATGCCGGTACAGGTACTTGATTTAATAAATATGACATAATCTAATCGAACTAGACCTTTAGTTGTCAAGGGGTTAACTTGACAGGAGACTGATTTGACTGACAACTTTGTGTGTGTGTCTTGCATGTACCATGTACTGTATGTACCGTACTCAAGATTATGCTTGTAGTATTGTGATTCTTTCAAGATTGTAGTGGTTCAAGCACTGCACTAACTATTCCATTTATAACATTTGAATGGTTATGTTGCTAAGTACTGTATTTGCTAAGTGTATGTGGCACCAAGTTTTTGCTGGCCTTTGCTTCCTAAGCATTTCTATAAATTTATTTTTATTCAGGCTATTTAGATATGCTTAGAGGATAAACAGTATTTCAGGGAGATCACACCTGCATTTTTATATGGCATTTAATAGTTTAAAATATTTTTCATCTAATACATCCTTAATCCGTAGGATGAATTAAAGATCTCTAGAATAGGTTTTTGCTTTGCAAATAAAGAGAGAAAGGCACCACAAAATACAATACCAGGTATCTTTATGTTTGTGTTTTATTATCAAATAAAGATACCACTTTCTATGTTTATTTTTTACCTTATTATTTTTATTTATTAATTTTTTTTTTTTTTTTTTTTTTTTTTTTTTTTTTTTTTTTGGTGGTGAAAGTTTGGGTATCTTGAAATATGGGAGTTGATCGGTGATGTTGGGTGGGGTGGGGTGGGGTGGGGTTGGTGTCTGATTGTGTCTCTCCCGGCAGCCGTGGTGGAGACGACCCCGGTGGTGGTGGAGGGTATTGTGGCCGATGTGTGAGCTATGGCCAGCCCGGGTGCACTGCATCCCAACTAGGTCGAAGATCTGGAGCCAGACCCAGTTTAGGAGTGCAGCCAGGAAGAGCCCCAGGTTCAAGGGGCTCTAGATCTAGGCCTGTATCCCCCGTAATCCAATCCAGATCTTCCAGTCCGGCGGTGTATGCTTCCAATTCCCCGGCCCTCCAGCACCCAGTCTATGTGATGCAGTCCCCGATGATGGTCGGGGTACAGTCACCGTGGCACTACCAACCACCCACACCCGCACCACCCAACCCAACACCTCACCTGACCACCATACTCACCCAAGTGGCAGTTGGGGAATCCACCGGACATGTGCCAGTGTACCAACACCCGGCTGTCAGCTACCCTACAGTCATACAAGGCTACCAACTACCTGTCTACTCCATACCACAGTACAGCCAACCCCCACAGCCACAGTCAGCCGCTCAATATAGCCATATGATCCAGCCACAACTGCCAGTACCTCAGGATAGTCATCATCATCATCCAGCCAGCTACTACCTGGGCCCTGCTTACATGCATCACGGTAGTGCACCACCCAGTAGACCCACCAGTCCGGACCTGTCTCTGCCTCTCACCTTTAACACAAACTACAAATCTGATGCGCAACACAAGACAGACAACCGAAGCTCAGATATCGAGGACCTTTCAGTGAGAGTGAATAGATTACAAACACACCCAGGAAGCAAAAATAATGCAAGTAGAGAAGAGGGAACTTCAGATTCACTTAGTACTCAAAGTGACACATCATTAACACCCTCGTTAAGACTTTCGGTTTCATCGCTTCCATCACCACTTGATGTGCCTGGCATTCCTATCCAGGACGAAGTGTGTCCCTTCCATGAACAGCGGTCTGAATGGTTCGCATATTTATATTTTTGTATTTTGCTTACTACATTAAAATGATGGAAGAAAGTTTATTGCAGAAAAATATTTTGTATGCAAATACTGCTTAGTATAGCTTCCAATATGAGTATGTGTGGCCTATAATGCTAGCTTCACTGTACTAGACGTGTAGATAGTATGGAAGGGTAAGCCCAGTTGAGTGTATTATTTGGACTAAAGGAAGTCTCATACACACACTGTCTATTAAGTATCAGTTAAAAAGTTACGTTTCTTCTGTGTTTAGATGACAACTTTTGATATGAGTACTAGTACTGTATTGCAACAGATACAGTATTAACAAAAGGGCACCTCACATCCTAGCATGCATGATAGTTTGGTAATCCCGACATTGACGTATAGGATGTTGTTGGAGAGACATTAATTTTAAAGAAACTATAGACAAATTCGGTTGGATTTTTGGAAAGTATGTGAAAATACTCCTTTAATGTACAAGTACCTATTGTCGTCACTGAAATGTTGTATTTACAATGGTGCAAAGTCGAAAGATGGAAAACAATTTTGTTTTAGTCCGCATCACTTTTATCAAGGGTGAATGGGACTCGTTAGCCTTGGTCGGCAACCCACCTAGGGAAGTATAAAAATCCAGCCTTGGTTGGCAGCCTGACTAGGGGAGTAAACCTTCTACAAATCCATACTGTTGCCTAAGAGTGAAGCAGGTTAGTGGATGGATTAGCCACACACTACTGTAGAGAAATCGTGCTAATAAAATACATAGAAGGCCTCGGAGCCGGACGGACCCTAAATTGAGTGGTCAATCCTGTAATTTATTCAGTAAACTGGCATGGGTTGTCTCTCTTACAGGGGATAGGTCTGCTTGGGGGCATTTTGTGTATGGCCACCCTCATTAAGGGGAGTAAGGCGTCTGGCAATAGATAGATAGACTTTTATCAATGCTTATTATTTGACTCGTTAGCCTTGGTCGGCAACCCATCTAGGGGAGACAACCTTATAAAAATCTGGGTGGATGGGACTCGTCAGCTTTGGTCGGCAACCTGTCTAGGGGAGTAAGCCTGATACAAATCCATACTGCTTATCTAAGGCAGGTTAGTGGATGGACTAGCCAGACACCACTGTAGAAAAATAGTGCTAACAAGATACGTAGAGGGCCTCGGAGACGGACGGATCCTAAATTGAGTGGTCAATCCTGTAAGTCCTTCAGTAAACTGGCTCGGATTGTCCCTCTTACAGGGAATAGGTCCGCTTGGGGGCCTTCTGTGTATGGCCACCCTCATTAAAGGGAGTAAGGCGTCCAGAAATAGATAGATATATTTTGGGGGGCATTGCTACTGTATTGTAGATTGGCCTTTCCTCTTTCTATTGAGATGTAATTGATTATACTAAATATAATTATTTTTGCTGAAAATCTATATAGCCTACTGTAGAATGAATATTGTGGTTACGCATGCATAATTTTTTATTCGCCAAGTACTGATTTATATTTTATACAATACAGTGGAACTATTGATGATTATTAAATTCTGATGACATAAATATTATTTGGAATGAGCGTGAAATATGCTTCTTTATGTCATATACTGTATAATATAAATGTATTGCTTAGCATATATCAAAATTATGACCATGTAACTAGGAAAAACTAATATTTCTTATATTATAAATTTTTAGTGTGATAATATGATGTTGGGGGATTTTTTCTGGTTTTATGATAGTATGGGTCTTGCTCTATCTTTGGATGTATTTACCTATTTGTAGTTTACAGGAATTGAGCAGCGCTCGTGTTGTCCTGTCTTAGTTACTTTACAATCAATCCATTTTACTTAGACAAGTATCGTAATGGATATTCCCAATTTCCAGTATTTTGGATTAACATCATATAGCTTATGTTGTCCTATTTCCATATTTACTTTTATCCAACCTAGATTTGAACACGTTAATGTTCTTCGCTCTCACCACCTCCTCCTCCAAGTTGTTCCAAGTCTCTATACTTCTATATGGGAAGCTGAATTTTGTTGTGTCCTTACGACATCTGCCCTTCCTCAGTTTAAACTCGTGTCCCCTTGTCCTTACATCATCCCTCACGAATAGATCTTCCCTATCTACTCGTTCCAAACTTTTTACTCCCTTGAACATCGTTATTATACATTGCATGTAGTCGGTTATTATGGGTTAAAACAGAGCGATAACGTATATGAATTGTCTCGCGGTAGTGCAATTAGCGCTTGAGAGTGAGATTATTGGTAATAAGTTTCCAAGAAACTTAAGCAAGAGTGAGGGTTAATGCTCAATAATCAATAGTTACACTAGTGTTTACAAGGTGAAGTCGTATGCTGGGCGAACTTCCGAATGTGCCAAGGACACGTAGGCAGGCTCGCACCAAAGTTATTTTCACCATCAAACAAGAACCACTTCGTGTAGTGTGTTCTAGTCTTCGACATTCTAAATATAAATGTGATTACTACATTATGTTATATTATGGCTATACCATTGTGGAGATATGAATTGGTGAAGTAGACAAAATTACTATATCCCGCCCGGGTCCGTGGGTTAATTTAGATTTATTTTATTTTATTATACTTTATTTTATTTTATAATTTGGTTAACCCGGGAACTGCGGGGAGACTCTTAAGAGTTCCCCCGGCGGACTGCGGGGAGACTCTTAAGAGTGAGTGAAAAAAATAATAAACTTTTGACATCGGAAAAAAAAAAAAAAAAAAAAATTTGGCCCCTGGGCCATGCAAAATCTCAGTCCTCTACCTCCCCTCCTTCCCCACTTTCCTCCTCCTCCTTCAGTTATCACCTATTTTCCCTGTTATTCCCTTATTCTGAGGTATATTTTCGTGCTAACATTAGCGAGTTGCAAGCAGGGTGTTGTCATCACTGATGGCAAGCGAGTGCAAGAGAGAGAGAGAGAGTATCGATCGACTGTGTCTCAGTGGCCTTGGGGGAAATTGGCGGAAAGCAGCTTGCCTCACCCATACATTATACAACTCGCGGGCTATATCTCCGATTTTGACCATCCAAACGCTGTTTTCACTCGTTTTATTGTTGTTTCAGGTTAATACCTTTATAATCAACCCATAATAGGCGCATATGGATAAGTATTAATGCTATTAATGGTACAATGAATATTTTAGTGACGGAAACACCTCAAATACATGCGCACAGGGAGAGGTGTCTAATTACCCCCATGCGCACTTCAGAGGTTAAGACCTATTCTGGGATCCCCGAGTACCCCAAGGGTTTGGGGGCTACGCGGTCACAATCAGATTGAACATTAGGAGCTTTAGGATGTTCAAATGAGTGACTGAGACCTTATTATATTTTGTGAATGAGAATCAGGTAATTTTTCCTTAACTTTCCATTTTGTGTCTTTTTCTATTACCTATCATGTATCCCTCATGTCTAAAAATTGCAACTACTAACCTCTCATAATTAAAAGGGAATTTGAACAATCAAGCTGATATTTCTACCATTGAGGAATTTTTAATCAATCCGTTGTTTGCAATTTTTTTTTAATCCGTTGTTTGCAATTTTTTTTTTTTTTTTTTTTTCCTTCTATATTCCAACTACTCCCTCTCGGGCATAGGCTGATAGCCTTTATACTCAACCGTGAGGCCCGTGAGATCTTGCTCCAGTCTAGGGAGTGAGACATGCGAAGCTTCACGGCTCGAAGCAATTCCATCTCTGAAGCCGCCTCGCCTCTGCGCTTCACAGTCTCATCCCCCACACTCGGACCCTCACTCTCAGAATGCCACCTATTGAGCAATTAACTCACTAGGCATTGCCCCCCTGTAGCATATTTTTTGAATATGGGAATATTCATACAATGCCATTTAATCAAGGAACAATGAGGGTATTTTTTTTGGCATTTCGGTGTGCTGTGGTAATGCACTGATACTAGGTACAGCACAAATTCCATCCCAATAATATCTTCCCATTGATATATTGGGATTCGAACCCGGGTCCATTGGATTACCAGTCCAGTGGCAAGACCACTCCGCCACATTTTTTGCCTTTATATTGTCTTTGACGATAGTGCGTTGTTATGTGTGCAATTAGTTTGCTTGGGAAACAGATAAACTTGCTCATGTAGTAATGTACACCGTATGTGGTGGATTGTGTTCTTTTATTTCATAAAGTTTATTTTAGTAAGCATTGATTTTGATAAGTTGTTTTGACTTTATATTTACTTTGTCCAATTTTTAGTTTGTTTAGTTGCAAGTTTGACATTTTAACCCGTAAACGGCGAAGGGGGGGGGGTATTGAACTAGCTCCCCATGGGCGAGCATATTGGCTCCATTTAGGCCTATAATCGTCATTTTACGATAAATATCGATATTACTTATTCATATGAGCCTATTTTACCTTCACTATGAAGATAGTAACCTGTAACAACAATAAAACAAGTGAAAATATAATTTTTCTGGTCAAAATCGCGAATATAGATGGACCAGCCCATTCATGAATTATGGAGAAAATTGAGGCAACCCCTCCCTCCACGAGGCCTCAAGCCACACTGAGCCTACTCATACACACACTCGGTCATGTAACACACCCGCTAGGCACGTAAGCACATCCTCCACACAGTTTGCTAATGTTAGCACAAAAATATACCAACGAATTAGGGAATAACAGGGAAAATAGGTGATAATTGAAGGGGGAGGGGAAAGGGAGGAAGGAGGGGATGTGGAGGAGTGATATGAGGTATAGGAAAAACAAAACAAAAATTGTTTAGTGCTACTGGGGCTGTTTAAATGTATTTTTAGGCCTCCCTCTTAAGAGCTTTGCCACCGTCGCCCAGTAAAACCTCTTAAGAGCTTTGCAGCCGTTTACGGGTTAATAGGTGAGGAAATGTAAAACCCAGTCTGGTCTAACCCTCCTTGACTTGAATGAGGCTAGGAAACCATATTTCTAGACTTCTTATAATGAATAGACAACAATCAAATCTTAAAACTTAAAGCAACAGAGCACAAGAATAGAGACATTTTTAACCTCAAATCTTGTCTATGCTAGTGGTACTGTATTGTTAAAATGTAAAACTTGCAAACTAAACGAACCAAAATTTGGACAAAGACAAAATAACTGATCAAAATTGCTATGTGGAAACAACCCTTACTAAAATAAAAAAATTGAAATGAAAGAACACAATCCACCACATAGGGTGTACATCACTATATGAGCAAGTCAATCTGGTTCCCAAGCAAACTGATCGCACACATAACAATGCCCCATCGTCATGTTCAAGAAATTAGTCAATTTGTATGCAATCATTTTAGAGACCTTAACTTAGATCGGAGTGTGGGGTTTGTAGATGCCTGTGAAAGATGAAGCTTGTTAAGTAAATCTAAAGAAAAGACATTAATAAGAGATAATAAAGTATTTTCACGATGTACGGCGGGTGCCCAACCCCGAAAAGGGTTGAAATAGGGGAGCTATCCCCCCGCCAAAAGCGGCTTTCTAGGGCCTTTCCTAGCTGATGCTGAGAGGATTGGGTTCTAGTCATGTGGTGATGGGCTGGTCTATTAGAGTGAGAACTGAGCAATCTCTGCCATACCCATAGCTTACTCTGACTGTTCCTTTTACTTATATATTTTCTAGATCTCAAGTGACGGCGTCTCTAACGTGGATTGACCTCCCAATCTACCAAGATTGGAAGCCAAAGCGTCACATTTTTCCCTTGCCCCTCAACTTTCTCTTCATAATTGCTGAGGGACACAGGGCCCTGGGTGGGGCTTTGGTTTCCCGGGCATTTCCGCACCCTCCTCAGCTCCCCGCCATGGAGTGGCTTCGGTCACCCAGGCTTTATTGTGGTCGGCGGGGAGGGTTCTGTGGGGGCGCTCGGTTATGGCCTTGGCCTTGCTCAGGGCCTTGGGGCTGTTCGGCCAGGCAGCTTGGGGAACAACAACAACAAAAACAACAACGATGTAGAATTTAGGTGGGAAGTAAGATAGGCGAGTGGTTTCCATCATCCACGCGCTACTATACTGTACAGATGTGCCTGGCCGAACAGCCCTGAGTCCCTAAGGAAGGCCATGGCCTTCCCACAGGGCTCTCAAGGAGTGTAGATTGTGTTGGTGGCATAAGTGATTAGGTGCATTTTCCTTGTAATCCAGTACAGTATAGCTCTGCATAAGGGTGACAAGAACAAAATAGTTTCCAGTATGTTTTGACTTTATATTGTCTTTGTCCCAGTTTTGGTTTGCTTTGTTTGCAAGTTTTAAATTTTAATTTAACCTTATAATTGTTTGACATCAGTAGGTGGTAACCATATTAGTTGTAAGTCCGGATATACTACCTAAACACTAGCACCACACAATCCTATCTTACCTAGAGGTGACATGGTGGTGTTGGAGAAAAAGACTTCCAAATAGCTGCCGTGTTACAATTGGGTATTTTCCTCTCTTATCATCTTATTATGCTACTAAGAGGACCTCCTTTGAGTGACCAAGGCTTTCACATGTATGCTTGTATCCAAACTTTGATTATTTTTTTTAATTTTAAAAGTTTATTAAGCTAAAATTACATTTACACATTTGGTATAATACATTATACAATATTCGAGGCTAAGCCTTTTGAGAGCAAGCTTTCCTAAAAAGGTACCGTATATTTTACACTGATATCTACACATAAAATTAATACTACTAAGGCTAAGTGTATCATGAAGTATATTATATGTATTAATAAATTTTTGAATAATTATTACAGTTTTATAAGCTAAAATGCATATACATACACACATGCATACATAAATATGTACGCTGCGCACATATATACATACATACTGTACATACAGTACATACAATGGTTTAACGTTGTTTTCCATTACAAACATTCTAACGGCTCAGATGTGGTAACCTTTCCAGTTAGAATATAATACAATAAAGTGCCATCACAACACTGCCCCATCATGTCATCACTTTGGTTGATGTTGGCATAGTGTTAACAGTGCCGTAGTAAGACACAACTAAGTCCAACAGCAGCACCTGCACCTTCAGTATCTGCAAACCACACCAGCCTCAATAGTGCTATAACAAAGCAGCACCATTCCAAGACTCTACGTACAGTAGGCAACTTGGACTTTAGAACAACACAACACTGCCCCACCATGTAAACTATGTGGGCGACTCTGGCAAGGCGCCAAACAGCACCCAGGTAAGACTAGTAGAGTCCCCTGTGGCACCTATCCGCGCCCCACCCGCCTCAGCAGTGCCATACCAAGATAATGCCAGTAGCAAGGCTTTATTGTATAGTAATGGCTGTTAGTTCAGAAGTCTACCATCATCACCCCTATTAGTCGCCTTCTACGACACACTGTAGGGTGCGTGAGCTATTTTTTTTTTTCTCCACCAAAAGATGAAGGGTCCCTTACCCCATGGGGGGTAGTATATAAACACATATTAAATACACACACACACATATGTATCAACACACATACATACATAAAAATGTACATATACTCTACAGACATAATACATACACAACACGTTTTGCTTTAATGTATGCTGTTCAATTCTATTTATTTAACAAATAACTGTTCAAAGTTCTATTGAAGTTATTAATTTTTGTATAGATTATAAACGGTTCCACAGATCCTGTGTTCAGTTTGCTTGTGGCCAGGGTTTCAACGGGGATAAAGAAAATAGCAACTATGCCATCCAAGTGAGGGGCTGTTCTGTCTGCTCCTTGTGCTTATAGCCTTAACCCCTTTAGTACCGAGTTGTCCTTGTCATTATAATCTGGGTATTATTAGACAATTTTATCAAGCTTAGGAGGACGTATAGCTATTTAAATACTTAAAATTATCTCGATTATTCATTATAACTAACACGGTTCCCTCCTAAGCTACATAAAATCATCTAAATATAGCTGGAATATCACCAAATGCATCCTCGGTAAGGAAGGGGTTAATCCACTCAGTGGAGGTGGCACTGTAGAGTGAGGTGGTGGGGGCATGGCTGTGAGCTTGGAGACAGTTTCTGCTATGGCCATCCCTTTTTGGGGCGCTTCTGGAAGCAAGGCTTCTGATTTATGTATGTATGTATGTAAGCCGGTAGGCTATTGCCTGGAAATTAAGTATACTAGCCCCTGACTCCAGCACCACTTTGCCACCTCTAGATTATAGGAGACATAGTGGTTTATAGTGGCCCTCTGTGGGACCATTAGGCTACATTATGAATCTCTCCCTTATCCACAGGTCAGATGCCCTCCAAAAGAACCAGGAGCTGGAGTTTGAGAGGAACTATGAGCGTTTTGTGTTCCTAAAGTGGGGAGCTCTGGCCCTGAAGAACATGCTTATTGTCCCCCCGGGTTCAGGTATTGTGCACCAGGTGAGTCTTTCTGGGTTCATGTTCAAGTAATGTCAGTGTCACACAAGCAGGTTTATCGGTGAATTGTATCAGAGTCTGGCATCTGTAAACATGTCTCTATATTATCAGGTGTGTATATTATTTTATCCGATACAGTAGGTAGTTTGAAAATAACTATGAATAAAGTCCATTGGCTAGAAGATAATTTGTACCATCTAACAGGGTTGATAATTTTAAGTACCGGTATAATCTATATAAATAACATTGTTTGTATTGTTGTGGAAATGTTATTTCAATGTGATAACAATTCTCAACTACAGTAAGATCTCTATTCTCGATGCCAATAGAAACTGAACAAAACTACTGTATTGAGACTTGAATTAACTTCTTATCAGGAAAAATACAATATGGACCGGCGAGTTTGCAAGTAACCTCACCAAATATGACAATGACCACTTTTGACACCACAAAGTCAGACAAATAGCATATTAATAGTACAGTACTGTATATTTATCATGTATAAATAAATAGAATGGTAAAAACAATACGTTATATTCATCTTATAATAGTTGAATAGAAGCTTAACCCATCCCACCTGGCGAGCTTTATATATTCCCGCGCTTGAACGTTTGCCTGGCATATAACTTCAGCTTGTAAACACTTGTGCAACTTTTGAATATATACCGTACATACATACATAAAATTCTAAGACTGAGTGCGCCACACATAACGTGCAGTTTCAGTCTCTTGTCCTAATGGCTGCATTCCAGGCAACCCTGTTAAGGGCTGCTTCACTTGTCAGTTTTTTTAATTTGAGATCGGCACGTATAGTCCGATCACAGGTCTTCCTCGGTCCACCCCTTGGTGGAGCTCCCTCCACAATCCCAGGCCTGCATCTTTTCACCTAATTTTGTTCATCCATTCTCTCCATTATTGATTATGGATTATTATTTGTTTTATTGGTTATTGATTCATTTCGCCTATTAAACCATTCTTATGTGACTACACTCCTTGCGTGCATGGATCCGGATGCACCGGCTTTCCTTAGGTGACCTGCCAGGCAACACACTGAACCCTGGTACACAATGAAATATCATACATAGTAACCAGTGTACAAACCAAATCCCTCCTCCCCCCAAATGATAACACAACAGAAATACAATCAATTAAAATATGCACTGGCAACAAATCCAACATAACCATCATAAACACATATATCCCTCCCCAAACATCCCCTACAGTACCAAATGAATACAGACCACACTTACAACACATCACAAACACCCCACACATCATCCTGGGTGGTGACTTCAACGCCAAGACGTCGGCCTGGTTTGTCGACAACCCCGACACAGACAGAGGGCTGGTACTACAAAACCAAACAGATAACCTCATCATCCTTAACGACATCCATCAACATACCCATATTCCTCACCAAGTCCTCTATAACCCATCATCTCCAGACATCACCTTTTGCTCCCCAGAACTCGCCCCCACAACATCCTGGAGGGTGGTCAGAACCTTAGGCTCTGACCACCTCCCGATCATTATCACCACCAAAACCAGACTCACCCCAGCTAGCCACAAACACACATACACCAATTATAAAAGAGCTAACTGGGAAGCATTTACAAATGAGACAGAACAACACTTCACAACTCTAAACAGTACACCCATCACTAACATCAACAATGCTGTACACATACTCAATAAAACTATCCAAAACGCTGACAAGAAACACATTCCAAGAGGTAACAGAAAAAGACACAACCCCAACTTCACACCAGAAATTCAAAACCTCATCAGACAACGCGACACACTGAAACACTCCCCAGCACCCCACACACAGGACATCACACAACAAATTCAAGCACTCAACACCCAAACTAACAACAAAATACAAGAACAACAAAAACTAAATTGGAATAACTTCCTACAAACACTTGATCACAAAACAAACCCCAAAAACTCTACAAAACACTAAACAGCATCACACTTTCCAACAGCAACACAACACAATCACATGCTGCAATCACAACAACAGACTCTACTCCTTCATGTAAACAACAAGCAAACACTCTCATCAATCACTTCTCACATGTCAGCCACCTAAAACCTCACAAAGACGACCGACGTGTCATCCGACGTAAGAGACAATTCCCCACAGACCCTGACTATACACCCTTCACCAATCACCAGACAAAGCATATCATCAACAATCTCAAGCACTCACCCGCCTGTGGCCTAGACAACATAAGCAACATACACCTCAGACACCTGGGACCACAAGGCATACAAGCACTCACTAACATATCAAACTACAGCTATTCACACAACACAATACCAGACATTTGGAAGCATGGTATCATCATCACATTCCCCAAACCCAACAAAGACCCCACGCTACCCTCCTCGCACCGTCCCATCACACTCCTTTGCTCCCCCTCCAAAGTCATGGAACGCCTAGTATTACAACTAATTACACCCGACCTACCCCTAGCTCCAACACAACATGGCTTTAGGCCACTGCACTCCACAAACACTCTTCTCAGAGACCTTACACAAAGAGCTTTCGACGGCATCAACTCAGCTAGACCACCACACAGATCACTATTAGCCACACTCGACATTAGTAAAGCCTTCGATGCCATCCCCCGCCACAACCTAACAAACAAAATCTACAACACAAACATGCACAACAACACAAAAAGGTGGCTGGCCAACTTCCTAGCAGGCAGATGTGCACACGTATCTTTTGCCGGTTAGTCATCTAAAATCAGAAACTTTCCAAACGGAGTCCCACAAGGATCCGTCCTATCGCCCGCACTCTTCAATCTGTACATGCACGATATAACTACACCCAATACTCCCCAAATAAACTTAGCCTCCTATGCAGATGACATAACACTCACATGCACACACCATGACCCAAAAAGAGCAACAGATCTCCTTCAACCCTATCTCAACACACTACATGGCTGGTGCACTACAAACAGACTTAATCTAGCCCCAGCCAAATCCACCGCAACCCTGCTCACAAGCTGGACAGGTGAACACGAATACATCCCTCAACTCACCATAAACAACACACCCCTAACACATACACACACACCCAAAATCCTAGGAGTAACATATGATACTCATATGACATTCAAACAGCACACCACAAACATTAAAAAGAAACTGACACCCAGACTTAACGCCCTCAGGTCACTTGCTCACACAAAATTTGGACACAACAAAGAAACTACCACCACAGTATATAAACAATACATAAGATCAGTAATGGAATACGCAAGCCCAGCCTGGGCTTCTAACCTAGCTGAAACACATCATAAGACCTTACAGACTATTCAAAACAAAGCCCTGAAGATCATTACAGGCTGCACAGCTACTGCAGATGTGCACACGTATCTTTTGCTGGTTAGTCATCTAAAATCAGAAACTTTCCAAACGGAGTCCCACAAGGATCCGTCCTATCGCCCGCACTCTTCAATCTGTACATGCACGATATAACTACACCCAATACTCCCCAAATAAACTTAGCCTCCTATGCAGATGACATAACACTCACATGCACACACCATGACCCAAAAAGAGCAACAGATCTCCTTCAACCCTATCTCAACACACTACATGGCTGGTGCACTACAAACAGACTTAATCTAGCCCCAGCCAAATCCACCGCAACCCTGCTCACAAGCTGGACAGGTGAACACGAATACATCCCTCAACTCACCATAAACAACACACCCCTAACACATACACACACACCCAAAATCCTAGGAGTAACATATGATACTCATATGACATTCAAACAGCACACCACAAACATTAAAAAGAAACTGACACCCAGACTTAACGCCCTCAGGTCACTTGCTCACACAAAATTTGGACACAACAAAGAAACTACCACCACAGTATATAAACAATACATAAGATCAGTAATGGAATACGCAAGCCCAGCCTGGGCTTCTAACCTAGCTGAAACACATCATAAGACCTTACAGACTATTCAAAACAAAGCCCTGAAGATCATTACAGGCTGCACAGCTACTGCACCCACAGATCATCTACATCAAGAAACCAAAATCCTCAAAGTCAAAGACCATCTGGACATGAGAGGCACTCAATTCCTGGCAGCAGCCTCCACGAACCGGGACCACCCACTAAACTACATGGCAACACACCCACAGACACCAAGAAATATCAAAACAACACCCAGCACACGGTATCACACACAATTATTGTCCTCTCTCCCTCCCTGCCCACCCCGAACCAACTTCCAGAAGCACATCCATACTCATATCTCTCGCCAATCCATCCACTCACTCACAGACAACACGCAGCTGCATGCACGACCTCCCGAAATCCATCCTTCCGAATCCTCCCTCCCTCGCGAGGACAGAGTCCACCTGGCCAGGCTGAGATGCGGACACCATCCAGCTCTCCTGAGCTATCAGAAGAGACTGGATGACTCCGTTGTCGACGCCTGCCTGGGATGTAACACAGCACCCCATACCATTAAACACATCATCGAAGACTGCATTTCACACAACCACTTACGCCAACAACACAACCTACACTCAATGAGAGCTCTGTGGGAAAGCCCGATCGTGGCCATGGCCTTCCTCAGGGACTCGGGGCTGTTCGGCCAGGCAGCTTAGGGAACAACAACAACAACAACCTGAATGAGGTTTGTTTGTGTTGCGCGAGTACCACCTGCCTCTGACACACAAAGCTAAGTGTTCAGTTTAATAGCTGTTTATTCGCTACAACCTTCTCAGAGGACTCCGGGCTGTTGATGCGAGTTCTGAGCCTCCTAAGAAGACTCCCGGGTGGGATGGGTTAAGTAGTAGAATGTCCAAGGCAATGCTGGAGCTACTGAGGTTTACTGCCACCGCCACTCATATGTCCTCTGGCTTTCTTAACTACTACTGGCTGTTGCTCCAGTGGCCTTGGCAGACATATTCCTCTCGATAAAAAATGGCTAGATGCACGACCTTGACAATAACACAATGGCACACAAGGAACTGGTGCACCAAGCGGGCGCTACGTGAGAGGGTGGTCAGCAAAAGCGGTGCATCGCCTAGCATGTGACTATCGAGAAGTGAGATTGACAATCAATATATGGAAACAAGATACATCGAGATAGAGATCTTACTGTAATGTATGTTTAAGTTACTTCCAGTTTATTGGAGTTTTTGCTGAAAGCTTGCCTCTTCATGGTACCGATTGACCAATTGCGAGTTTCGGTCTATAAGAAAGTTGGAGGGGTAGAGATTGATATCTATCTATCTATCTCTTGCTCTACGCCGTGATCCCCGAAGGGGTGGCCACGAACGAACCGCCCCCATGCACCTCTGTCCCCAGTCAGTCGACGCCCCTCCCCCCAACCAGCACTGCCTTCGTTCATATACTTCCTCACTCCATCCTTCCACCTCTCTTTCAGTCTACATCTCCCTCTCTGTCCCTCCACCTCGCTCTCATACACCCTCTTAGTCATTCTCTCGCTTTCCATACGTTCCATATGGCCGAACCATCTCAAGTTGTTCCTTTTCACACTTTCCAGCACATCTACCTCCACACCACACCTCCTTCTTACTTCCTCATTAGTCTGTCTATCCCTCCATGTAACTCCGCACGCACTTCTTAATTCATTCATTTCCACTGCTCTCACTCTTGGTCTGAGCCTCTCAACCAACGTCCATGCTTCGCTTCCGTAAGTCAGTGTCGGGATTACCACACTGTCATGCAAGGACTTCTTCACTTCCATACTGACCACCCTATTTCTTGTTATTGCTTTCAGCATTCTTACAACCCTCATCCCCTGTTGTACCCTCTCCCGCACTTCTTCATCCATAGTTCCATCTTTACTCAACACACTGCCCAGATACTTAAAAGAGTTGACGATCTCCATAGCCTGACCGTTCAGCTTCACCTCACACTGACTTCTCCCCTTTCGAAGACCATAACCTTGCTCTTCCCCGCATTTACCTTCAAATTCTGTTTTTCGCACACTGTTCCAAACTCATTTACCAGACCCTGCAACTCCCATTCATTATCACTCATCAGAACTGTATCATCCGCAAACAGCAGTATAGGTAGCTTCCACTCACTTCCCTCCCTTTTCAGCGATACACCAACATCCACTGCTCTTGATAGTATTTCTTTCATGACTCCATCCATATATACAGTAAACAACCACGGGGACATCACAGACCCCTGTTTAAAACCAACATTCAGGTCAAAGAACTCGCTGTAGAGATTGATAGTAAATAGAAATACAATGGATAGAAAGTGTGTCTAATTTGGTTTTATGTATTTATAAATGTACTAGGACCGTATTTTAGTTGTTAATTCTGCTAAATATCGATGCCTACAGCTCCAACTTCCTTATAGGCTAAAACTCACAAGTAGTCAATTCGCAAAATTTCGGAGTCTGGCCTATGGACTATTAATAGTGTGTTTAAAATGTTTATGCATATCTATATTTTTATAGGTGAACCTGGAGTACCTGGCCCGTGTGGTGTTTAACGAAAAGAAGCTACTGTTTCCGGACTCCCTGGTGGGCACAGACTCTCACACCACCATGATCAACGGGCTTGGAGTGGTTGGATGGGGGGTTGGAGGTCAGACATTTGCTTTCATTGTATTTATTATTATCCCTTTAGCTATCATCTAAGGGGTATGGTTTCTTGACTGACCCGCACTTAAGAGCATTGTGGCTATGATAAGTATATTAGGCTATACGTTGTTTATTACGTAGCCACTACTAAAGATTAGGATTTCCTTCCTTCCCTTCGGGCTGTAGAACCCGTAATATGTTTTCATATTTGATAAGTAAATAATTAAGTCCTCAAGGAAATGATTAGCCACCCAACATTTTCAGTGTTAGTTATTTTGTCTTTCTACTGTGTTCATTCAAGTTGTGGTTTGTTTATTTTGCAAGTTTTACATTATAATTATATGGAATGGTTATTTGGTGTTGTGTACAATAACTTCTACAAATTTATTCTGTGTTGTTGACAGGCATTGAGGCGGAGGCTGTGATGCTGGGTCAGGCTGTGTCAATGGTGTTGCCTCATGTGGTGGGTTACCGCATCACCGGTACCCTCTCCCCTCTAGCAACCTCCACCGATGTTGTCCTCACCATCACTAAAGTACGATTTCACTGGTCTTCCCTTTATATCATAAATTTTATTTTAGTAAGCGTTGTTTCCACATAGCGATTTTGATTATAGTCCAGCCAATCTTAACTGGCAGTTTTACCCGCGGTCAATTCCTTTACATTGGTGCTACATGTATAATTCCTGACAACGAAAATATATTATTTTCTGTATTAAGTACTTAATACAGAAAATAATAAATTTTTGTTGTTAGGAATTATACATGTAGCACCAATGTAAAGGAATTGACCGCGGGTAAAACTGCCAGTTAAGATTGATGGACTATAGTTATTTTGCCTTTATATTGTCTTTGTCCGAATTTTGGTTTGTTTAGTTTGCAAGTTTTACATTTTAATTGATATATTTTGTCTGTTAGTTTTTGTTCGCTTTTCTTTTTACTGTTATCCTTTACTGTATTACTAATTTTCCTTGTCTATATTTTCACTAATTATCTTTTTTCCTTTTGTGTTCATTATTATTCTTACTCTTTTCATCCTCTTATTAACTCTCTTCTCTCATTTCTCAATTTCATTAGTCTTTCTTTTCTCACTACAGTCTATTCATCTCCTTTTCTTCATCACGTGTCTACTTTCATTTTGTGTTGATCTGTTATTGTTCTTTCCTTTCACATAAGCATTATGCTATTTAGTGTCTGAGTACATGATTAGATTAGTATCCAGTATTCGATAAATAGATATCAATCGTAGTCATGTACTTAATCTTTAACTGTCTCCGTAGCAGTTTCGTACTAGTTCTTAGGTTATCTTATGTGCACCGTAGGTCATTAATGACTGTTGAAATTTGAATTTGACAGTTATCGTAGCAATTTCTAGCGCACTACAGGTATTCAAAGATAAACTTTATATTTTACTTATTTTTTGCTATCCAATATTCTTTTATAGTAGTGGTACCATCTAAAAACAAACCTTAGGAATTTTAATAGCATCACCTAAGATGATTGGGCTTTTTATCGCTGGTCAGAGATACCAGTGAAACCGCCTAGCCTAGGCTAAACGAGGCCGAATACTTCATTAGGCATTATGTCTCAGACTACAGGGCCACTACTAATTATTAGGTTTTCCTTCTTAATTTCTGGTTGTCAAACTCATAATTCTTATTTTGATCTGTTGTTTGCAGCATCTATGTAAAGTTTGAGTGGTGGGGAAATTTGTGTGGAGTTCTAGGTCCTGGAGTCCAGTTGTCGTCTCAGCCACCATCTATACTTATTTTGATCTGTTTTTTGCAGCATCTGCGTCAAGTTGGAGTGGTGGGGAAGTTTGTGGAGTTCTATGGTCCTGGAGTCCAGGAGTTGTCCCTGGCTGACCGTGCCACCATCTCCAATATGTGTCCTGAGTATGGTGCCACTGTCGGCTTCTTCCCTGTTGACACCACCACCATCGGTTACCTCAGACAAAGCAGTTAGTTCACATTTTATTCATGTTATCACCAGTACAGTACACTCAACAACAAAAACATCTTGACACTGGTGAGCTGTAAATAATCTTGTGTGAACGGAATGAATCGGGTGAAATATACGTCTGTGAAGTATTATCATAAGATTTCGACCCACTTCCAGAATGTTTAGAACGTTAGTGTAAAGATTGTTTTTTGGTCGAGTGTACATGTAAAATGTTTTACAGTATATCTTCCCTTTAAAAAAATCATAGCAGGAGAGGGGTGTTGTTGTTGTTGTTGTTGTTGTTCCCCAGGCTGTCTGGCCGAACAGCCCCAAGGTCTCGAGCAAGGCCAAGGCCATAAACGAGCGCCCCCACAAAAGCCACCCTGCTTACCACTAACAAAGCCCGGGTGACCGAAGCCACTCCAAGGCAGGGAGCTGAGGAGGGTGCGGAAACGCCCGGGAAACCAAAACCCCACCCAAGGCCCTGTGCCCCTCAGCAATTATGAAGGGAAAGTTGAGGGGCAAGGGAAAAATGTGACGCTTTGGCTCCCAATCTGCCAACTTCTAGGTTGGCAGTAGGGAGGTCAAGCCACGGAAAAGACGCCGTCACTTGAGATCTAGAAGATATATAAGTAAAAGGAACAATCAGAGTAAGCTATGGGTATGGCAGAGAACGCTCAGCTCTCACTCTGATAGACCAGCCCATCACCACTGAGGGGTGTTGTTACAGAGAGCATTTTCATTTGAATAAGACCTTTCAGTACCGTTATGGTAACAACATGCCAAACAAATACCAGAATGATCTCTATTGAGCGACAAGTATGTTTTCAAAATCAATTGCTTTTACCAAACGTGTTTGTTACTGAGAAGTATTATTAATACTTTTTTGGAAATACTTACTAAATAGGCTTGTTTCTTCCCTATTTGTTTTAGATATTAGTTACTCTTTCTGGTATCTGGGATATCATTTGAACTTCCCACATTATCAATAGGCCCAGATTTACATGTATGCATGTAAATGTAGTCATATATGATTATGAGAAGGCAAATACTGAAGAAATTTTGATTTATAATAGATTAAAAAACTTTAAGAGATGTAAGAAATGAGAGCAATTGGACGATTGTTGTAGAGTTGAGAGCGGTCACCCTTCTTTGGGACAGGTTGAATGAAGCAAACTTCCAGCAAGATGGGAAGGTTTTAGAGGAAAGACAGATATGTGATATGTGGGTTCCTTGGATACTAAATACAAATTTAAAGACCGAATGCTCCACACGAAGCACGGCGCAACCCTGTTAAGAGCTGCCTCACTTGTCAGGTTCTTTAAGATCAGACCGCAAAGTCCGATCCCAAGTCTTTCTTGGTCTGCCCCTTGGTGCAGCTCCCTCCACATTCATGGACTTGCTAGGTTGTAGACAAATAGTTTTTATTATTATTATTATTCATGGACTTGCATCTTTTCACCCAGCTTTGTTCATCCATCCTCTCCACATGTCAAACCATACACGCCTACTAGTACGCATCTCACCACTGATACTCTTGATACTGTTCTTTGTTATATCAAAGTGTCAGAGGATTTACTGTTATGGCTATGGTAAAAATAGGATAGGCCAGACACAGAGGCAAGTCTCATTTTGCCCCCTTCCAAGATCTAAACATGTCCCTAAATTAGCAGTACAGTATATGTTTCTTGTATTCGGTACTACTGTATTGTATATGCATTAATTCCTTACCGTATAGTACTGTGCTTTCACAAGTACAGTCGAGGTTAATAAGTGTTGTCAGATATTTCACAAAGTTTCGGACGCTGACTAATACTCTGAGGGGTAAGCACTTTTCCCAGTAACTATAAAGATAACAATAACACTTGTTGAGCGAAAACCACTGGAATCTATGACAACACTTAATACCCCCGATTGTACCATATTATTTTAAAACGGTAATACTTTGCTATCTTTTCATTGCAGATCGTGATGAAAACAAAATTAATGAAATTGAGACCTACTTAAAGGCTGTGAAGATGTTCCGGAACTTCATGGATGCTTCTCAAGATCCAGTGTTTAGTGAGGTCAGTTTCTTGCTGTAATAGTGACCCATATCATTATTAAAAACATTAATTGCTAAAGGATGTAAAGCTTTTTAAAGTCCTCTTATTCTCTCGATATACTGTATTTAACTAATTGTATTTACCTAATTGTAGTTTACAGGAGTTGAGCTAAGCTCGTGTTGTCCCGTCTCTCAGTCTACTTTTTATCCAATTTTTTCTTGAAAATATGGATATTCCTTGCCCCTACCACCTCCTCCTCCAGCCCATTCCATTTGTCAATACATCTATAGGGGAAGCTAAACTTCCTGATATCGTTCTTGCAGGTAGGTCTTTTTACTTTGTAGCTCTAGTTATTCCTGTATCCATAATTAATATATCCTCCCTATCCAGCCTCTCCAGCCCCCGGGTGCATTTGTACATCATTATCATGTCTCCCCTCTCTCTCCTCTCTTTTAGACTCGGTAGATTTAATTTGTCTAGCCTCCCTTCATATGGCAGTTCTCTGAGACTTGGAACCAATCTAGTAACTGCTCTCTGGATTCTTTCTAACTTGTGAATATGCTTCTTTAGATGCGGGGACCACACCACTGCTGCATACTCCAATGCAGCATCATTCAACTGAAACAGCATTGATTAGAGTACATAATGATCTAGTTGAGAACATTTGCAATGGTGTGGCCTCACTATTGGTCTTGCTTGATCTCTCTGCAGCCTTTGACACAGTGGATCACAAGTTGTTATTGAGTGATCTTTATGATTGTGGTGTGCGTGACTCCGCTCTCTTGCTTCTTGGGTCGTACTTGTCAGGTAGATCCCAGAGTGTGATGGTAAATCAAATGGTCTCGGACTCGACACCCCTGCAGTATGGTGTTCCGCAGGGATCAGTTTTTAGGTCCTATCCTATTCATAATTTATATCAGCAGTTTGTCTCTTCTGCTTCATGCACATAATGTCACCTTTCACTTTTATGCAGATGACACCCAGATTTATGTGAGAATCACAAATATAGTTGATATACGGAGTAAGATGGAATTGTTGATGTCTGATATCAAGAAGTGGATGAGAGCGAGAAAACTTAAACTAAATGATGGTAAAACTGATATTCTCATCATCCGAGGAAATAGAAGAGCTGATGATATAGTAGGTGCCCTCTCCATCAATGTGGGTGGATCTCAGCTGCGACCGGCCAACTGTTCAAAATCTGGGTGTATATGTGAACTCCCGATTAGATTTCAAAGAGCATGTAAACCAGATAGTTAAAAGTTGTTACTTGCACTTCAGAAATCTCTATTTGGTGAAGCCGTTTATAACCAGACGTTGCCTCCTGACGTTGGTTCACTCATTGGTCTTATCTCGTGTTGATTATTGCAATGCCCTGTTGGTGGGTCTTCCAAATTATATTTTAAAGAAAGTTCAGTCTGTTCTTAACAGGGACGCAAGACTCATTTTTGGTGTTCCACCTAGAACTCCTACTACATCTCTTCACATAGAGCTGCACTGGCTGCCAGTAAGAGCAAGAATAGAATTTAAGTTATGTTTAGTGACTTTTAAGGTTCTCAAATTTGGTGAGCCTAGGTACCTTGCGGAGCTGCTCAGGCGCCCACCGGCACACCATGGTGTAGTTGTGCGTCATGACAATGACCCTTTTCGTCTTGATGAACCAAGGGCTTTCCAGCAGTCTTCATTCTTTGAGAGGTCATTCTCCTACATGGCTCTTAGGTTGTATAACAGGTTGCTGCTGTCCATGAGACAACTGAGTTCTGTTGAATGCTTCAAGAGACAACTTATGACTTTTCTCTTTGAGAGAAGCTATGATCTTGAGAGAGGTGTCATGACAGATGGCTATAGAGTTTAGGCTATTTTGCCACTGCTAGTGATTGTTAAATGTGTGTTGTATATAAGCCTTCTTTTGATGCATTGATTTTGTTCCCCTTTCTTTCTCTTTCCGAGCGCTAGTGAATTCTTTGGAAAAATTGGCGCTTATGAGAAATAAGTAACATGCTTATTATTATTATATACAATTTTTTTCGTGTTGTGACCGACTTTGGAATTTTTGGGGTTACCATGTCAAAACGAATCTGTGTATACGAAACGCGTGTATAGCGAGACCTAACTGTAGTATTGTAGTTTGTGGTGGTTTGTTGTTATTCCAAACGATAAGGAAATGAGCGAGTGTGAAGGTGTGTTTTCTGTTTCTCTTAGATATTTTGTATTTTCTTGGTAATCATGCTATGTAAAACAATAAATATATTAATGTTACCCCTCCCTCCTAGACTGTAACCCTGGACCTGAGTGATGTGGTGCCGTCACTATCCGGCCCCAAGCGACCCCATGACCGCGTGTCAGTGGCCTCCATGAAGGAAGACTTCGTTGAGTGTCTCACCAATAAGGTCTGTACACTATACACATTATTAACTACAGTACTTCCATGTCTAAACTATTTGAACCATTTCCTCTCACTAGTTCACTATCTGTCACTAACCCTTTGAGTACCAGCGACGTGTTATATTTTATTCTAGCTATAATTAGACAATATTAAGCAGCTTAGGAAGGATCTTTGGTAGTTAAAAGGGTTAGTTAGTTATGTAGAGCAGATTAACCAGACCACTGAGCTCCATACAGAACTCTCATAGGTAGGGTTGGTTGAGATAGTTTGAAGGCTTATTATTGATAAGGGTCCTTCCTAAGCTGAATAAAATTGTCTAATAATTGCCAGAATATGATGAAAAGGACGTCCCTGGTACTCTATGGGTTAAGGGTGGATGGTTCACTTTTTGGGCGATTTTTGCATGTATTCATTATTTTTCTAGTTTCCTCCCTAGACCTCCATCAAATTTAAAAAAAAACATCCATTAGATCCCCCTTCTAGATTAATTTGTACATTTTTCGGTAGAAACATGTCCCGGCTCCGGCCGGTTCTTCCAACATTACAGGCGCACTATCGTTCGCCAAGGAAAAAATAGACACCTAAATAGCACGAAAGGTCTAATTATTGACGACAAAATGGGGCGATAGGTCTTATAATCGACTAACTAATGGGGCAAACATCTTAACATCTGACAACTAATAGGGCTAACCATGAGGGAGAAAGTGGTCCAGAAAACTGGCCCATCCCCCCTTAACCCACGTCGCCCGGTGGGGTTTGTATTTATGCATCACCCTTCTCTGGCCGGGTTGCAGCCACTTGAGAACATACGAACATAAGAAAATGGGAGTCTGCAGAAAGCCGATTGGCCCACACAAGGCCGTCTCACACCTAACCCTAATTATAAGGCCAAATTATAAGCCCAGCTCACTAACACTTGCCGTATCTTTTGTGTTCTTTTCCTTTTCATATCTCCGCAATGGATTTGTTTTCTCTATTTGTATGAAGGAGACAAGAGGCAAGCTGAGGCTGCCTGTAAAGAGTCTCTTCCCCAAAGCCAAAAGAGTGACACAGAGCCAAATTCAAGATATGTTGGGGTCAAAATGCCTGGACACACAAAGCAGTCTTAAGTTACTGTATAGGATAAAGGAAAGATAGATTGAGAAAGAGTTCTAGAGTATACCGGTACTTGTTTAGTAGAAGAAAGAATAAGATTTTTTTTTTATTCTTGGGTTGGGAACCTGGACAGAATAGGGGTGGGATTGTGTTGAAAGGTGGGTGCCACCCACTTGCCATAAGGGTATGCACTGAGAGAGCTCTGAAGAACACTGATTGTTGTAATAACGGTAGAAGAGTGAAAGAGATGCAAAATTGCGGCGCGTAGGAAGAGATTGTACAGTAGGGAATTAGTAAGAGGTGGTGTGTTGATATGACTGAATGCTTTGGACTCTACCCTTTCGAATAGTGCGTTATGGAGGGAACCTCCCCCACACATGTGAACAATACTCTACAGTATTAGTTGTAGAAAAAGTCCATTTAACAGACCAGTTTCACGTCGGTTCTCTCCTTCCTGAAGGTAATAGCATGCCCCTCTGACGATATTTATTACAGGTGACTTTAATTCATTTCATCCAGGAATAATATGTCCCAGTGACATTACTAAGAAATGAATACAGTAAACCCTCGCTAACTCTGACTAATTGGGGGGGGGGGAGACCACTTCCGAGATGCCCGATTTTCCGAGGTCCGACTTAAGAGAGGGAAAATTCCGAATTATAAGAGGGAAGTCCGCGTCCGAGAAAATTGAGATAATGTTTTTTTTTTTTTTTAATGTGAAATTCATCATATTAACCTGTTCTGGCAGTCATGTAGTAGGAGAAAGGACGAGTTGGACTCTGAATCAGAACTTGAAGAGTTGGGAGAAACCGAGGTATTTGTGCCATTTTCTTATGTTCTTATGACAAATACAAATCTTATTATGTTTTCAGGGACAGTACAGTACATAGTAATTATTATTAACACAATATTAAAAGGCACAGGCTTCAATTCGTCCTAAAATCACTTAAAACCGAGTGAGAGAACATTGTAAACCGGACACAAATCCCGCCCAACTCGGAATTTTCCGAGATATACAGGGACATTTCCGAGAGGCCTTTGCCATTCCGAGAAGTGCGTGTTTCCGACTAAAAATTTCCGACTAAAACGAGTCCGAGTTAGCGAGGGTTTACTGTACCAAACGTGAATAGCCGTTCTAGGTTTCACTTAGGTATGCGTAGCAGCAATGCAGGTGTAATGAAGATCAAATGTGAAGATAACAACATGACTCTAGGACTATATTTAATACCGGTAACTGTAATTTAAGTTATCATGTAATAATATGTCCCAGTGGCATGATTGAAGCTTATTATGCATATACTGGTACCCAGATCACGTCTTAGGTTCATGAGTACAATTTCTGTGTATAACTTTTCCCGCTGACTGAGATATATCGTTCAATTGGAAGTTAGGACTTTGATGACTCTGGGATAGTATTATAACCGGTGACCTACATCAATCATCAGCCAGGAATAATACTCCCCGAGTCATCCAAGTCAATCCGTAAAGATTACCACCAACATGATTCAGCATCAAACAATTCTCATAGTGAAGTTTGTAGCATCATTTATGGGCAATATTTGTAGTAATTCAATGTAGTTAAGTTGCAAGCATCATTGGATAACATAACCTGATGATGTAAGTTGAAAGCCACACACTCACCAGACCACATTCTCCAAGTATGCTTGCTAATGAGGATTGGTAGTTGTTGATTGAAATTGGTCTAGCTAAAGATAGAAAAGTACAAACTGGATGCCATCGAGCCTCAGTAAAGTTTATCCATATGTAAACAATTTAGTTATTATTAATGGAACATTATCAAATATATTTATGCCAGGATAAAACTCTATCAGTATTATTTGTTGACGAACCCATATAACTGAAGTTTCATGCCAGTTCTCTCGTTCATGAAATAAACTTTTATGAAGTTAGGAGCATGCCCCTCGGACATATTAATTCCTGATGACTTTAATTCATGTCATCCAGGAATAATATGTCCCAGTGACATTACTAAGGATTGTTACCATGACTTGAATAGCCATTCTAGGTTTCTCTTAGGTATGCCTAGCAGAAATGCAGGTGTAATGAAGATCTAATGTAAAAATAACAGACTCTCGGACTATATTTAATACCGGTAACTTCAATTTAAGTTATCATGTAATAATATGTCCCAGTGGCATGATTGAAGCTTATTATGCATATACTGGTACCCAGACCACGTCTTAGGTTCATGAGTACAATTTATGTGTATAGCTTTTCCCGCTGACCGAGATACAGTAGGGTCCCGCATAAAACGTGTTCGCATAAAACGAGTCTCGATTAAAACGACCGACCTAAAATATTAATATTTAATTTTCGATCAGAACGAATGTGATCACATAAAACGAGTCCGCCGCCAAAGTGGGGCAAATACAAGGAGTTTTCATATAGAGCGCCGAAATATCGTACAAAACGTACAAAATATCGTACGCTTTCATATAAAACGCCGAAATATCGTACAAAACGTACGAAATATCGTTCGCTTTGTACGAAAATTTTCGCTTACAGTGAACATTGACGATATTGCGCCACCAAAATTCTGTGTTCACATAAAACGAATTCGCATAAAACGCCCTCGTTTATCGACCATAAACTCGTTTTATGTGAGACCCTACTGTATATCGTTCAATTGGAAGTTAGGACTTTGATGACTCTGGGATAGTATTATAACCGGTGACCTACATCAATCATCAGCCAGGAATAATACTCCCAGAGTCATCCAAGTCAATCCCTAAAGATTACCACCAACATGATTCAGCATCAAACAATTCTCATAGTGAAGTTTATAGCATCATTTATTGGCAATATTTGATGTAGTTCAATGTACAGTAGTTATATTGCAAGCATCATTGGATAACATAACCTGGTGATGTAAGTTGAAAGCCACACACTCACCAGCCAGCCCACATTCTCCAAGTATGCTTGCTAGTGAGGATTGGTAGTTGTTGATTGAAATTGCTCGAGCTAAGGATAGAAAAGTACAAACTGGAAGCCATCGAGCCTTAGTAAAGTTTATCCATATGTAAACAATTTAGTTATTATTAATGGAACATTATCAAATATATTTATGCCAGGATAAAACTCTATCAGTATTATTTGTTGACGAACCCATATAACTAAAGTTTCATGCCAGTTCTCTCGTTCATGAAATAAACTTTTATGAAGTTAGGAGCATGCCCCTCGGACATATTAATTCCTGATGACTTTAATTCATGTCATCCAGGAATAATATGTCCCAGTGACATTACTAAGGATTGTTACCATGACTTGAATAGCCTTTCTAGGTTTCTCTTAGGTATGCCTAGCAGAAATGCAGGTGTAATGAAGATCTAATGTAAAAAATAACAGACTCTAGGACTATATTTAATACCGGTAACTTCAATTTAAGTTATCATGTAATAATATGTCCCAGTGGCATGATTGAAGCTTATTATGCATATACTGGTACCCAGACCATGTCTTAGGTTCATGAGTACAATTTATGTGTATAGCTTTTCCCGCTGACCGAGATATATCGTTCAATTGGAAGTTAGGACTTTGATGACTCTGGGATAGTATTATAACCGGTGACCTACATCAATCATCAGCCAGGAATAATACTCCCCCGAGTCATCCAAGTCAATCCCTAAAGATTACCACCAACATGATTCAGCATCAAACAATTCTCATAGTGAAGTTTGTAGCATCAGTTATGGGCAATATTTGTAGTAATTCAATGTACAGTAGTTAAGTTGTGAGCATCATTGGATGACATAATCTGGTGTTGTAAGTTGAAAGCCACACACTCACCAGACCACATTCTCCAAGTATGCTTGCTAGTGAGGATTGGTAGTTGTTGATAGAAATTGTTTGAGTTAAAGATAGAAAAGTACAAACTGGATCGCATTAAGCCTCAGTAATGTTATGTAAACAATTATGTAATGGATTATTGAATACATTTTTGCCAGGATTCAAACATATCAATATTCAATGATTTTGCATTAGGATCCAGAAACCAATACAATCTCTGAAACTTACTAGGATATTATTGGTAGACAAACTCATAACTGATAATTTTCACGTCGGTTCTCCTTCCTGAAGGTAATAGCAAGCCCCTCGGACGATATTTATTACCGGTGACTTTAATTCATGTCATCCAGGAATAATATGTCCCAGTGACATTACTAAGAATTGAATACCAAACTTGAATAGCCGTTCTAGGTTTCCCTTAGGTATGCGTAGCAGAAATACAGGTGTAATGAAGATCTAATGTGAAGATAACTGCACAATTTAAGTTATCATGTAATAATATGTCCCAGTGGCATGATTGAAGCTTATTATGCATATACTGGTACCCAGACCACGTCATAGGTTCATGAGTACAATTTCTGTGTATAGTTTTTCCCGCTGACCGAGATCTATCGTTCAATTGGAAGTTAGGACTTTGATAACTCTGGGATAGTATTATAACCGGTGACCTACATCAATCATCAGCCAGGAATAATACTCCCCGAGTCATCCAAGTCAATCCGTAAAGATTACCACCAACATGATTCAGCATCAAACAATTCTCATAGTGAAGTTTGTAGCATCAGTTATGGGCAATATTTGTAGTAATTCAATGACCAGTAGTTATATTGCAAGCAACATCGGATGACATAACCTGGTGATATAAGTTGAAAGCCACACACTCACCAGACCGCATACTCCCAAGTATGCTTGCTAGTGAGGATTGGTAGTTGTTGATTGAAAGTGCTCGAGCTAAAGTAGAAAAGTACAAACTGGATGCCATCGTGCCTCAGTAAAGTTTATCCATATGTAAACAATTGTTATTATAATGTAAAACTTGCAAAATAAACAAACCAAAACTTATACGAACACAGTAAAGACAAAACAAATAATCAAAATTGCTATGTGGAAACAACGCTTAAGTAAAAATAATAATTTATAAATAAAAGAACACAATCCACCACATAGGGTGTACATTACTACATGAGCAAGTTAATCTGGTTCCCAAGCAAACTAATCACACACATAACTTCAATAGGAGAAATAACAGAAAATTATTTCAAAATGTGCAGTACATTAAATAGTCAGTTTCTTTCCGTTTTCACTAATGAAAATTTGGCACAGATTCCAGAAGTCAATATGGTATATAGTGATAGTATAGAAAATATGTTAAGTACAGTTAGTAGAAGTAGAAATGATGTGCTTAAGGAAATTGACAGACTGAAACCTCAAAAATCGCCTGGTCCTGACGAGGTATATGCTAGAGTATTAAAAGAATGCAGAGATGAGTTAAGTAGTCCATTAGCATTTTTATTTAACAAGTCATTAGAAACAGGTTTAGTTCCAGAAGCTTGGAAGCTTGCAAATGTAGTTCCGATCTTCAAAAAAGGTGATAAATCGATAGCATCCAATTACCGTCCCATTAGTCTCACATCAATCATAGGAAAGTTGCTAGAGTCTATTATTGCTAGGAAAATGAGAAACCACTTAGTAAAATTTAACTTAATAAATTCTTCTCAGCATGGATTCACTCAGGGACGTTCTTGCCTTACTAATTTGCTTAGCTTTTTCTCAGAGGTATATGAAGCAGTAGATAGTGACAAGTCATATGATATTATATATTTAGATTTCAGTAAAGCTTACGACAGAGTCCCTCATGAGAGATTGATGAGAAAGGTTGAGGCACATGGAATAGGAGGGTCGTTGTTGGGATGGATTAGGTCATGGCTAATTGGTAGGAAACAGAGTCAGCATAAATGGTAGTAAGTCAGAGTGGGGAGCAGTCAAAAGTGGTGTCCACCAGGGATCGGTATTAGGTCCCCTGTTGTTTCTTATATACATAAATGACCTAGATTTAGGTATAACTAGTAGGATAAGTAAATTCGCAGACGATACTAAAATAGGGAGATCAATTGATTCAGATAGCGATATAGAGTGCCTCCAAAGGGATCTAGATACCTTACATGAATGGTCAGTAAATTGGCATATGAAGTTTAACATTGACAAATGCAAGGTATTAACCCCTTATTGGCGGCGCTCGACTTAAGTCGTGTACCAATTTGCAGCAAGTTAGGAGCATTATTAAGGCTTTTAAAGGGTTAAAATCAAGTGCAAATGGCCGGGAGCACAGCGGGCCAGACAGCCGACTCCCAGGGCTTACCGCCGCCATTTACTCATGTTCCCTGTGTTCTCGAGAGGCCGGCAGTGAGCATAGCTGGGGAAAATATACCGATATATGCTAGACTCCCATGTTCGTGGCATCACTGCAAAAGAACCACGAGTGCTACGTAGCTCGTTCTGGTCTCATTTTGAAGCTTTTAGTGCCTATTTTTTTGCTAAATAATGTTTTTTTCATGCAGATGCTTGATTTATCATGCAGGAGGGCCTGAATATGCCCTAATGACCCCAAAACACCCCGCTAGACAAGGGTTAAAGATAGGGAAGATGCAAACAAATGTTAAATATAAACTAGCTAATTTAGAATTAGAAAATTCAGACTGCGAAAAAGATCTAGGTGTGTTTGTTAGCAATGATTTGAAGCCTAGAAAACAGTGTATAAGCGTTCGTAATAAGGCAAACAGGATTCTCAGGTTTATCTCTAGGAGTGTGAGTAACAGAACTGCTGATGTTATCTTAAAACTTTACTTGTCATTAGTGAGATCCCATATGGATTATGCTGTCCAATTTTGGTGTCCTTATTACAGAATGGACATAGATTCATTGGAGAGAGTTCAGCGTAGAATGACAAAATTATCCATAATATTAGAAATTTTCCATATGAAGAAAGGTTGAAGAAATTAGGTTTACATTCGTTAGAGAGACGCAGAGTTAGAGGGGATATGATAGAGATGTTCAAGTAGGTTAGTGGGATTAACAAAGGGGACATGACAAATGTACTAAAGCTCAGTGATAGCGAAAGAACTCGTACCAATGGTTTCAAATTAGATCAATTTCGTTTCAGAAAAGATATAGGCAAATATTGGTTTGGTAACAGAGTTGTAGATGCGTGGAATGGACTACCAAGTGCTATAGTGGGATTAAAAACGGTAGGGAGCTTTAAGATAAAATTGGATAAGCATATGGACGAGAAGGGTTGGGTGTGAAGGGGGATCAGCTGCAGACCCCCGTAATCCTGCGTTAATCTCTAACCGTTTTGGTAAGATGATCCTCAGGGTATTAGAGTGTTGAGCCTATAATTCTATCTATCTATTGCCTGACGCCGTGATCCCCGAAGGGGTGGCCACGAACGAACCGCCCCCATGCAACTCTGTCCCCAGTCAGTCGACGCCCCTCCCCCCAACCAGCACCGCCTTCGTTCATGTAGTTCCTCACTCCATCCTTCCACCTCATATTCGGTCTACCTCTCCCCCTCTGTCCCTCCACCTCGCTCTCGTACACCCTCTTAGTCATTCTCTCGCTTTCCATACGTTCCATATGGCCGAACCATCTCAAGTTGTTCCTTTTCACACTTTCCAGCACATCTACCTCCACACCTCCTTCTTACTTCCTCATTAGTCTGTCTATCCCTCCATGTAACTCCGCACGCACTCCTTAAGTAATTCATTTCCACTGCTCTCACTCTTGGTCTGAGTCTCTCAACCAACGTCCATGCTTCGCTTCCATAAGTTAGTGTCGGGATTACCACACTGTCATGCAAGGACTTCTTCACTTCCATACTGACCACCCTATTTCTTGTTACTGCTTTTAGCGTTCCTACAACCCTCTTCCCCTGTTGTACCCTCTCCCGCACCTCTTCATCCATAGTCCCATCTTTACTCAACACACTGCCCAGATACTTAAAAGAGTTGACGATCTCCATAGCCTGACCGTTCAGCTTCACCTCACACTCTGTGACTTCACCCCTTTCGAAGACCATAACCTTGCTCTTCCCCGTATTTACCTTCAAATTCCGTTTTCGCACACTGTTCCAAACTCATTTACCAGACCCTGCAACTCCCATTCATTATCACTCATCAGAACTGTATCATCCGCAAACAGCAGTATAGGTAGCTTCCACTCAATTCCCTCCCTTTTCAGCGATACACCAACATCCACTGCTCTTGATAGTATTTCTTTCATAACTCCATCCATATATACAGTAAACAACCATGGGGACATCACACACCCCTGTTTCAAACCAACATTCAGGTCAAAGAACTCGCTCTGCTCACTCTCCACACGTACTGCCGCCTTTGCACCCTCATACATGCTCTTCACTGCTTTCAGCAACTTGCCCTCTACTCCGTATATTCTAAGTACTTTCCACAAACCTTCTCTATCCACTCTGTCATAGGCCTTCTCCAAGTCCATAAAGGCAACATACACCTTTTGTTTCTTCTCCAGATACTTCTCCACAACACAATTCAGGGTAAAAATCTGATCTACACATCCTCTTCCCTTCCTAAAACCTCCCTGCTTGTCGCCTATCCATTTCTCCGTTCTCACTCTCACTCTCTCAATCACTACCCTACTGTATACCTTCCCTACTATGCTTAGAAGACATATTCCTCGGTGGTTACCACACACTCCTCTTTCCCCTTTGCCCTTATATAGCCTATAATTGGGCTTTGTAATTGGGGTTGTGTGGGACAGGGATCTGCCTTGCTTGGGCTAATCGGCTCTGCAGACTCCCATTTTCTTATGTTCTTATGTTCTTATAACAATGCACTATCATCACGTTCAAGGAATTAATCAATTTGGGAAGTCGGGGACATTCTGGTAAATTTTACTTAACTCTGCATGAATAAAGAAACTAAATTAGTGTCAAAATTTTCTATTAAAATCAAATTTGTAACTTGACAAGACATTAACAATAGTACAAAATACAAATGGCTATCACTAACGATAGTGCTATCGGGTAGGTACTGTACTTGTAAGCTTAGCATGCCTCAAATGACCCCTAACAATTACTACCCTACTATTAACCTACATTTCTTGTACAAAAAACTAAGGAAATCGCAAAAGCAAGCAATTGATACTATCACCAATGAATAGATACAATATAATAAATAGAAATATTTGAAAATATGAAGAAGGCATAATAGATTTAAGCAAAATGGAACATTATCAAATATATTTACGCCAGGATTCAAACTTATCAATATTATTTGTTGACAAACCCATATACCTGAATAGTTTCATGTCAGTTCTCTCCTTCATGAAGGATGGTAGTTGTTGATAGAAATTGCTCGAGCTAAAGATAGAAAAGTACAAACTGGATGCCATTGAGCCTCAGTAAAGTTTATCCATATGTAAACAATTTAGTTATTATTAATGGAACATATCGAATATATTTACGCCAGGATTCAAACCTATCAGTATTATTTGTTGATGAACCAATATAACTGAATAGTTTCATGCCAGTTCTCTCCTTCATGAAGTTAGTAGCATGCCCCTCGGACGATATTAATTGTTTCATTCCAGTTCTCTCCTTCATGAAGTTAGTAGCATGCCCCTCGGACGATATTAATTGTTTCATTCCAGTTCTCTCCTTCATGAAGTTAGTAGCATGCCCCTCGGACGATATTAATTCCAGAGGACTTTATTTCAATGTCATCCAGGAATAATATATCCCAGTGACATTACTAAGGATTGTATACCATAACTTGAATAGCCGTTCTAGGTTTCCCTTAGGTATGCGTAGCAGAAATTCAGGTGTAATGAAGATCTAATGTGAAGATAACATGACTCTAGGACCATACAGTTGTTGTTGTTGTTGTTGTTGTTGTGGACCATACAGTATTTAATACCGGTAACTTCAATTTAAGTTATCATGTAATGATATGTCCCAGTTCCATGATTGAAGCTTATTATGCATATACTGGTACCCAGACCACGTCTTCATGAGTACAATTTATGTGTATAGTTTTTCCCGCTAACTGAGATATATCGTTCAATTGGAAGTTAGGACTTTCATGACTCTGGGATAGTATTATAACCGGTGACCTACATCAATCATCAGCCAGGAATAATACTCCCCGAGTCATCCAAGTCAATCAGTAAATATTACCACCAACGTGATTCAGTATCACACTATTCTCATCGTGAAGTTTGTACAGTAGCATCATTTATGGGCAATATTTGTAGTAATTCAATGTACAGTAATTATATTGCAAGCAACATTGGATGACATAACCTGGTGATGTAAGTTGAAAGCCACACACTCACCATACCACATTCTCCAAGTATCCTTGCTAGTGAGGATTGGTAGTTGTTGATTGAAATTGCTCGAGCTAAAGATAGTAAAGTACAAACTGGATGCCATCGAGCCTAAGTAAAGTTTATCCATCTATCTATCTATCTATCTATTGCCTGACGCCGTTATCCCCGAAGGGGTGGCCACGCCACGAACAAACCGCCCCCATGTACCTCTGTCCCCAGTCAGTCGACGCCCCTCCTCCCAACCAGCACCACCTTCATCCATCGTAAGATTGTCCATAGTCTGTCGGGGTTCGTCAACACAAGGTCCGTCCGTATCCGAGGCTGATCGTTCGTTTATTATATCCATATGTAAACAACTTAGTCATTATTATTGGAACATTATCGAATATATTTATGGCAGGATTCAAACCTATCAGTATTATTTGTTTGCGAACCCATATACAGTAACTGAATAGTTTCATGCCAGTTCTCTCCATGAAGTTAGGAGCAAGCCCCTCGGATGATATTTATTACCGGTGACTTTAATTCATGTCATCCAGGAATAATATGTCCCAGTGACATTACTAAGAATTGTATACCTTAACTTGAATAGCCGTTCTAGGTTTCCTATACGTATGCCTAGCAGAAATGCAGGCAATAAAGATCTAATGTGAAGATAACATGACTCTAGGACTATTTAATACCGATCACTTCAATTTAAGTTATCATGAAATAATATGTCCCAGTGGCATGATTGAAGCTTATTATGCATTTACTGGTACCCAGACTACGTCTTAGGTTCATGAGTACTATTTTTGTGTATAACTTTTCCTGCTGTCTGAGATATATCATTCAATTGGAAGTTAGGACTTTCATGACTCTGGGATAGTGTTATAACCGGTGACCTACATCAATCATCAGCCAGGAATAATACTCCCAGAGTCATCCAAGTCAATCCGTAAAGATTACTACCAACATGATTCAGCATCAAACGATTCTCGTCGTGAAGTTTGTAGCATCATTTATGGGCAATATTAATTTGTAGTACTGTAGTTCAATGTACAGTACAGTAGTTATATTAGAGTAGAGGATGTCAATAGAATGGAACGTAACGAGATGAGAATGGTGAGATGTATGTGTGGGGCCAGGCTACAGGATAGAATAACAAATGTTGAGCTGAGGAGACTTTTAGGTATATAGAGTATTAGCGAGGTGATGTGTACAAGTAGACTGGGAAGGTATGGACATGTGGAGAGAATGGATGAACAAAATTGGGTGAAAAAATGCAGGTCTGCGATTGTGGAGGAAGCTGCACCAAGGGGTGGACCGAGGAAGACCTGGGATCGGACTATACGTGCCAATCTCAAGTCCAAGAATTTGACAAGTGGAGCAGCCCTTAACAGGGTTGCCTGGAACGCCGCCATTAGGACAAGAGACTGAAACTGCACGTATGTGTGGAACACTCAGTCTTAACATTTTATGTATGTATTTATTGCAAGCAACATTGGATGATAACCTGGTGATGTAAGTTGAATGCCACACACTTACCAGATCACATTTTCCAAGTATGCTTGCTAGTGAGGATTGGTAGTTGTTGATAGAAATTGCTCGCGCTAAAGATAGAAAAGTTCAGGCTGGATATTAATGTAACATTATCAAATATATTTATGCCAGGATTCAAACCTATCAGTATTATTTGTTGACGAACCCATATAACTGAATAGTTTCATGCCAATTCTCTCCTTCATGAAGTTAGGAGCATGCCCCTCGGACGATATTATTTCCCGATGACTTTATTATTTCATGTCATCCAGGAATAATATGTCCCAGAGACATTACTATGAAATGAATACCTTAACTTGAATATCCGTTCTAGGTTACCCTAAGGTATGCGTAGCAGAAATGCAGGTGTAATGGAGATCTAATGTGAAAATAACAACATGACTAAGACTATATTTAATACCGGTAACTTCAATTTAAGTTATCGCGTAATAATATGTCCCAGTGGCATGATTGAAGCTTATTATGCACACACTGGTACCCAGACTACGTCTTGGGTTCATGAGTACAATTTCTGTGTATGCCTTTCCCGCTGACTGAGATATATCGTTCAATTGGAAGTTAGGACTTTGATGACTCTGGGATAGTATTATAACCGGTGACCTACATCAATCATCAGCCAGGAATAATACTCCCCGAGTCATCCAAATCAATCCGTAAAGATTACCACCAACATGATTCAGCATCAAACGATTCACATTGTGAAGTTTATAGCATAATTTATGGGCAATATTTGTAGTAATTCAATGTAGTTCAAGTTGCAAGCATCATTGGATGACATAATCTGGTGATGTAAGTTCAAAGCCACACACTCACCAGACCACATTCTCCAAGTATGCTTGCTAGTGAGGATTGGTAGTTGTTGATAGAAATTGTTTGAGTTAAAGATAGAAAAGTACAAACTGGATCGCATTAAGCCTCAGTAATGTTATGTAAACAATTATGTAATGGATTATTGAATACATTTTTGCCAGGATTCAAACATATCAATATACAATGATTTTGCATTAGGATCCAGAAACCAATACAATCTCTGAAACTTACTAGGATATTATATGTAGACAAACTCATAACTGATCATTTTCACGTCGGTTCTCTCCTTCCTGAAGGTAATAGCAAGCCCCTCGGACGATATATATTACCGGTGACTTTAATTCATGTCATCCAGGAATAATATGTCCCAGTGACATTACTAAGAATTGAATACCAAACTTGAATAGCCGTTCTAGGTTTCCCTTAGGTATGCGTAGCAGAAATACAGGTGTAATGAAGATCTAAAGGGCTTTGTAATTGGGGTTGTGTGGGACAGGGATCTGCCTTGCTTAGGCCAATCGGCTTTCTGCAGACTCCCATTTTCTTATGTTCTTATGTTCTTAATGTGAAGATAACTGCACAATTTAAGTTATCATGTAATAATATGTCCCAGTGGCATGATTGAAGCTTATTATGCATATACTGGTACCCAGACCACGTCATAGGTTCAGGAGTACAATTTCTGTGTATAGCTTTTCCCGCTGACCGAGATATATCGTTCAATTGGAAGTTAGGACTTTGATGACTCTGGGATAGTATTATAACCGGTGACCTACATCAATCATCAGCCAGGAATAATACTCCCAGAGTCATCCAAGTCAATCCGTAAAGATTACCACCAACATGATTCAGCATCAAACAATTCTCATTGTGAAGTTTATAGCATCATTTATGGGCAATATTTGTAGTAATTCAATGACCAGTAGTTACATTGCAAGCAACATCGGATGACATAACCTGGTGATATAAGTTGAAAGCCACACACTCACCAGACCACATACTCCCAAGTATGCTTGCTAGTGAGGATTGGTAGTTGTTGATTGAAAGTGCTCGAGCTAAAGATAGAAAAGTACAAACTGGATGCCATCGTGCCTCAGTAAAGTTTATCCATATGTAAATAATTTAGTTATTATAATGTAAAACTTGCAAAATAAACAAACCAAAACTTATACGAACACCGTAAAGACAAAACAAATAATCAAAATTGCTATGTGGAAACAACGCTTAAGTAAAATAATAATTTATAAATAAAAGAACACAATCCACCACATAGGCTGTACATTACTACATGCGCAAGTTAATCTGGTTCCCAAGCAAACTAATCGCACACATAACAATGCACTATCGTCACGTTCAAGGAATTAATCAATTTGGGAAGTCGGGGACGTTCTGGTAAATTTTACTTAACTCTGCATGAATAAAGAAACTAAATTATTGTCAAAATGTTCTATTAAAATCAAATTTGTAACTTGACAAGACATTAACAATAGTACAAAATACATAAGAACATAAGAAAATGGGAGTCTGCAGAAAGCCGATTGGCCTAAGCAAGGCAGATCCCTGTCCCACACAACCCCAATTCAATTACAAAGCCCAATTATAGGCTTCACACTCTAATACCCTGAGGATCATCTTACCAAAACGGTTAGAGATTAACGCAGGATTATGGGGTCTGCAGAGCGCTGATTGGCCCAACCCGGCTGATCCCCCTTCACACCCAACCCTTCTCGTCCATATGCTTATCCAATTTTATCTTAAAGCTCCCTACAGTTTTAGATCCCACTATAGCACTTGGTAGTCCATTCCACCCATCTACAACTCTGTTACCAAACCAATACTTGCCTATATCTTTTCTGAAACGAAATTTATCTAATTTGAAACCATTGTTACGAGTTCTTTCGCTATCACTGAGCTTTAGTACATTTGCCATGTCCCCTTTGTTAATCCCACTAACCCACTTGAACACCTCTATCATATCCCCTCTAACTCTGCGTCTCTCTAACGAATGTAAACCTAATTTCTTCAACCTTTCTTCATACGAAAGATTTCTAATATTATGGATAATTTTTGTCATTCTACGCTGTACTCTCTCCAATGAATCTATGTCCATTCTGTAATAAGGACACCAAAATTGGACAGCATAATCCATATGGGGTCTCACTAATGACAAGTAAAGTTTTAAGATAACATCAGCAGTTCTGTTACTCACACTCCTAGAGATGAACCCGAGAATCCTGTTTGCCTTATTACGAACGCTTATACACTGTTTTCTAGGCTTCAAATCATTGCTAACAAACACACCTAGATCTTTCTCGCAGTCTGAATTTTCTAATTCCACATTAGCTAGTTTATATTTAACATTTGTTTGCATCTTCCCTATCTTTAATACCTTGCATTTGTCAATGTTAAACTTCATCTGCCAATTTACTGACCATTCATGTAAGGTATCTAGATCCCTTTGGAGGCACTCTATATCGCTATCTGAATCAATTGATCTCCCTATTTTAGTATCGTCTGCGAATTTACTTATCCTACTAGTTATACCTAAATCTAGGTCATTTATGTATATAAGAAACAACAGGGGACCTAATACCGATCCCTGGGGGACACCACTTTTGACTGCTCCCCATTCTGAGTTGGTACCATTTATGCTGACTCTCTGCTTCCTACCAATTAGCCATGACCTAATCCATCCTAACAACGCCCCACCTATTCCATGTGCCTCAACCTTTCTCATCAATCTCTCATGAGGGACTCTGTCGAAAGCTTTACTGAAATCTAAATATATAATATCATATGACTTGTCATTATCTACTGCTTCATATACCTCTGAGAAAAAACTAAGCAAATTAGTAAGGCAAGACCGTCCCTGAGTGAATCCATGCTGAGAAGAATTGATTAAGTTAAATGTTTCTAAGTCGTTTCTCATTTGCCTAGCAATAATTGACTCTAGTAGCTTTCCTATGATTGAAGTGAGACTAATGGGACGGTAATTGGATGCTATTGATTTATCACCTTTTTTGAAGATCGGAACTACATTTGCAAGCTTCCAAGCTTCTGGAACTATACCTGTTTCTAATGACTTGTTAAATAGAAATGTTAATGGGTAACTTAACTCATCTCTGCATTCTTTTAATACTCTAGCATATACCTCATCAGGACCAGGCGATTTATGAGGTTTCAGTCTGTCAATTTCCTTAAGCACATAATTTCTACTTATAGTAACCGTACTTAACCTATTATCTATACTATCGCTGTATACCTTACGGACTTCTGGAAACTGTGCCAAATTTTCATTAGTGAAAACAGAAAGAAATTGACTATTTAATGTACTGCACATTTCTAAATCACTTTCTGTCAATTCTCCTATCGAAGTTTTAAGGGGACCAATTACATCTCTAACCTTGGATTTATATAGTTGGTAAAAAGCTTTAGGATTATTTTTTGAGTCACTGGCAACCTTAATTTCATAATTTCTTTTTTCTTTACTAATATCCTTTTTTACCTGTCGTGATAGATTCTGATAGTAAGCAAGTAGGTGAATTTCGCCTTTTTTAATTTTTCTATATATTCCTCTCTTTTTTCCTAGATCTAATAGTCTATTATTCATCCATTTGGGTTGGTTCTGTGTTGATCTAAATTTTCTTTTGGGGATATATTTATTTTGCGCATTGAATACTGACTTGATAAAATTATCGTATGTACAGTATCTACCAAGTTTGACGTCTCTTCCTGACTTAAGATGACAGGTGCCTGAGAAAGGATACACTCATTTGGACACCTGGATCGACTTAATTTTTTGACCATAGGGTCCGCTAACAGGGCTTCTCTTAACCCACCATAATTGGCTTTTCTGAAGTCAGGTATTAATGTTGTATTCTCTCTGATATTACCTTTCCATTGTATATTAAAATACACAGAATTGTGATCACTATTTCCTAGGTGGTCCCCGATTTCTACACTATTTATCATATGTTCATTGTTACTGAAAACTAAATCGAGAATATTATCACCTCTAGTCGGCGTATCAATGAATTGAGATAAAAAACTATCTTGTACTACCTCAATAAACTCCTTTGAATCAGAGTCGCCTATTTGTTGCTGCCAATCTATATTAGGGAAATTCAAATCTCCCATAATGCACACGTTGCTAAGCCTTGATGCTATTTTAATTTCCTCCCATAATGATGTTCCGTCATTTCTACTCATATTTGGCGGTCTATACATAACTCCAATAACTAAAGTCTCACTACCTTCGTTAACTTCTACCCAAACACTTTCATTTTCATTATTTACTCTAATACCTGATTTAGTACAGCTTTTTAATGAACTCCTGACAAACACTGCTATACCGCCGCCCCTCCTACTTGTTCGGTCATATTTAAACAAACTATATCCCGGTATATCAAACTCTGCTAAACAATGCCTGGTTTCTGTATTAATCCATGTTTCAGTTACAAATGGCTATCACTAACGATAGTGCTATCGGGTAGGTACTGTACCTGTAAGCTTAGCATGTGAGGCATGTAAACAATTTAGTTATTATTAATGGAACATATCGAATATATTTACGCCAGGATTCAAACCTATCAGTATTATTTGTTGATGAACCAATATAACTGAATAGTTTCATGCCAGTTCTCTCCTTCATGAAGTTAGTAGCATGCCCCTCGGACGATATTAATTGTTTCATTCCAGTTCTCTCCTTCGTGAAGTTAGTAGCATGCCCCTCGGACGATATTAATTGTTTCATTCCAGTTCTCTCCTTCATGAAGTTAGTAGCATGCCCCTCGGACGATATTAATTCCAGATGACTTTATTTCATGTCATCCAGGAATAATATATCCCAGTGACATTACTAAGGATTGTTTACCATAACTTGAAGAGCCGTTCTAGGTTTCCCTTAGGTATGCGTAGCAGAAATTCAGGTGTAATGAAGATCTAATGTGAAGATAACAACATGACTCTAGGACCATACAGTATTTAATACCGGTAACTTCAATTTAAGTTATCATGTAATGATATGTCCCAGTTGCATGATTGAAGCTTATTATCCATATACTGGTACCCAGACCACGTCTTCATGAGTACAATTTATGTGTATAGCTTTTCCCGCTGACCGAGATATATCGTTCAATCGGAAGTTAGGACTTTGATGACTCTGGGATAGTATTATAACCGGTGACCTACATCAATCATCAGCCAGGAATAATACTCCCCAAGTCATCCAAGTCAATCAGTAAATATTACCACCAACGTGATTCAGTATCACACTATTCTCATCGTGAAGTTTGTAGCATCATTTATGGGCAATATTTGTAGTAATTCAATGTACAGTAGTTATATTGCAAGCAACATTGGATGACATAACCTGGTGATGTAAGTTGAAAGCCACACACTCACCAGACCACATTCTCCAAGTATGCTTGCTAATGAGGATTGGTAGTTGTTGATTGAAATTGCTCGAGCTAAAGATAGTAAAGTACAAACTGGATGCCATCGAGCCTAAAGGCCGCTTCCCATACAGTACGTCAAGACACGACAACGGCCGATGTTAGCCGATTTAACAACTTTTTGCCGAATCGACACGTTTGACACGAGGCTCGCCAGACAAGGACAGCCGCACGTCACTCACGACACATTTACGTCTGCCACACGTTAACTCGTGACCCTATTACGATGTCAGTACGACACACACGTCTGCGCAACACGTTCACAGTACGCTAAGTTGGATGTTGTTAGGATGTTAGCCATCTGCCAGACGAGCAGCATATGTGCTGCGCAAGTGTGTCGCACGATACATACGTGTGTCACCTGACAGGGTCGACTCCTACGGCAGAAGCACGACCAAGTACCCAACCCTATATAAAGGTCGGGGGCCGTAGACCCCCACACAGTCTACCCATAGGTGGGCACTAACGCGATAATGTAACGCGTTAACGATTTCGGATTAACGTTTATCGGATAAAAAAAAATCCAGCTTTAACAAATTAACGGTAACGTCGATACTTTTTGTTCCAAAATAGCGATAATAATTAATTAACCCGCTGAGTGCCAAGGACGCATATATACGTCCTCACCGAAAAAAATCGTAGCAGCGAAACGACTGCACCTATGGCTTTCATATTTTTACCACATGTACCTTACCCTTTAGGCTACCCACCACAAAAATCCCAAATCCCTCCTCCCACCCACTCGCTGACTGTCGGTCCCGTCAGAAGGAAAAAAAAGGAAAATCTGTGGTGGCAAAACGACTGCACCAATCGGTTCCATATTTGTGTGACAAGTCCCTTACCCTTCTGCCTTCCCCCCACCACACCCCCAACCGCCTCCCACCACCCACTTCTAGCGTATCCGTACGAAGAAAAGGAAAAAAAGGAAAATCCGTGGTGGCGAAACTACCTCACCAATCTCTCCCAACTTGATAGAATTAGCAAAAAAAAAAAAAAAAAAAAAAAAAACTCTGGCACTGGCAGAAGCACACCGTCAAAATTGGCTGGCACTCGGCGGGTTAATTGCCAAACAGGCAGAAATCCGCAGAATAGTCAATAAATAGGTAAACTAAAAGCAGAACCGAACCCTCGTAATGTCAGGTGTTTTTTGTTTCTAATAAAATAATTATAGCATTGCTGCATTTAAGTTTTTTTATTTAAATTAAAATGTAAAACTTGCAAACTAAACAAACCAAAATTGGGACAAGGACAATATAAAGTCAAATTAAATTATCAAAATCGCTATGTGGAAACAACGCTTACTAAAATGAAAATTATTAAATAAAAGAACACAATCCACCACATAGGGTGTACATCACTACATGAGCAAGTTAATCTGTTTCCCAAGCAAAATATGATAAATATCCATATCTTCGATAAATAACGATACTAACGAAGTAACGATATCGTTATCGAAAGGATCGGATTTACCTATTTAACGATTTTACGATTTAACGGTAACGAGCGATAAATGTATCGCCGGTTACCGGTTAACGAAGTTAAGGTTTTCGTTAACGAAATAACGGTTAACGAAATTAAGGTTTTTGGTTATCGTGCCCACCTATGAGTCTACCACATCAAAGGTGCCGCTAGACACCTGACACCTGGCCACGAAGTTCACTCAGTACAGTCACTATTCATAGAACTGTTTATATCACACTATATATAATATATATATATATACTGTCTATAATATAATATATATTATATACCGGTAATATATAATACAAATAAAATGAAATATAGAATTAATATAAAATTATAATAATAATAAATATAAAAATTATTAATATTAAAACACTACTACAGTATATATATATATATATATATATACAATATATAATATAGTATATAATTTAAATATAATATTAATAATACTCAACTAAATGAATAATCAAAGACCAATATATACGGTATATATATACAGTATATATACCGGTATATATATATATATATATATAATATATATATATATATATACAGTATATATATATATATATATATATATATATATATATATATATATATATACTGTAATATAACATAATAAAATATATAATTAATATATAATCATAAGAATAGTTAAAACCAATAATAATAAAACTCTTTTAACTCACCTGTTATGCCCAGGTCAAAAACGATTGCTGCACGTCCGAAAACCGATCGACATAGGCCTACGTCAGCAGCACGTCCAAAATTTAACGTTTTTTTCCCCCAACCATCAAAAACAGTCCGCTGAAAAATAGTGCATACACTAATTATTGGCCGACTTCACGGACCTGTCGGCGGGCACCCCGTCCAGTTCCAGATCAACTCGAGTAGAGCCGATTGATTTACACGATGTTACTCGATCATGGACGATTTATCAAAAATTCAAATATTTTTAAAAGATCGGCTCTTGTCGGGTCTTTACGTACTGTATGGGACGCCCGCTTAAGTAAAGTTTTTCCATCTATCTATCTATTGCCTTACGCCGTGATCCCCGAAGGGGTGGCCACGCCACGAACAAACCGCCCCCATGCACCTCTGTCCCCAGTCAGTCGACGCCCCTCCTCCCAACCAGCACCACCTTCATCCATCGTAAGATTGTCCATAGTCTGTCGGGGTTCGTCAACACAAGGTCCGTCCGTATCAGAGGCTGATCGTTCGTTTTAGTTTATCCATATGTAAACAATTTAGTCATTACAGTCATCCTCGTTACACCGGTCTTCGTTGATTCAATTCTCGCACCACACACCAAATATTCCCAATTTCAATTCTCGCGCCAAAAGCCTCATTCCTCGCATCAAAATCCCAGCCGAAACCCGAAAAATAACGAAAAACTCGACATAAAACTAGAAAACAAACAAAAACAATAATTTTGTTTTAACATAACGAAAGAATCTGCCAGTAGCTTGCCGTTTAGAGACGAAATCCGAGTGAATCCGAGATCAGGATCCGTCAAATGCGCAAGATGCCTCCATCTTTGTATGACGTCATCACTAAGCAGACGCTTGCAGTTTAGCTAGTATCTGTGTTGACAAAACAACCGTTTGAAAGACTTTTTGTGCCTGAACCCCTTATCTCTCGCGTTTATTATAACCTCTAGTACATCTAGTGATAGGGATGGTTGGCCTGGTGGTAGCAATGAAGGAATTTCATGCTCAAAACACAGCAAAGACCAGTCCATGTCTGACGAAAGCGATTGAATTGCCTAGCCTAGACGATGTTAGCCTAGGCTAGGCTAAGTATGACAATGATTTATAATAAAATCTGTGTGGTAAGTAATCTTCTCATAATACGTATTAATACGTCTTTTCCTCATAATATGTATTTATTGGATGTATTTGGGGCGAAATGGGTACTTGAGGGGTGGCTGGACGAATTTAGAACCTAGGCCTAGGCTAGGCCTAAAGATTTTCGCATGATAGAAACAATGCCCCAATCTACAGTATTTATGGTTAGGACTGTCATTTAGCCATGTCTACATTATTATTTACAATGCATAAGATTTAGGCCTAGGCTACTTGATGTATCCTAGACAAAAAACATGTTTTCATAGGCAAAAAATAGAAAAAGACGCAAATTTTGGTATGAGCACGGAACCGATTGAATTTTCCCCATAAGAACAGTGCCCCGATTTTGGATGTTTCAATCCTAGCTCTATTTCTGCGGAACCGATTAGCAGCTAGGATGGGGGCTCCACTGTATTATTGGAACATTATCGAATATATTTATGGCAGGATTCAAACCTATCAGTATTATTTGTTTGCAAACCCATATACAGTAACTGAATAGTTTCATGCCAGTTCTCTCCTTCATGAAGTTAGGAGCAAGCCCCTCGGATGATATTTATTACCGGTGACTTTAATTCATGTCATCCAGGAATAATATGTCCCAGTGACATTACTAAGAATTGTATACCTTAACTTGAATAGCCGTTCTAGGCTTCCCATACGTATGCCTAGCAGAAATGCAGGCAATAAAGATCTAATGTGAAGATAACAACATGACTCTAGGACTATATTTAATACCGATAACTTCAATTTAAGTTATCATGAAATAATATGTCCCAGTGGCATGATTGAAGCTTATTATGCATTTACTGGTACCCAGACTACGTCTTAGGTTCATGAGTACTATTTTTGTGTATAACTTTTCCTGCTGTCTGAGATATATCATTCAATTGGAAGTTAGGACTTTCATGACTCTGGGATAGTGTTATAACCGGTGACCTACATCAATCATCAGCCAGGAATAATACTCCCAGAGTCATCCAAGTCAATCCGTAAAGATTACCACCAACATGATTCAGCATCAAACGATTCTCGTCGTGAAGTTTGTAGCATCATTTATGGGCAATATTAATTTGTAGTACTGTAGTTCAATGTACAGTACAGTAGTTATATTAGAGTAGAGGATGTCAATAGAATGGAACGTAATGAGATGAGAATGGTGAGATGTATGTGTGGGGCCAGGCTACAGGATAGAATAACAAATGTTGAGCTGAGGAGACTTTTAGGTATATAGAGTATTAGCGAGGTGATGCGTACAAGTAGACTGGGAAGGTATGGACATGTGGAGAGAATGGATGAACAAAATTGGGTGAAAAAATGCAGGTCTGCAATTGTGGAGGAAGCTGCACCAAGGGGTGGACCGAGGAAGACCTGGGATCGGACTATACGTGCCAATCTCAAGTCCAAGAATTTGACAAGTGGAGCAGCCCTTAACAGGGTTGCCTGGAACGCCGCCATTAGGACAAGAGACTGAAACTGCACATATGTGTGGAACACTCAGTCTTAACATTTTATGTATGTATTTATTGCAAGCAACATTGGATGATAACCTGGTGATGTAAGTTGAATGCCACACACTTACCAGATCACATTTTCCAAGTATGCTTGCTAGTGAGGATTGGTAGTTGTTGATAGAAATTGCTCGCTCTAAAGATAGAAAAGTTCAGGCTGGATATTAATGTAACATTATCAAATATATTTATGCCAGGATTCAAACCTATCAGTATTATTTGTTGACGAACCCACATAACTGAATAGTTTCATGCCAATTCTCTCCTTCATGAAGTTAGGAGCATGCCCCTCGGACGATATTATTTCCCGATGACTTTATTATTTCATGTCATCCAGGAATAATATGTCCCAGAGACATTACTATGAAATGAATACCTTAACTTGAATATCCGTTCTAGGTTACCCTAAGGTATGCGTAGCAGAAATGCAGGTGTAATGGAGATCTAATGTGAAAATAACAACATGACTAAGACTATATTTAATACCGGTAACTTCAATTTAAGTTATCGCGTAATATATGTCCCAGTGGCATGATTGAAGCTTATTATGCACACACTGGTACCCAGACTACGTCTTGGGTTCATGAGTACAATTTCTGTGTATGCCTTTCCCGCTGACTGAGATATATCGTTCAATTGGAAGTTAGGACTTTGATGACTCTGGGATAGTATTATAACCGGTGACCTACATCAATCATCAGCCAGGAATAATACTCCCCGAGTCATCCAAATCAATCCGTAAAGATTACCACCAACATGATTCAGCATCAAACGATTCACATTGTGAAGTTTATAGCATAATTTATGGGCAATATTTGTAGTAATTCAATGTACTGTAGTTCAAGTTGCAAGCATCATTGGATGACATAATCTGGTGATGTAAGTTCAAAGCCACACACTCACCAGACCACATTCTCCAAGTATGCTTGCTAGTGAGGATTGGTAGTTGTTGATAGAAATTGTTTGGGTTAAAGATAGAAAAGTACAAACTGGATCGCATTAGGCCTCAGTAATGTTATGTAAACAATTATGTAATGGATTATTGAATACATTTTTGCCAGGATTCAAACATATCAATATACAATGATTTTGCATTAGGATCCAGAAACCAATACAATCTCTGAAACTTACTAGGATATTATATGTAGACAAACTCATAACTGATCATTTTCACGTCGGTTCTCTCCTTCCTGAAGGTAATAGCAAGCCCCTCGGACGATATATATTACCGGTGACTTTAATTCATGTCATCCAGGAATAATATGTCCCAGTGACATTACTAAGAATTGAATACCAAACTTGAATAGCCGTTCTAGGTTTCCCTTAGGTATGCGTAGCAGAAATACAGGTGTAATGAAGATCTAATGTGAAGATAACTGCACAATTTAAGTTATCATGTAATAATATGTCCCAGTGGCATGATTGAAGCTTATTATGCATATACTGGTACCCAGACCACGTCATAGGTTCAGGAGTACAATTTCTGTGTATAGCTTTTCCCGCTGACCGAGATATATCGTTCAATTGGAAGTTAGGACTTTGATGACTCTGGGATAGTATTATAACCGGTGACCTACATCAATCATCAGCCAGGAATAATACTCCCAGAGTCATCCAAGTCAATCCGTAAAGATTACCACCAACATGATTCAGCATCAAACAATTCTCATTGTGAAGTTTATAGCATCATTTATGGGCAATATTTGTAGTAATTCAATGACCAGTAGTTATATTGCAAGCAACATCGGATGACATAACCTGGTGATATAAGTTGAAAGCCACACACTCACCAGACCACATACACCCAAGTATGCTTGCTAGTGAGGATTGGTAGTTGTTGATTGAAAGTGCTCGAGCTAAAGATAGAAAAGTACAAACTGGATGCCATCGTGCCTCAGTAAAGTTTATCCATATGTAAATAATTTAGTTATTATAATGTAAAACTTGCAAAATAAACAAACCAAAACTTATACGAACACAGTAAAGACAAAACAAATAATCAAAATTGCTATGTGGAAACAACGCTTAAGTAAAATAATAATTTATAAATAAAAGAACACAATCCACCACATAAGAACATAAGAACATAAGAACATAAGAAAATGGGAGTCTGCAGAAAGCCGATTGGCCTAAGCAAGGCAGATCCCTGTCCCACACAACCCCAATTACAAAGCCCAATTATAGGCTCAACACTCTAATACCTTGAGGATCATCTTACCAAAACGGTTCGAGATTAACGCAGGATTACAGGGGTCTGCAGAGTGCTGATTGGCCCAACCCTGCTGATCCCCCTTCACACCCAACCCTTCTCGTCCATATGCTTATCCAATTTTATCTTAAAGCTCCCTATCGTTTTTAATCCCACTATAGCACTTGGTAGTCTATTCCACCCATCTACAACTCTGTTACCAAACCAATATTTGCCTATATCTTTTCTGAAACGAAATTTATCTAATTTGAAACCATTGGTACGAGTTCTTTCGCTATCACTGAGCTTTAGTACATTTGTCATGTCCCCTTTGTTAATCCCACTAACCCACTTGAACACCTCTATCATATCCCCTCTAACTCTGCGTCTCTTTAACGAATGTAAACCTAATTTCTTCAACCTTTCTTCATACGGAAGATTTCTAATATTATGGATCATTTTTGTCATTCTACGCTGTACTCTCTCCAATGAATCTATGTCCATTCTGTAATAAGGACACCAAAATTGGACAGCATAATCCATATGGGGTCTCACTAATGACAAGTAAAGTTTTAAGATAACATCAGCAGTTCTGTTACTCACACTCCTAGAGATGAACCCGAGAATCCTGTTTGCCTTATTACGAACGCCTATACACTGTTTTCTAGGCTTCAAATCATTGCTAACAAACACACCTAGATCTTTCTCGCAGTCTGAATTTTCTAATTCTAAATTAGCTAGTTTATATTTAACATTTGTATGCATCTTCCCTATCTTTAATACTTTGCATTTGTCAATGTTAAACTTCATCTGCCAATTTACTGACCATTCATGTAAGGTATCTAGATCCCTTTGGAGGCACTCTATATCGCTATCTGAATCAATTGATCTCCCCATTTTAGTATCGTCTGCGAATTTACTTATCCTACTAGTTATACCTAAATCTAGGTCATTTATGTATATAAGAAACAACAGGGGACCTAATACCGATCCCTGGGGGACACCACTTTTGACTGCTCCCCACTCTGACTTGGTACCATTTATGCTGACTCTCTGTTTCCTACCAATTAGCCATGACCTAATCCATCCCAACAACGCCCCACCTATTCCATGTGCCTCAACCTTTCTCATCAATCTCTCATGAGGGACTCTGTCGAAAGCTTTGCTGAAATCTAAATATATAATATCGTATGCCTTGTCATTATCTACTGCTTCATATACCTCTGAGAAAAAACTAAGCAAATTAGTAAGGCAAGAACGTCCCTGAGTGAATCCATGCTGAGAAGAATTGATTAAGTTAAATGTTTCTAAGTGGTTTCTCATTTTCCTAGCAATAATTGACTCTAGTAGCTTTCCTATGATTGAAGTGAGACTAATGGGACGGTAATTGGATGCTATTGATTTATCACCTTTTTGAAAATCGGAACTACATTTGCAAGCTTCCAAGCTTCTGGAACTATACCTGTTTCTAATGAATTGTTAAAAAGAAATGTTAATGGGTAACTTAACTCATCTCTGCATTCTTTTAATACTCTGGCATATACCTCATCGGGACCAGGCGATTTCTGAGGTTTCAGTCTGTCAATTTCCTTAAGCACATCATTTCTACTTATAGTAACCGTACTTAACCTATTTTCTATACTATCGCTATATACCTTACGGACTTCTGGAATCTGTGCCAAATTTTCATTAGTGAAAACGGATAGAAACTGACTATTTAATGTACTGCACATTTCTAAATCATTTTCTGTCATTTCTCCTATCGAAGTTTTAAGGGGGCCTATTTTATCTCTAACTTTAGATTTATATAGCTGGTAAAAAGCCTTAGGGTTATTTTTTGAGTCATTGGCTATCCTGATTTCATAATTTCTTTTGTCTGTCCTTATACATTTTTTAACCTCTTGATAGACTCTGATAGTAAGCAAGTAGGTGAATTTCGCCTTTCTTTATTTTTCTATATATTCCTCTCTTTTTTCCTAGAAGATCTAATAGTCTATTATTCATCCATTTGGGTTGGTTCTGTGTTGATCTAAATTTTCTTTTGGGGATATATTTATTTTGCGCATTGTGGAGTGAAGAAATAAAATTATTATATGTAGCTGTCAAATTATCCTGAGTTAAGACAGGTATCTGTGAGAGAGTATGTTCATTAGCGCACCTGGGTCCACTTAATAGTTTAACCATAGGATCGACTCTTAAGGCTCGTCTTAATCCACCATAATTGGCTTTTCTGAAATCTGGGATAAGTGTCGTATTCTCTTTAGCCTTTCCTGTCCATTGTATGTTAAAATATACACATAGGCTGTACATTACTACATGCGCAAGTTAATCTGGTTCCCAAGCAAACTAATCGCACACATAACAATGCACTATCGTCACGTTCAAGGAATTAATCAATTTGGGAAGTCGGGGACGTTCTGGTAAATTTTACTTAACTGCATGAATAAAGAAACTAAATTATTGTCAAAATTTTCTATTAAAATCAAATTTGTAACTTGACAAGACATTAACAATAGTACAAAATACATAAGAACATAAGAAAATGGGAGTCTGCAGAAAGCCGATTGGCCTAAGCAAGGCAGATCCCTGTCCCACACAACACCAATTCAATTACAAAGCCCAATTATAGGCTTCACACTCTAATACCCTGAGGATCATCTTACCAAAACGGTTAGAGATTAACGCAGGATTATGGGGGTCTGCAGAGCGCTGATTGGCCCAACCCGGCTGATCCCCCTTCACACCCAACCCTTCTCGTCCATATGCTTATCCAATTTTATCTTAAAGCTCCCTACAGTTTTAGATCCCACTATAGCACTTGGTAGTCCATTCCACCCATCTACAACTCTGTTACCAAACCAATACTTGCCTATATCTTTTCTGAAACAAAATTTATCTAATTTGAAACCATTGTTACGAGTTCTTTCGCTATCACTGAGCTTTAGTACATTTGCCATGTCCCCTTTGTTAATCCCACTAACCCACTTGAACACCTCTATCATATCCCCTCTAACTCTGCGTCTCTCTAACGAATGTAAACCTAATTTCTTCAACCTTTCTTCATACGAAAGATTTCTAATATTATGGATAATTTTTGTCATTCTACGCTGTACTCTCTCCAATGAATCTATGTCCATTCTGTAATAAGGACACCAAAATTGGACAGCATAATCCATATGGGGTCTCACTAATGACAAGTAAAGTTTTAAGATAACATCAGCAGTTCTGTTACTCACACTCCTAGAGATGAACCCGAGAATCCTGTTTGCCTTATTACGAACGCTTATACAGTTTTCTAGGCTTCAAATCATTGCTAACAAACACACCTAGATCTTTCTCGCTGTCTGAATTTTCTAATTCTAAATTAGCTAGTTTATATTTAACATTTGTTTGCATCTTCCCTATCTTTAATACCTTGCATTTGTCAATGTTAAACTTCATCTGCCAATTTACTGATCATTCATGTAAGGTATCTAGATCCCTTTGGAGGCACTCTATATCGCTATATGAATCAATTGATCTCCCTATTTTAGTATCGTCTGCGAATTTACTTATCCTACTAGTTATACCTAAATCTAGGTCATTTATGTATATAAGAAACAACAGGGGACCTAATACCGATCCCTGGGGGACACCACTTTTGACTGCTCCCCATTCTGACTTGGTACCATTTATGCTGACTCTCTGCTTCCTACCAATTAGCCATGACCTAATCCATCCTAACAACGCCCCACCTATTCCATGTGCCTCAACCTTTCTCATCAATCTCTCATGAGGGACTCTGTCGAAAGCTTTACTGAAATCTAAATATATAATATCATATGACTTGTCATTATCTACTGCTTCATATACCTCTGAGAAAAAACTAAGCAAATTAGTAAGGCAAGACCGTCCCTGAGTGAATCCATGCTGAGAAGAATTGATTAAGTTAAATGTTTCTAAGTCGTTTCTCATTTTCCTAGCAATAATTGACTCTAGTAGCTTTCCTATGATTGAAGTGAGACTAATGGGACGGTAATTGGATGCTATTGATTTATCACCTTTTTTGAAGATCGGAACTACATTTGCAAGCTTCCAAGCTTCTGGAACTATACCTGTTTCTAATGACTTGTTAAATAGAAATGTTAATGGGTAACTTAACTCATCTCTGCATTCTTTTAATACTCTAGCATATACCTCATCAGGACCAGGCGATTTATGAGGTTTCAGTCTGTCAATTTCCTTAAGCACATAATTTCTACTTATAGTAACCGTACTTAACCTATTATCTGTTTTTCTAGTTATTAAAAACTTATTCTATGGTGTATTATATGATACAGTATAATGCATAAAATTTAATTTGTGTACAATAAAACATGTTTTCATAGGCAAAAAATAGAAAAAGACGCATATTTTGGCATGAGCACGGAACCGATTGAATTTTCCCAATAAGAACAGTGCCCCGATTTTGGATGTTTCAATCCTAGCTCTATTTCTGCGGAACCGATTAGCAGCTAGGATGGGGGCTCCACTGTATTATTGGAACATTATCGAATATATTTATGGCAGGATTCAAACCTATCAGTATTATTTGTTTGCGAACCCATATACAGTAACTGAATAGTTTCATGCCAGTTCTCTCCTTCATGAATTTAGGAGCAAGCCCCTCGGACGATATTTATTACCGGTGACTTTAATTCATGTCATCCAGGAATAATATGTCCCAGTGACATTACTAAGAATTGTATACCATAACTTGAATAGCCGTTCTAGGTTTCCCATACGTATGCCTAGCAGAAATGCAGGTGTAATGAAGATCTAATGTGAAGATAACAACATGACTCTAGGACTATATTTAATACCGGTAACTTTAATATAAGTTATCATGTAATAATATGTCCCAGTGGCATTATTGAAGCTTATTATGCATTTACTGGTACCCAGACCACGTCTTAGGTTCATGAGTACAATTAATGTGTATAGTTTTTCCCGCTGACCGAGATATATCGTTCAATTGGAAGTTAGGACTTTGATGACTCTGGGATAGTATTATAACCGGTGACCTACATCAATCATCAGCCAGGAATAATACTCCCCGAGTCATCCAAGTAAATCCGTAAAGATTACCACCAACATGATTCAGCATCAAACAATTCTCATAGCGAAGTTTGTAGCATCATTTATGGGCAATATTTGTAGTAATTCAATGTAGTTACGTTGCAAGCATCATTGGATAACATAACCTGGTGATGTAAGTTGAAAGCCACACACTCACCAGACCACATTCTCCAAGTATGCTTGCTAGTGAGGATTGGTAGTTGTTGATTGAAATTGCTCGAGCTAAAGATAGAAAAGTATAAACTGGATGCCATCGAGCCTAAGTAAAGTTTATCCATATGTAAACAATGTTGTTGTTGTTGTTGTTGTTCCCCAAGCTGCCTGGCCGAACAGCCCCAAGGCCCCGAGCAAGGCCAAGGCCATAACTGAGCGCCCCCACAGAACCCTCTCTGCCTACCACAATAAAGCCTGGGTGACCGAAGCCACTCCATGGCGGGGAGCTGAGGATGGTGCGGAAACGCCCGGGAAACCAAAGTCCCACCCAGGACCCTGTGCGCCTCAGCAATTATGAAGAGAAAGTTGAGGGGCAAAGGAAAAATGTGACGCTTTGGCTTCCAATCTTGGTAGATTGGGAGGTCAATCCACGGAAAAGACGCCGTCACTTGAGATCTAGGAAATACATAAGTAAAAGGAATCGTAAGCTATGGGTATGGCAGAGATCGCTCAGTTCTCACTCTGATAGACCAGCCCATCACCATATGACTAGAACCCAATCCTCTCAGCATCAGCTAGGAAAGGCCCTAGAAAGCCGCCTTTGGCGGGGGGATAGCTCCCCTATTTCAACCCCTTTCGGGGTTGGGCACCCGCCCTGTAAACAATGTAGTTATTATTAATGGAACATTATCAAATATACTGTATTTACGCCCGGATTTAAACCTATCGGTATTATTTGTTGACGAACCCATATAACTGAATAGTTTCATGCCAGTTCTCTCCTTCCATGAAGTTAGGAACACTACCCTCGGACAATATTTATTACCGGTGACTTTAATTCATATCATCCAGGAATAATATGTCCCAGTGACATTGCTAAGAAATGAATACCAAACTTGAACAGCCATTCTAGGTTTCCCTTAGGTATGCCTAGCAGAAATGCAGGTGTAATGAAGATCTAATGTGAAGATAACAACATGACTCTAGGACTATATTTAATACCGGTAACTTTAATATAAGTTATCATGTAATAATATGTCCCAGTGGCATGATTGAAGCTTATTATGCATATGCAGAACTGGGACCCAGACCACATATTAGATTCATGAGTACAATTTCTGTGTATAGCTTTTCCCGCTGACTGAGATATATCGTTAAATTTGAAGTTAGGACTTTCATGACTCTGGGATAGTATTATAAACGGTGATCTACTTCAATCATCAGCCAGTAATAATACTCTCAGAGTCATCCACTCCAAGTCAATCCGTAAGATTACCACCAACATGATTCAGCATCAAACGATTCTCGTTGTAATTCAATGTAGTTAAGCTGCAAGCAATATCGGATGACATAACCTGGGTATGTAAGATGAAAGCCACACAATTACCAGATTACGTTCTCCAAGTACGTTTTATTTTTTATTAGGATCTGGATTCCAACTTAGCTTAGTATTATTTGTAGACGAACCCATATAACTGATCAGTTTCATGTCAGTTTTGGCCTTCCTGAAGTTAATAGCAAGACCCTCAGACGATATTTATTACTGGTGACTTTAATTCATGTCATCCAGGAATAATATGTCCCAGAGACTTTGCTTGTTTCTTATTGTAAAAGCACACAATTATGTAGTAGAACACTGTAGAATATTGTTGTAATGTTTCATGTTGCAAGTGGCTCCAGCCGATACAACCCGGTAATGTCTGTATGCTACATTCACCATGCCTACATCATATCCCAATCATTCCCACTTTTTTTTTTTAAATACACATAGCCTTCTACAGTGCAAAAGGAAGTGGATGACTGTACATAAGAAAATAGGAGTCTGCAGAAAGCCGATCGGCCCACACTAGATAATCTAGTGTGTTTTCAGTTGTTCGATGAGTTGTGAGAAAATGCAATCTGATGGGTGTTGGATCTAGTCATGAAATAATAATACATGTACTTGATCAACACTCTCAGGTCGCAAAACTCAATATTACAGCTCGACAAATACAAGAATTGCTTTATTACATATACTGTACTGTAGTATTTTGAAAAAATCCTCCTTTGGGTTTTCAGGTGAAGACAAAAGATTGTGGGACAATTTTGTACATGCAGAGTCACCATCATGGCCCGATTGCATTTAGTAACTTATAATGATGTAAAAATACTAGCATCAATATAGGAACACAGCATGATTTAGGGTCAGTGATTAATTTACCAAGAATAATACTCCCTCAAACTAACAGATCAAGGTGAGAACTTTTAATACCTGGCGACAGGTAACATTAGCTATAATGTTAAAAGTAAACCCCTGCATAATAACTAACGTTTCTTATGTTCTTATGTAATTTAATATGAATAAATTATCCTTGTGTAGTACCGTAATTAAGAACATAAGATCGCGGGAAACTGCACGAGCCAGCTCCCAACCAGTATTGACTGGCTGGGAGCTGCACTCGAGACAGTCCAAATATACATGTAGTAGTTAGTATACTGTATAGTTAAACAACCTTGAAGAAACTAAAACTGTGATATGAATATTCATTACATATATGCACAGTAATAGTTCCCACCAGGGCATTCACACATAACGCTCAGCCTCCGAGAACTATATACAGTACCTAAATTAGTGAGTGCTATATATTTGTTTTTGTAATATTATAGATATCTTATCAATATTTGTATTTTGTACTATTGTTAACGTCTTGTCATGTTGCAAATTTGATTTTAAATGAACATTTTGACATTTTACATGTACTGTAGTTTCTTTATGCATGCAGAGTTTAGTAAAAAATTTACCAGAACATCCCGGACTTCCCAAATTGACTAATTCCTTGAACGTGACGATAGTGCGTTGTTATGTGTGCGATTAGTTTGCTTGGGAAACAGATTTACTTGCTCATGTAGTAATGTACACCCTAGCCTATGTGGTGGATTATGTTCTTTTATTTCATAATTTTATTTTAGTAAGCGTTGTTTCCACAGCAATTTTGATAAGTTGATTTGACTTTATATTGTCTTTGTCCCAGTTTTGGTTTGTTTAGTTTGCAAGTTTTACAATTTAATTAGTTAAATAGATATATCCTAAATACAGTGAATACTTATATTAATTACTTATAATGATTAAAATAAAATAATGGTTAAAATAAAATAATGGTTACAAATTAATAAAATACCAGTTACAAATAATAAAATAATGGTTACTAATAATAAACTAATTGTTCAAATAAAATAATGGTTACAAATAATAAAGTAATGGTTAAAATAATAAGGTGCAAATCAATCACACAAAATAGTTTCTGTGTAATACCAGCACATTTATCCGGAGAGTCCGTTGTGATACCTAGCCTTTGGTTTTAAAGCTTTATGTGTCAAATGTCTCATACAGCTGAATCACCAAAGACTGGTCACCAAATGCAATTTACAATTCTTGTTATTATCATCCCGTATATTTGTGCACCTTATGTCGAGATTGGTATCAATCACACTTTTCTACCATAAATTGTCTTTCTGTGAAGTAAAACCAAGGATATTGACACTTGATACAGTTCTCACAAACTTTATTATGAAGCTAGAAGCATATGATCGAGTCAGTATTGGAGTGTGTGTCTAGTCATGAACTTAAATACACATGCACTAGACACTCACACCCAACATTGCCACGAACAGAATGGACATACTGTACATTCCTTGGAGAGAGTACAACGAAGAATAGCAACAATGATCCACAATCTTCAGAAATCTTCCATATGAAGAAAGTCTGAAGACATTTTATAATTATTTAGCTACCGTCGCCACAACAAAAATATTGTATTTATAACTTGAACATAATTTCCTTTGCTTACATACATACATACATAAAATGTTAAGACCGAGTGTTCCACACATAAGTGCAGTTTCAGTCTCTTGTCCTAATGGCGGCATTCCAGGCAACCCTGTTAAGGGCTGCTTCACTTGTCAAGTTCTTGGATTTGAGATCGGCGCGTATAGTCCGATCCCAGGTCTTCCTCGGTCCACCCCTTGGTGCAGCTCCCTCCACAATCACAGACCTGCATTTTTTCACCCAATTTTGTTCATCCATTCTCTCCACATGTCCATACCATCCCAGTCTACTTGTACGCATCACCTCGCTAATACTCTTTATACCTAAACGCTTGCCTACCTTTCCTTGGTAAAGTTCATATATAAGAACATAAGAAACTGGGAGTCTGCAGAAAGCCGATTGGCCTAAGCAAGGCAGATCCCGGTCCCACACAACCCCAATTACAAACCCCAATTATAGGCTCAACACTCTAATACCCTGAGGATCATCTTACTAGAATGGTTAGAGATTAACGCAGGATTACGGGGGTCTGCAGAGCGCTGATTGGCCCAACCCGGCTGATCCCCCTTCACACCCAACCCTTCTCGTCCATATGCTTATCCAATTTTATCTTATAGACGTTTTCTGTTTGATAGTATAGACGGTGTGCTTCATCTTGTACCGGTAATTAAAACACCACACAAGAATTGCAGCTTAATCATTGCACCATTAATACATTCTTGAAAATAATTGCAGTTTATAGCCTACTTCGTGTGACTCGGCATAACCCAGTGAAAATATTGCCTTTGTTTATGAGGAAATAGTTTCGTATTCGGCATTTGAGTGCTAGATAAGGAACGAAATGTTAACAACTATAAGGGGTATTGAGGAACTTAGCTGATTGATTATAACTAAGATGTAGCCTACGGTATAAAGAAGGGCAAAACTGCCCCTACCCACAACCAGGGGCTGGCAAGATCGTCAAATTAGATAAACTTAATTTCAGGCAATTATTGGTTTGGTCACAGGTAGGCTAATAGAGCATAAGAAAATGGGGGTCTGGACAGGTTTTAGAGCTACGTACATGGCCTCACGCCTACTGCCTCATCCCCCATTTGTTGAAAGGGGCAAAATTTGTGACCTTACAACTACAATAGTTAGCGTATTATATAGCCTACAAGACGATAATCAAACCAAATTATATCAAAGCAATAACTGAAAAAATATATAATACTAATATATTATGATTCAGTAAAGAGGAGGGGCCGTTTTCAAGGTTATTGATACGAGTTGGCTAGGCAAGTGAGACTGAGTATGAGTTGACTCGTTCCGCCAGGTACGAGTTGTCCAACACCCGTGTTTTAGTAGGATCAAGAACGATAGAGCTCCAATATAAAAATAGATAGGCATATGGAGTGTGAGTAACAGAACTGCTGATGTTATCTTAAAACTTTACTTGTCATTAGTGAGACCCCATATGGATTATAAGAACATAAGAACATAAGAAATGGGAGTCTGCAAAAAGCCGATCGGCCCACACAAGGCAGATCCCTGTCACACCCAACCCCAATTACATAACAACATAAGGTCATAAGATTGCGGGAAACTGCATATGGCCATGCGGCCCACATGACGCAGCTCCCATTCACACCCAGCCCATATGGGAATCCAACTTATGCTTAAAGCTTTCAACTGTTTCTGAGCTAATTACTGTTCTGGGCAGTGCATTCCACCTGTTAACCCGGCAAGCGCGATAGGCCTCACGGAAGGCTTCCTATAGGGAACGCGATAGGCCTCACGGAAGCAGGACCATAAAAAAAGCCTTCCAAAAAAAAAAAGGGCCTATCAAAACAAAGGATTTTGTCTCTAGGTGAGATAATTCCCCTCTAGTACTCATCCATGTGTTTCTCACCCCTCCCCCTCCCCTCCTTCCCCACCTTATTCCCCCCTCCCCCCCTTCCTCAATTATCACCTATTTATCCACTTATTATCATCATTTATCGGTTATTTTTCTCTCCCGCGATAATGTAGCACAAGTGGGTTGCATAAAAGATCGTTATGCAACACCCAGACACCGGCACACCAGTTGACTCCCAGACAGCGAGAGGGGAGGGCTGCCTGTGTCTCTCTCTCGCCTGAGATTATGACCGGGTGGCCAATATCTTCGTTTTTCACCACCCAAATGCTTTTCCCACTTATTTTAGCACTCTTGAAGGTTCATATATACATCATATATGTAAAATAAAAGCATACCGAAAACAAATAATGGTTTATATTGTAAATATAACGAATTCTGTCAGAATCCAGGGCTAGAAATGCACAAATAACTACCCTAGCACCTAGGTCTATATCGCGCTTGTCAGGTTAACAACTCTTATTTCCAAACCAGTGCTTTCCTATATCTTTCTTAAATCTATACTTATCTAACTTGAAACCATTTGAGCGGGTTATGTCGCCGTTCTTTGGCTTTACTACCTCATCTATATCGCCCTTATTTAAAACTTTTATCCATTTAAATACCTCTATCAAATGTCTCCCCTACATCTTAGTCTCTCTAGTGAGTGCAGGCCTAAGACTTTCAACCTCTCCTCATACGATAAATTTCTAATATTATGTATCTTTTTGGTCATTCTTCTTTGGACTGCCTCTAAATGAGAGGTTAAATGGAACAATTTTAGCGTCAGGCGAAAGCAATAAGGATATTCAGTCTCATGCTAAAAACGATGACTATAAGAACATAAGAACATAAGAAAATGGGAGTCTGCAGAAAGCCGATTGGCCTAAGCAAGGCAGATCCCTGTCCCACACAACCCCAAATTACAAAGCCCAATTATAGGCTCAACACTCTAATACCCTGAGGATCATCTTACCAAACCGGTTAGAGATTAACGCAGGATTACGGGGGTCTGCAGAGCGCTGATTGGCCCAACCCGGCTGATCCCCCTTCACACCCAACCCTTCTCGTCCATATGCTTATCCAATTTTTTCTTAAAGCTCCCTATCGTTCTTGATCCCACTATATCACTTGGTAGCCTATTCCACCCATCTACAACTCTGTTACCAAACCAATATTTGCCTATATCTTTTCTGAAACGAAATTTATCTAATTTGAAACCATTGGTACGAGTTCTTTCGCTATCACTGAGCTTTAGTACATTTGTCATGTCCCCTTTGTTAATGCAAATGATAGTAGTGATGGTGCAACGGAAGATGGAAATGTCGCTAAAAAACAAAGGTAAATTAGGTATAAAGAAAAGAAGTAAATTGAGAGTATATTACACAAACTGTAGGAGTCTATGTAACAAAATGAACGAACTTAGAGCCCTTGTTAGCAAAGAAAATATAGACATAATAGCGCTAACTGAAACGTGGATTAATACAGAAACCAGGCATTTTTTAGCAGAATTTGATATACCAGGATATAGTTTGTTTAAATATGACCGAACAAGTAAGAGGGGTGGCGGTATAGCAGGGTTTGTCAGGAGTACATTAAAAAGCTGTATTAAATCAGGTATTAGACTAAATAACGATAATGAAAGTGTTTGGGTAGAGGTTAACGAAGGTAGTGAGACCATAGTTATTGGAGTTATGTATAGACCGCCAAATATGAGTAGAAATGACGGAACGTCATTATGGGAGGAAATTAAAATGGCATCAAGGTTTAGCAATGTGTGCATTATGGGGGATTTTAATTTTCCGAATATAGATTGGCAGCATCAAATAGGAGACTCTGATTCTGAGGAGTTTATAGAGGTAGTACAAGATGGTTGAGTGAGTGAAGGGGGGGACAGTGAATGAAGGAGGATACATGTTTTTCATAATACGTGTTGCTAGCCCCAAACGCGCGAGCAACTGTGGCTTTCAACCATCCGACACATCCCCTTTTATTTATGTGCATCACACATGTTACATACAAATAAAGTTTATGTTTTGTTTTACCCTACTGTGGAAAGACTACGGATACACCTGCCCGGGCCTCACACAGTGGCATGCCCCAGTACAAGATAGTTTTTTATTTCAATTCATAGATACGCCGACTAGAGGTAATAATATTCTCGATTTAGTTTTCAGTAACAATGAACATATGGTAAATAATGTAGAGATAGGGGACCACCTAGGAAATAGTGACCACAATTCTGTGTATTTTAATATACAATGGAAAGGTAATACCAGAGATAATACAACATTAATACCTGACTTTAGAAAAGCCAATTATGGTGGGTTAAGAAGAGCCCTATTAGCGGACCCTATGGTCAAAAAATTAAGTCGATCCAGGTGTCCAAATGAGTGTACCCCTTCTCAGGCACCTGTCATCTTAAGTCAGGAAGAGACGTCAACCTTGGTAGATACATACGATAATTTTATCAAGTCAGTATTCAATGCACAAAATAAATACATCCCCAAAAGAAAATTTAGATCAACACAGAACCAACCCAAATGGATGAATAATAGACTATTAGATCTTCTAGGACAAAAGAGAGGAATATATAGAAAAATTAGAAAAGGCGAAATTCACCTACTTGCTTACTATCAGAATCTATCAAGACAGGTAAAAAAGGATATTAGGAAAGAAAAAAGAAATTATGAAATTAAGGTTGCCAATGACTCAAAAAATAATCCTAAAGCTTTTTACCAACTATATAAATCCAAGGTTAGAGATGTAATTGGTCCCCTTAAAACTTCGATAGGAGAAATGACAGAAAATGATTTAGAAATGTGCAGTACATTAAATAGTCAATTTCTTTCCATTTTCACTAATGAAAATTTGGCACAGTTTCCAGAAGTCCGTAAGGTATATAGCGATAGTATAGAAAATAGGTTAAGTACGGTTACTATAAGTAGAAATGATGTGCTTAAGGAAATTGACAGACTGAAACCTCATAAATCGCCTGGTCCTGATGAGGTATATGCTAGAGTATTAAAAGAATGTAGGGATGAGTTAAGTTACCTATTAACATTTTTATTTAACAAGTCATTGGAGACAGGTATAGTTCCAGAAGCTTGGAAGCTTGCAAACGTAGTTCCGATCTTCAAAAAAGGTGACAAATCAATAGCATCCAATTACTGTCCCATTAGTCTTACATCAATCATAGGAAAGCTACTAGAGTCAATTATTGCTAGTAAAATTAGAAACCACTTAGATACATTTAATGTAATAAATTCTTCTCAGCATGGATTCACTCAGGGACGTTCTTGCCTTACTAATTTGCTTAGTTTTTTCTCAGAGGTATATGAAGCAGTAGATAATGACAAGTCATATGATATAATATATTTAGATTTCAGTAAAGCTTTCGACAGAGTCCCCCATGAGAGATTGATGAGAAAGGTTGAGGCGCATGGAATAGGTGGGGCGTTGTTGGGATGGATTAGGTCATGGCTAATTGGTAGGAAGCAGAGAGTCAGCATAAATGGTACAAAGTCAGAATGGGGAGCAGTCAAATGTGGTGTCCCCCAGGGATCTGGATTAGGTCCTCTGTTGTTTGTTATATACATAAATGACCTTGATTTAGGTATAACTAGTAGGATAAGTAAATTTGCAGGCGATACCAAAATGGGGAGAACAATTGATTCAGATAGAGATATAGAGTGCCTCCAAAGGGATCTAGATACCTTACACGAATGGTCAGTAAATTGGCAGATGAAGTTTAACATTGACAATTGCAAGGTATTAAAGATAGGGAAGATGCATACAAATGTTAAATATAAACTAGCTAATATGGAATTAGAAAACTCGAATTGTGAGAAAGATCTAGGTGTGTTTGTTAGCAATGATTTGAAGCCTAGACAACAGTGTATAAGCGTTCGAAACAAGGCAAACAGGATTCTCGGGTTCATCTCTAGGAGTGTGAGTAACAACTGCTGATGTTATCTTAAAACTTTACTTGTCATTAGTGAGACCCCATATGGATTATGCTGTTCAATTTTGGTGTCCTTATTACAGAATGGACATAGATTCATTGGAGAGAGTACAACGTAGAATGACAAAAATGATCCATAATATTAGAAATCTTCCGTATAAAGAAAGGTTGAAGAAATTAGGCTTACATTCGTTAGAGAGACGCAGAGTTAGAGGGGATATAATAGAGGTGTTCAAGTGGGTTAGTGGGATTAACAAAGGGGACGTGACAAATGTACAAAAGCTCAGTGATAGTGAAAGAACTCTTACCAATGGTTTCAAATTAGATAAATTTCGTTTCAGAAAAGATATAGGCAAATATTGGTTTGGTAACAGAGTTGTAGATGGGTGGAATGGACTACCAAGTGCTATAGTGGGATTAAAAACGATAGGGAGGTTTAAGATAAAATTGGATAAACATATGGACGAGAAGGGTTGGGTGTGAAGGGGGATCAGCAGGGTTGGGCCAATCAGCGCTCTGCAGACCCCGTAATCCTGCGTTAATCTCTAACCGTTTTGGTAAGATGATCCTCAGGGTATTAGAGTGTTGAGCCTATAATTGGGCTTTGTAATTGGGGTTGTGTGGGACAGGGATCTGCCTTGCTTAGGCCAATCGGCTTTCTGCAGACTCCCATTTTCTTATGTTCTTATAGCTGGGAAAAATATACCGCTAGGCTATACGCTAAACTCCCATGTTGGTGGCACACTGCATGAGAACCACGAGTGCTACGTAGCTCGTTTTGGTCTCATTTTGAAGCTTTTAGCGCCTAGTTTTTTGCTGAATAAATTTCTTTTCATGCAGATACTTGATTGATCATTCAGGAGGGCCTGAATATGCCCAAAACACCCCGCTAGACAAGGGTTAAATACCACACATATCAGGCAAGCACCGACATATTCAGACATTAATTTTTTCCCCTCAGCATCCATGAGTGGAATCACCTCCCATCTCACATAGTTAATAGCCCCCCCCAATCCTATCCCTTTCTCATAATTCCCCTGCACAACCCCCGCATATCATGCTGCCCGAGAGCAGCCCTCTGCGGGTCCCCCTAACAAGAATAGGCAAATATTGGTTTGGTAACAATTGTAGATAGGTGGAATAGGCTACCGAGTGCTATAGTGGGATCAAGAACGATAGGGAGCTTCAAGATAAAATTAGATAGGCTTGTGGACGAGATGGGTTGGGTGTGAGGGGGATCTGTCAGGTGTGGGCCAATCGGCGCCCCGTTTCCTGACCTCTAACCCTTTCGGTGAGGTCAGACCTAATGGTGTTAGTGAGCTGGACTATATAAGCCCAGCTTATAAGGCCTTATAATTAGGGTTAGGTGTGAGAGGGATCTGCCTTGTTTGGGCCAATCGGCTTTCTGCAGACTCCCATTTTCTTATGTTCTTATAGACTACAGAGTTCTATAGTGAGATCAAGAACGATAATTTAAAATAACACAAACTATATTTCATAAATAGCCTAAACATCGACGTCGAAGAAGTACATTGATCGCTGACATCTTATTTTGCGATACAGACATTAATACAGACCCACTTAAACTGCATGAGTTTCATTTTTGTCCTTATCTAGCATTACTGTTCTTGTTTTTTATGTATCTCCCATCATGTCACAATAAGCTTGTAGAACATTGTAGCTTGTAGGCTATGAACATTTTGAATAATTTCACCAGTTTCATTTCGCACAAATGCATACATCTCGAGACACAATTCCACTCAGCTTTGCCCATTTCTTCATATTTCTAACGTCTTGCAAAGTAACTATTTTGGAATGCTTCATACTAGAGACTTTGTTTGCTGGTTACATATTAATCACTTCACTCATCTCTTTTCGTTGACCTGTCAAGCGGCGATGTTGGCTGTAGTATAGTTGCAGTTCTAAGTTTACTTCATGATTGTGAATTAGATTTGATCGTGTCAGCTTAAGACCATCTTTTGATGCAGACAGGGACGCTGTTAGGCTATTAGTGAGCTGGGCCTATAATTAGGCCTTATATTTAGGGTTAAGTGTGAGAGGGATATGCCTTGTTTGGGCCAATCGGCTTTCCGCAGACTCCCATTGTTTTATGTTCTTATAGATTGGCAACCACATGGTAGATACCTTTGTTTTATCCGTTAACCCATCCCCTTGTCTCTTGGTGCTTATTATCCCCTTCAATAGTACATAAAGACTACTCTATATAGGCCTACACTTCCCGATTATTTGTTTGTTTCTTAATTCCGTAAATAACTTGTTAAATTGTTCAAATGTAAGCGTAAAAACTTACATTATTCTATAAGTGAAATCTATAGTGTTTTATGGCAATTTAATAAAACTGAACTGAGTGATAATTTATGATAAAGATATTCCGCTCACTGCTTCACATACTTTATATTATTCTGTATTTGTCAGTTTCACTGTTATAATGTTCGTTTTGCTATATTTACGTCTGTATCGAAATATCTATACGACGACGCATAAGACAACGATCGGTGCAAATACCATATAGTGTTATTTACACGGTCGGGTGCAAATACCATATAGTGTTATTTACACGGTCGGGTGCAAATACCGCTCGTGGTATTTTCACGGTCGGGTGCAAATACCCACTCCGATACAGTACTTTAAACTGAGATTCCCATACCAAGGAACGCAGTTCCAGTCTTATTGATATTACAAAATAAATTGGCAGTATCTGTTAATCTTAACCGAGCACCGAGAAAACGTAATAAATACGGCAATGTTCAAAGACGTCTACAGCTAATAATTATAGCTGGCAGAGCAGCTATATAGTAGAATAATAATGTTTCCATTAAGAACGTAAGAAAATGGGAGTCTGTAGAAAGCCGATTGGCCTACACAAGGCAGATCTCTGTCGCGCCCAACCCTAATTATAAGCCCAGCATAAAAACACCATTATAGAAAGAGTATAAATGCAAAGTTTTTTTTCATGGTAGGCCTACTTACCTTACCTGTTGTCTGCCCTAGTCGACTCCTTCCTGTCCCTGATGTAGGCTATCTGGTACTGGGATTGAAGGTTTTGGTAGAGTTGTTCCTAAGTTCCTGGTGTCACTGTTAGTGTTAGTTTTCGAGCACGTCCTTACACTTCAGAGACCTGTGTGTGTCTGTCTGTGAGTCTGACCTTCTGAGTTATGTGAGGAAATCCCGCAAGTCATTAGTTCAGTAACATGGTTGCTGGGGCAATTAAATGCTCCAGGTCGGGCACGACGCTCCGCCCTCTTCACAGTGGACTTCACTCCTATTGGTCACTTGCCAGGTCAAAGAGCTCCGATTTGCTCGTTTGAATTGAATATTTGAATTGCGATGACTGATTGGTCATATAGAGGTTAATAGGCGTATAGATGTATACAGTGGGTGGAAATGCACTTTTTACATACAAACGCACTCATATACAGTACTGTATATATATATATATATATATATATAGAGAGAGAGAGAGAGAGAACGAACGAGAACGAGAACGAGAACGAGAACGAGAACGAGAACGAGAACATAAGATCGCGGGAAACTGCATGCGGCCATGCGGCCCACGTGAGGCAGCTCCCATTCACACCCAACCCGTATCATCCATATGGGAATCCAACTTATGCTTAAAGCTTTCAACTGTTCCTGACCTAATCACTGCTCTGGGCAGTCCATTCCACATGTTAATTAACAACTCTATTCCCAAATCAGTGTATTCCTATATCTTTCCTAAATCTAAACTTGTATAACTTGAAACCATTTGAGCGGGTTATGTCGCCGTTCTTTAGCTTTAATACCTCATCTATATCGCCCTTATTTATACCTTTTATCCATTTAAATACCTCTATCATCATCATGTCTCCCCTACATCTTCGTCTTTCTAGTGAGTGCAAGCCGAAGGCTTTCAACCTCTCCTCATGTGATAAGTTTCTAATATTATGTATAATTTTCGTCATTCTTCTTTGGACTGCCTCTAAAGGGTCGATATCCATTCTGTAAGAATTGTAAGAATTCTGTAATTCTGTAATTCTGTAATTCTGTAAGAATTCTACATAATTGGACAGCATAGTCTAAATGGGGTCTTGAAAGTTTTTGAATTAAGTTATAATATATTTCGATTATCTATTTTTTATTAATTTTACCACACCGCAAAACACCTACAATGAAATTAATGAAAGTATATATGTGATCCACCGGGATTCGAACCTGGGTTATCACACACAGATGTTAGACACCTTAACCATTTCACCACCAAGACGGTTTTAATATAGTTCAGCTTAGTTATACAAAAGAGACCTTAATGTTGCCATATTATTTAAGACGCCGATCAAAAGTCATGAGTGAAGGTGAGGTCGGTCCTCATGGTATTAGTGAGCTGGGCCTATAATTAGGCCTTGTAATTGGGATTGGGTGTAAGAGGGATCTGTTTTGTGTGGGCTAATCGGCTTTCTGCACACTCCAATTTGCTTATGTTCTTATGTTGTGAGAACCATCTTTTATATAGTCACCATCTCTCTCTCTCTCTCTCTCTCTCTCTCTCTCTCTCTCTCTCTCTCTCTCTCTCTCTCTCTCTCTCTCTCTCTCTCTCTCTCTCTCTCTCTCTCTCCACATACTTTATTTATAGTTCATTTTAATCTCCCCTCTCTTTATCGTCTTTCACCCCCCCCCCCCCCCCCCTCCCTCCTACTTTGGCTCATCTCGTTTAGACCTTAACGACTTTTCCCTTTCCTGCCTCTTATCTGCCCTCTACCTTGTTCTACCTTGCATCTTGTTCTACCTTCTACCCTGTTCTACCTTCTACTTTGTTCTACCTTCTACCTTGTTTTACCTTCTATCCTGTTCTATCTTCTACCTTGGTCTACCTTCTACTTTGTTCAACTTTCTACCTTGTTCTACCTTGGTCTACCTTCTAACACGTTCTACCTTCTACCTTGTTCTACATTGTTCTACCTTCTATCCTGTTCTACCTTCTACCCTGGTCTACGTTCTACCTTGTTCTACCTTCTACCTTGTTCTACCTTCTACCCTTGTCTACCTACTACCTTGTTCTACCTTCTACCTTGTTCTACCTTCTACTTTGTTCTACCTTCTACACTTCTACCTTCTACCATGTTCTACCTTCTACCCTCTATCCTGTTTTACCTTCTACCTTGTTTTACCTTCTACCTTGTTCTGCCTTCTACCTTGGTCTACCTTCTACCTTGTTCTACCTTCTACCTTGTTCTACCTTCTACCCTTGTCTACCTTCTACCTTGTTCTACCTTCTACACTGTTCTACCTTCTACCCTGTTCTACTCTCTACATAAGAACATAAGTTTATTGTGACTTTGACCTGCCCTATGCTACGGCTCTTGCCTTATCTTTATTTTTATGTTTAATAAACTAATATAACAATTAACATCCTTTTCCACGGTCTTGGTTTTTCTTTATAAATCTAGTCATGGGATCCCACTGAAATAGCAACAACATAATATTAATAATAATAATAATAATAATTACTAATATTTTGTTGTATTATTAGTAGTAGTAGTAGTAGTAGTAGTAGTAGTAGTAGTAGTAGTAATAATAATAAGGTTAAAAATATGTAGGCCTAATGTTTGATGATATGATAATAATAAAACAAACTATTTAAAAACTTAATTGAGATGGCTTGATACATTTGAATAAAATATAATAGGCCTAAAGTTTGTTTTTAATCGTAGGACGGTAGCGCGTAACCCAAAATGTCCAATATTGTCTTCCTTGTTTGTCTGAGGTACAACTTCCGCATTCCTACTATATAATAATTCCTCTCTCTCTCTCTCTCTCTCTCTCTCTCTCTCTCTCTCTCTCTCTCTCTCTCTCTCTCTCTCTCTCTCTCTCTCTCTCTCTCTCTCTCTCTCTCTCTCTCTCTCTCTCTCTCTCTCTCTCTCTCTCTCTCTCTCTCTCTCATTCTTGTCCTGTACATTTTGATACAATATCTACCAATACATTTCTATATACTAATTCTAAGAACATAGGAACAACGGGAGTCTGCGCAGAGAGCCAATTGGCCCACACAAGGCAGATTCCTTTAAAATCCAACCCATCTAACAAATATAGTTTTGTATATGCCTAACCAATACGTTGAATCTACATTGCCATTTGAATTTGACCACTTGCGAGTTTCTGGCTATAAGGAAGTTGGAGCCGTGAACATCGATATTAAAGAGAAATGCAATATTAATGCAAGTTTCTGATGGATAGAAAGTATGTTGAATTGGGTTTTATAAATTTATACATATACTACAATCGTATTTTAGCTGGTAATTCTGCTAAATATCGATGTCTACAACTCCAACTTCCTTATAGAACGAAACTCGCAAGTGGTCAATTATTTATCTATAGGCTATATATCTTTACGTAGACAACGTATACCTTTGCATCTATCTATCCACCTATCTACATACATCCAATATCTGCCTATTTATGTATTCATCTATCTGTATGACCATCTATCCATTTAAGGGGTCGGTTTTCTGGCCCACTTTCTCCCTCATGTTTAGCCCCTTAAGTTTTCAGATGTTAAGATGTTTGTCCCATTAGTTAGTCGATTATAAGACCTTTCGACCCATTTCTTCGTAAATATTTAAACCTTTTGTGCTATTTAGGTGTCGATTGTTTCCCTGGCGAACGATAGTGAGCCTGTAATGTTGGAAGAAGCGGCCTTCGGCCAGGAAATTTTTCTACCGAAAAATGTACAAATTAATCTAGAAGGGGATCTAATGGATTTTTTGTTTAAATTGATGGAGGTCTAGGGAGGAAACTAGAAAAATAATGAATACATGTAAAAATTGCCCAAAAAGTGAACCAAAGGAAACAAATATATAGTGTTTGTATATTTTGAGTTCATGGTGCAGGTGTGCCCAGGTGGAACAGGCGGTCCCATTACCAGCCCTGTCACCCAACCGAGATCTGACCTTGACCTCACTGGGGTGTAGAAAGGGTTGTTGGGCGGGAAGGGGGGGGGGGGGGGGTGCTTGGTTCAAATTCTACTGCCACTTCCTTTCTCGTTCCTGGCGTCTTGGGCTAGCCTCGCAGCAGGTCCTTATATACAGGTCCATCATCAAATTTGTTAAGGGGAGATGGTTCACTTTTTGGGCGATTTTTGCATGTATGCATTATTTTTCTAGTTTCCTCCCTAGACATCCATCAAATTAAAAAAAAACATCCATTAGATCTCCCTTCTAGATTAATTTGTACATTTTTCGGTAGAAAAATTTCCCGGCCGAAGGCCGGTTCTTCCAACAATACAGGCTCACTGTCGTTTGCCAGGGAAAAAATCGACACCTAAATAGCACGAAAGGTCTAAATATTGACGAAGAAATGGAGCGAAAGGTCTTAAATTCGACTAACTAAGGTCAATGTAATTTCTTACATAGATTTCACGACCACTTTTGTTTGTTACGACAGAGTTGTTACATCTATTGTTTTGTAATTGGATAGAATGTTGTTTTATTTACTATTATGCGGACATTTCTACTGTTCATTCGTGGTATTTCTAGCCTCGCAACAGGCCCCTATTCTATATTCAGATTCATATAATTTTTCGCATAAAGCTATATATGACTTATTGTGCTGATAATGTGGGTCAGTATTGTTATTAGTTTAAGTTATTTATTATTTGCATTTTACTTCTGCCGCTTCTATGTTAAGGGGGGTGACCTGCATTTTGTTATTTCTGTCCTTTTCTCTCTTTCTCTGGCTTGTATCCATTCGGCCCCATTCAGCCAACTATTTTAAGACGTTTATCCCCATCTAGGTGTCGATTTCTTCCTGGCGAGCGATAGCGAGCCAGCATTATATGAAGAAATCCGGCTTCGCCGGAGAAATTTTTCTATCGAAAAATTTACAAATTTAGCCTCCTGTCAAACAAAAATAAAAAATATGCTGGCTCGCTACCGCTCACCAGTAAGCAATTGACACCTGGATGGGGATAAACGTCTTAAAACAGTAGGCTGAATGGGGCCAAATGGATACAAGCCAGAGAAAGATAGGAAAGGACAGAACCAAAACAGGTCACCCCCCTTAATCTCTGCTCTAGCTTCACCAATATAATATAGCTGTGTTTACAAGCTCCATATCTTACCGTTCACCATGTTTCACTGTGGGGTTTTTTTTCTACCTTGCCTCTCCACTTCTAGCCTCGCACCGGGTCCCCTTTTCTATGTTCATTGTATTCCTTTATAATGGGTTGGGTGTGAATGGGATCTGCCTCGTGTGAGCCGGTCGACCTTATGCAGATTTTCGGTTTCTTGTGTACTTACGGGGAGATGGGCGTATTTAAGGGATATTTTTTTCGAACCCTTTCTCCCTCATGTTTAGCCCCATTGATTTTGAGATTATAAGGCGTTCGCCCCATTACTTTGGCGATTTTAAGACCTTTCGCCACATTTATGTAAATTTTAAGACTTCGTGCCATTCAGGTAACATTTTTTTCCTGGCGAGAGATAGCGAGCCTGTAATTTAAGAGGAATCGGCCTTCGGCCGGGAAATTTTTCTACCAAAAAATGTACGAATTTATATTGAAAGGGGTGTAAATTTAAGCTTGATGGAGGTCTAAGTAAATAACTAAAAACCTCCCCTTAATTACATATTTATTAATTGCATATTTATTAATTGCATATTTATTAATTGCATATTTATTAATTGCATATTTATTAATTGCATATTTATGTATCGATTTACTATTTGTTTCTAGTTTCCTCGCTAGACCTCCATCAAGCTTTAAAGAACACCCCCTAGACCCCCTTTCAAGATAAATGGGTTTATTTTTCGGTAGAAGGCCGATTCCTTCTAAAATTACCAGCTCGCTATCGCTCGCCAAGAAAAAGTCGACACCCTAATGGAAAGGTCTTAAAATTGACAAATAAATGGGGCCTAACGTCTTAGAATCACAAAACTAATAAGCATCCCATCTAACCTTTAACAATATAATACTAATTTATCACACCGAACGAACGAAACAAAAATAATATACCCACGATTATATATGAATCCCAGTCGCCTTTAAGCCGGAGTCACACGAGCCGTTTTTCGAGCAATTTTTACGGGCAATTATGGTCTGGCAGCTTCAAAATGTACACTTTATCATAATTCAACCGCCTAACATACTCTACCTTCAGTCTAGTTACCGATATCAGTGCGAAAAAGCCCCGAAATATAACTAGAAAAAACTTGCTCATGGAAAATTGACGGAAATATCGCTCGAGTGACAGCGGCTCAAGGGGGGGGGGGGTCACCGTTGTTTTTATATACAGTATATTTCTCTTTTTCTCTCGTGTGACAGCGGCTTAAATCACCGTTTTTTTTTTTTTTTTTTTTTTCTCTTTCCCTGGTTTGTATCCATTCGGCCCCATTCAGCCAACTGTTTATCCCCATCCAGGTGTCAATTTCTTCCTGGCGAGCGATAGCGAACCAGCATTGTATGGGGGAAATCCGGCTTCGCCGGAAATTTTTTTCTATCGAAAAATCTACAAATTTAGCTTGCTGTCAAAACAAAAATATATATTTATGCTCGCCAGGAAAATATTGACACCTGGATGGGGTAAACGTCTTAAAACAGTAGGCTGAATGGGGCCGAATGGATAAAAGCCAAAGAGAGAGAGGGAGAGAAAGAGAACAAAAGAGAGGTGGGCTCCCTCAATCCCATCTTGTATTTTTCTAATGATGTCTTTCCAAACCCTTGAGGACTAATATCATAATTGACCCCACCTGGTTTGACCCAAGATAACAGGTCGTCTCGCAATATGACCGTTTCGCATTTTCGCTACCCATCGAAATTCTTACTAAATTCATACATATTTCTTACATAATTCTTATATATTTCTTGCATAAGAACATAAGAACATGGGAGTCTGCAAAAAGCCGATCGGCCCACACAAGGCAGATCCCTGTCACACCCAACCCCAATTACATAACAACATAAGGTCATAAGATCGCGGGAAACTGCATATGGCCATGCGGCCCACATGAAGCAGCTCCCATTCACACCCAGCCCATATCACCCATATGGGAATCCAACTTATGCTTAAAGCTTTCAACTGTTTCTGAGCTAATTACAGTTCTGGGCAATGCATTCCACATGTTAACAACTCTATTACCAAACCAGTGTTTTCCTAAATCTAAACTTATCTAACTTGAAACCATTTGAGCGGGTTATGTCGCCGTTCTTTAGCTTTAATACCTCATCTATATCGCACTTATTTAAACCTTTTATCCATTTAAATACCTCTATCATGTCTCCCCTACATCTTCGTCTCTCTAGTGAGTGCAGGCCTAAGACTTTCAACCTCTCCTCACACGATAAATTTCTAATATTATGTATCGTTTTGGTCATTCTTCTTTGGACTGCCTCTAAAGGGTCGATATCCATTCAAAATTGAACAGCATAGTCTAAATGGGGTCTTACTAGAGCTAAGCATAGTTTTAAGAAAACTTCAGCAGTCCTGTTGCTAACACTCCTAGATATGAATCCTAGAATTCTATTTGCCCTATTCCTAACACTTATACACTGTTTTCTGGGTTTCATATCATTACTAACGAGCACCCCCAGATCCTTCTCACACTCTGAGTTAGCCAATAATCCAATTCTACATTGTCTAGTTTGTATTTAGCATCTATATTACGATTTCCAATCCTTAAGGGGAGGTTTCTAGTTTGTTTCCTACTCATCCAGCAATCTTAAAATTTCACCCCCTTGACCCCCTTTCAAGATAAATTTGTACATTTTTCGGTAGAAAAATTTCCCGGCCGAAGGCCGAGTACTCTTAAATTACAGGCTCGCTATCGCTCGCCAGGATAAAATCGACACCTTAGCGGCACGAAAGGTCTTAAAATTGACAGAATGGGGTGGAAATTCTTAAAAATCACCAAACTAATGGGGCAAACGTCTTATAATCTCAAAAGCAATGGGGCTAGACATGAGGGAGAAATGGGTCAAGAAAAAAATCCCACAAGTGGAGATCTACCCTTAATACCTTACATTTGTCTACATTGAAACTCATCTGCCAATGTATGGACCACTCGTGCAAGTAATCGTGATCATAATATTTCTTTCATAATTCTTACATATTTCTTACATAACGTACCTAAAATTAACCTTTTCTGACAGCTTATTAGACGATTTTTTTATGCAGCTTCGGAAGGACGTCTATCCGTTAAAAGACTGTAGCAGACCATCTCCATCAATCCTTATAGGTACCATATAATCCTTCCTAAGCTTCATAAAATCGTCTAAATGTTTCTGTAATTGAATCACATACACAACACCAGTGCAGGAAGTTTTTTTGTTTATCTTTCTCTCCTTTTCTCTCTTTCCCTGGCTTGTATCCATTCGGCCCTATTCAGCCAACTGTTTTAAGACGTTTATCCCCATCCAGGTATCGATTTCTTCCTAGCGAGCGCTAGCGAGCCAGAGCATTGTATGGAGAAATCCGGCTATTTTTCTATCGAAAAATGTATAAATTTAGCTTGCTGTAAAATAAAATATATAGGCCTATATATATATATATAAGAACATAAGAACATAAGAAAATGGGAGTCTGCAAAAAGACGATCGGCCCATACAAGGCAGATCCATGTCACACCCAACCCCAATTACAAGGCCCAATTATAGACCCATCTCACTAATACCTTGAGTACTGACCCCACCAAAACGGTCAGAGATTAACACAAGATTACGGGGGTCTGCTGAGCGCCGATTGGCCCACACCTGGTAGATCCCCCTCACACCCAACCCATCTCGTCCATATGCCTATCTAATTTTATCTTAAAGCTCCCTATCGTTCTTGATCCCACTATATCACTTGGTAGCCTATTCCACCCATCTACAACTCTGTTACCAAACCAATATTTGCCTATATCTTTTCTGAAACTAAATTTATCTAATTTGAAACCATTTGTACGAGTTATTTCGCTATCACTGAGCTTTAGTACATTTTTCATGTCTCCTTTATTAATTCCACTAACCCACTTGAATACCTCTATCATGTCACCTCTAACTCTGCGTCTCTCTAACGAATGTAAGCCTAATTTCTTCAACCTTTCTTCATACGGAAGATTTCTAATATGATGGATAATTTTTGTCATTCTACGTTGTACTCTCTCCAATGAATCTATGTCCATTCTGTAATAAGGACACCAAAATTGAACAGCATAATCCATATGGGGTCTCACTAATGACAAGTAAAGTTTTAAGATAACATCAGCAGTTCTGTTACTCACACTCCTAGATATGAACCCGAGAATCCTGTTTGCCTTGTTACGAACGCTTATACATTGTTTTCTAGGCTTCAAATCATTGCTAACAAACACGCCTAGATCTTTCTCACAGTCTGAGTTTTCTAATTCCATATTAGCTAGTTTATATTTAACATTTGTTTGCATCTTCCCTATCTTTAATACCTTGCATTTGTCAATGTTAAACTTCATCTGCCATTTTACTGACCATTCGTGTAAGGTATCTAGATCCCTTTGCAGACACTCTATATCTCTAACTGAATAAATTTGTCTCCCCATTTTGGTATCGTCTGCAAATTTACTTATCCTACTAGTTATACCTAAATCAATGTCATTTATGTATATAATAAACAACAGAGGACCTAATACAGATCCCTGGGGGACACCACTCTTGACTGATCCCCATTCTGACTTAGTACCATTTATGCTGACTCTCTGCTTCCTACCAATTAGCCATGACCTAATCCATCCTAACAACGCCCCACCTATTCCATGTGCCTCAACCTTTCTCATCAATCTCTCATGAGGGACTCTGTCGAAAGCTTTACTGAAATCTAAATATATAATATCATATGACTTGTCATTATCTACTGCTTCATATACCTCTGAGAAAAAACTAAGCAAATTAGTAAGGCAAGAACGTCCCTGAGTGAATCCATGCTGAGAAAAATTGATTAAGTTAAATGTTTCTAAGTGGTTTCTCATTTTCCTAGCAATAATTGACTCTAGTAGCTTTCCTATGATTGAAGTGAGACTAATGGGACGGTAATTGGATGCTATGGATTTATCACCTTTTTTGAAAATCGGAACTACATATTTTGCAAGCTTCCAAGCTTCTGGAACTATACCTGTTTCTAATGACTTGTTAAACAGAAATGTTAATGGGTAATTTAACTCATCTCTGCATTCGTTTAATACTCTAGCATATACCTCATCGGGACCAGGCGATTTCTGAGGTTTCAGTCTGTCAATTTCCTTAAGCACATCATTTCTACTTATAGTAACCGTACTTAACCTATTTTCTATACTATCGCTATATACCTTACGGACTTCTGGAATCTGTGCCAAATTTTCATTAGTGAAAACGGAAAGAAACTGACTATTTAATGTACTGCACATTTCTAACTCATTTTCTGTCATTTCTCCTATCTAAGTTTTAAGGGGGCCTATTTTATCTCTAACTTTAGATTTATATAGCTGGTAAAAAGCCTTAGGGTTATTTTTTGAGTCATTGGCTATCCTGATTTCATAATTTCTTTTGTCTGTCCTTATACCTTTTTTAACCTCTCTTGATAGATTCTGATAGTAAGCAAGTAGGTGAATTTCGTCTTTCTTAATTTTTCGATATATTCCTCTCTTTTTTCCTAGAAGGTCTAATAGTTTAGTATTCATCCATTTGGGTTGGTTCTGTGTTGATCTAAATTTTCTTTTGGGGATATATTTATTTTGCGCATTGTGGAGTGAAGAAATAAAATTATTATATGTAGCTGTCAAATTATCCTGAATTAAGACAGGTATCTGAGAGAGAGTATGTTCATTAGCGCACCTGGGTCCACTTAATAGTTTAACCATAGGATCGACTCTTAAGGCTCTTCTTAATCCACCATAATTGGCTTTTCTGAAATCTGGGATAAGTGTCGTATTCTCTTTAGCCTTTCCTGTCCATTGTATGTTAAAATAAATTGATTTATGATCATTATTTCCTAGTTGGTCTCCTATCTCTACATTATTTATCATTTGTTCATTATTACTGAGAACTAAATCGATTATATTATTACCTCTAGTAGGCGAGTCTATGAATTGAAATAATAAACTATCCTGTACCGCCTCAATAAACTCTTTTGAATCTGAGTCGCCGATTTAATGCTGCCAATCAATATTCGGAAAATTAAAATCCCCCATAATACGCACATTGCTAAACCTTGATGCTATTTTCACTTCCTGCCATAAAGCTGTACCTTCGTTTCTACTCATATTTGGTGGTCTATAAATAACTCCAATAATTATGGTCTCACTACCTTCGCTAACCTCTACCCAAACACTTTCGTTATCAGTATTTAGTCTAATACCTGATTTAATACAGCTTTTTAAAGAACTCCTGACAAACACTGCTATTCCGCCGCCCCTCCTACTTGTTCGGTCGCGTTTAAACAAACTATATCCAGGTATATGGAATTCTGCTAAAAAATGTTTTGATTCCACTATAGTCCATTCATTCTAGGTTGGGCAGATATCCTAACCTCTAACCTCTGTAACTCAAAAGGGGCTAGAGCAAATGAGCTGCCAATTTATACACATATTCCCTAGCCAAGTCTTCCTATTTGGTAGAAATATTAGCTCGATTACTCTAGTCCTTTTTTAGTTATGAGAGGTTAGGGGTTAGGATTTCTGGCCACCCTAGAATGAATGGACTATAGTGGATATTAGAGCCGCAAACTAACCTTACCTATGCCTAATTTAACTTAAGGGAGCCCACCTCACTTTTTTTTCTCTTTCTCTCCCTCTCTCTTTGGCTTTTATACATTCGGCCCCATTCAGCCTACTGTTTTAAGACGTTCACCCCCATCCAGGTGTCCATATTTTCCTGGCGAGCGGTAGCGAGCCAGCATATATATATATATATATATATATATATATATATATATATATATATATATATATATAGTCACGTTATAGTAAACACAATTATTACTTTTTGAGTAGGAAATGCGAGGTGGTTAAGGGGGTAGTGCTTGGTTTTTGGTCTATATATTTATGTCTTAACTTTATTTTTGAGTTTCCTCGCTAGAAGAAAAATAACACCCCCTAGACCTCCTTTCATGATGAATTTGTACATTTTTCGGTAGAACAAAATTTCCCAGCCGAAGGTCGGTTCCTTTTAAAATTACAGGCTCGCTATAGCTCGCCAGGAAAAATGGACACCTAAAAGGCACGAAAGGCCTTAATATTGACAAAGAAATGGGGCGGAAAGTCTCAAAATCGCCAAACTAACGGAACGAACGTCTTATAATCTCAAAAGTTATATGCTAAACACGAGAGAGAAGGGGGACCATAAAAAGCGACCAGTTCCCCTTATTAAGAAGCGAGATGACTGAGATACTCAGGAGTGTATGTACTTTGAGATGCCCCCCCCCCCTACCCCCCCCCACACACACACACACACACACACACACACACACACTCACACCCATATATACACACACCCACACACCCACACACACTTATGTTCTTACATATTTTATTTTTAAGGCAAAGTTAGATAATTGTAACTCAGGAAGCGGGACAATACGAGCCTAAAAAGCTCAACTCCTGTATACTACAAATAGGTAAATACAAATAGGTAATACACACACACACACACACACACACACACACACACACACACACACACACACACACACACACACACCCATATATACACACACCCACACACCCACACACACTTATGTTCTTACATATTTTATTTTTAAGGCAAAGTTAGATAATTGTAACTCAGGAAGCGGGACAATACGAGCCTAAAAAGCTCAACTCCTGTATACTACAAATAGGTAAATACAAATAGGTAAACACACACACACACACACACACACACACACACACACACACACACACACACACACACACACACACACACACACACACACACACACACACACACACACACACACACACACACACACACACCCTCATCCTTCAATGCCCCTGGGGTAGGCTAAGGAGAGGGGGTGGATTAGGGAGGGACAGACAACATTAAGGGAGCCCACCTCGCTTTTTTTTCTCTCTTTCTCTCTCTCTCTCTTTGGCTTGTATCCATTCGGCCCCATTCGGCCTACTGTTTTAAGACGTTTACCCCCATCCAGATGTCAATATTTTCCTGGCGAGCGGTAGCGAGCCAGCCTATATATATTTTTGTTTTGACAGCAAGCTAAATTTGTACATTTTTCGATAGAAAAATGTCTCCGGCGAAGCCAGACTTCTCCATACAATGCTAGCTCGCTATCTCTCGCCAGGAAGAAATCAACACCTGGATGGGGATAAACGTCTTAAAACAGTTGGCTGAATGGGACCAAAGGGATACAAGTCAGAGAAAGAGAGATAAGGAGAGAAAGATAAAAAAAAAAAAAACGGTGACCCCCTTTAAGAAGCAAGATGACCCGCCTTGACCTTCAATGGCCTGGGGGGGAGGGGGGGGGGTAAGGAGGTGGTGGTGGATTAGGGAGGGACATACAGCATTAACATAATAATTAAGGAGGACAAGCCTTGACCCTACTAGCGCCATCTTGGGGACACTGAGGTGATATTCTTAAGGGGGTCACCGTTTTTTTTTATCTTTCTCTCATTTTCTCTCTGCCTGGCTTGTATCCATTCGGCCCCATTCAGCCAACTGGTTTGAGACGTTTATCCCCATCCAGGTGTCGATTTCTTCCTGGCGAGCGATAGCGAGTTAGCATTGTATGGAGAAATCCGGCTTCGCCGGAGACATGTTTCTATCGAAAAATGTACAAATTTAGCTTGCCGTCAAAACAAAAATATATATATGCTGGCTTGCTAACGCTCGCCAGGAAAATATTGACACCTGGATGGGGGTAAACGTCTTAAATCAGTAGGCTGAATGGGACCGAATGGATACAAGCCAAAGAGAGAGGGAGAGAAAGCGACAAACACGAGGTGGGCTCCCTTAAGAAGGCGGTGGATTAGGGAGAGACAGACAACATTAACTTGGTAATTAAGGAGGACAAGCCTTGACCCTACCGCCATCTTGGGGACACTAAGGCTGGCATTCTTAAGGGAGCCCACCTCGCTTTTTGTTCTCTTTCTCTCCCTCTCTCTTTGGCTTGTATCCGTTCGGCCCCATTCAGCCTACTGTTTTAAGACGTTTATCTCCATCCAGGTGTCAATATTTTCCTGGCGAGCGGTAGCGAGCCAGTATATATATTTGTTTAGGATATATTAGGATATATTAGGATATTTGTTTAGGATATATATTGTTTAGGATATATATATATTTGTTTATCTCACTCTTAACCCGGGAGCTGCGGGGAGACTCTTAAGAGTTCCCCCGGCGCACTGCGGGGAGACTCTTAAGAGTCAGAGAAAATAAAAATCAACTTTTGACATCGAAAAAAACATATTTTTTTATATTTTTTTTTTTTTATTTTTTTTTTTTTTTTTTTGGCCCCTGGGCCATGCAAAATCTCAGTCCTCTACCTCCCCTCCTTCCCCACTTTCCTCCTCTCCTTCAGTTATCACCTATTTTCCCTGTTATTCCCTTATTCTGAGGTATATTTTCGTGCTAACATTAGAAATCCGATTGGAGGGTGTGGTCATCACTGATAGCAAGCGAGTGCAAGCAAGAGAGAGAGAGAGAGTATCGATTGACTGTGTCTCAGTGGCCTTGGGGGAAATTGGCGGGAAAGCAGATTGCCTCACCCATACATTATACAACTCGCGGGCTATATCTCCGATTTTGACCATCCAAACGCTGTTTTCACTCGTTTTATTGTTGTTTCAGGTTAATACCTTTATAATCAACCCATAATAGGCGCATATGGATAAGTATTAATGCTATTAATGGCATAATGAATATTTTAGTGGCGGAAACACCTCAAATACGTCAGCACAGGGGGACGTTTCCAATTACCCCCATGCGCACTTCAGAGGTTAATAAGAGTGAGATAACTCTATTTATTATTGCTAATCTGGCAATCATTGCTAACAAACTCGCCATAATCCACAAGAGTCTTGGGAAAATACACACCACATTTCACAATCAATACTGACGGGAAAGTGGTGATAGCACATAGAAAAGCTCAGTCCATGCCTTGCAACCAATATTTTGAAGATCCGTAGCTTCATTCTTCTTCATAGAAATCGACACTGCCATATTTTTCGTTAATAGGAGTCCATAACCCCATATGCTCAACCTGGAGGTCGATTTACATCATAACATGGCTCATGTTGCATGCTAGGAATCCTCCTCCACTTGTATAATTCTCCTCGATGAGACAGAGAAAGGGGCGAGGGAACGTGAGTGGTCCCGAACCCTGAGAATAGGAACTTATAAATGTTGTTTCTGTTCAGGCTCTGTCTCGTGTCGGCCAACCCCAGCAATGGGTTATGTGCCTGAGTATACAGTACAATACATACAGTTTAATTCAGAAATCCTAATCTATAATAAAAACTAATTCACCTTAACTAAAACTGTATCATTCAAATATATTTGTATTGTCCTCAGGTTGGCTTCAAAGGATTTGGGTTGGGCAGTGACCAGCTGGAGAAGACTGTACCGTTTGTGTACGATGGTGAGGAACACACCCTGAGGCACGGCTCGGTGGTTATTGCTGCCATCACCTCCTGCACCAACACCAGCAACCCTTCTGTCATGCTCGGAGCTGGTCAGTACCATTAACCTGTACAGTACCGGTGACGTCCTTTTCATCAAATTCTGGCAACTATTAGACAATTTTCTTCAGCCAACCTTACCACCTTTAGGTATTTAGGGAAAGTGGTCTTCTGCAGGTCCACTGGTATTTTTTCTGTCATAAGCGCCATATCAGTGGATTTTCAATAGTGCTTATACCTTACATAACCATTAAAAGATCCTATTTTTATAGTCTTCATTGGCCAGCCCTATGAGAGTTGCATATTGTAACTCAGTGGTCTGGTTAAACTATTCATAAAACAAAAAATATATAGTCTTCATTAACACCAACCATTACTGCTTATTTTTCTGTCCAGGTCTACTAGCCAAGAAAGCGGTTGAGGCTGGTCTGCGGGTGGCCCCATACATCAAGACATCTCTGTCCCCCGGATCCGGTGTTGTGACTCACTACCTCCAACACTCAGGGGTCACACCCTTCCTCAACACCCTGGGTTTCTCCATCGTCGGCTATGGCTGTATGACCTGTATTGGTAACTCGGGGCCCATACCAGAGCCTATTGTGGAGGCCATTGAGAAGGTAGGCTACCATTAAAGAAAATAATTTTGGCTAATATTAGACAATTTCACTTTTCTTAAAAAGAACCTTTAGGTATGACATGGATCAAAAGTATTTTGAGAAACCATTTGACTTAAAATGTAAAACTTGCAAACTAAACAAACCAAAATTGGGACAAGGACAATATAAAGTCAAATTAAATTATCAAAATCGCTATGTGGAAACAATGCTTACTAAAATGAAAATTATTAAATAAAAGAACACAATCCACCACATATGGTGTACATTACTACATGAGCAAGTTAATATACACTTGCACAGGTCCCTCTTATTCTAAATCAAATCATCTAATGTTTGTCAAGATAAATTGAAGCAAGGTGTCATCATACTTCAGGGGTAAACAACATTCTTTCCCCCACAGAATGACCTTGTGTGTTGTGGCGTGCTGTCTGGCAACCGTAACTTTGAGGGTCGCATCCACCCCAACACCCGAGCCAACTACCTGGCCTCGCCGCTCTTGGTCATCGCCTATGCTCTCGCCGGCAGGGTCGATATCGACTTTGAGACAGAGCCCATTGGTACGTTGCTTCAACTTTTATATTGGTACAGGAATAATATATGACTCTGATTTTGAGACAGAAACTATATAACTACTGTATATTTTACATTTTATATACCAGCCCTGGACTGCAACTGGACAATATACAAGTCATGTTTAATTAATGTACAGTACATAATATGAGCACAGCATAATTCTTCAGCCATTCAGGATATGGGCATGTTCATCTTACCAGTCCTGATAAGACAAAGCTCCTAGGAACATTTTGTTGAATAAGTAGTTCCCCTCCTTTATTCCTTCATGTATTTACCCTTTCAGAAAGGATGATCTCTGTTTCACATTATTTTAGCTACTATTAAACTATTCAATCCAACCTCTAGGAGTAGTACTGGCTACAAACTGTCTCAATTAACCTTTTAGCTATCACTAATTCTTCCTAAGCTGAGTAAAATGATAGAAAAAGTAATATTGTAAAAACATCAACCATACTGAAAGGGTTAAGCAAAATAAAGGTAATAAATCTATTTGCGTGTATAATCAGGCCATGGTAACGAGGGCGCCCCAGTGTTTTTGCGTGACATCTGGCCATCGCGTGGAGAGGTGCAGCTCGTGGAACAGGAACACGTGGTACCAGCCCTCTTCAGTGATGTCTACGCTCGCATCACAACTGGCAACACTCGCTGGAACAAACTGATGGCTCCGGAAGGTCAGCTCTACCCCTGGGACCAGAAATCCACCTATATCAAAAGACCACCATTCTTTGAAGGCATGACCAAGGTGAGAGAGAGAGAGAGAGAGAGGGAGAGGGAGAGGGAGGGAGGGAGGTAGAGAGGGAGGGAGAGAGAGAGGGAGAGAGGAGAGGGAGAGAGAGAATGAGAGAATGAGTGAGTTGCTATTCTAGGATGGGAATGGATGAAGCAAGATTTTTAACAGATGGTAGGATTGAATAAAGATATTTAGTTTCAGAACTACACTACTTTGGGAACAAAACTCTAACTCTCTATGTGAAGAAACCACCATTTTCTAATGAATTGACTAAATGTATCTTAAGCTTAGTAAGGAAATAAAGAAAGATAGTATTATATAATGTATAACACAGATTAAACATGCCATTAAAGTCACAAATTATATCTTGTAAAGCATTATTATTTCTTATATCACTTGTTTTCTTTTTAATATCCTTTCTGTTTTGTTTCTCTTTTTATATATTTTCCTTCTTTTTCTGGCATTTTGTACTTCTGTTAGCCACCTCGCACAAGCAGGCAGTGGCTTTTGAAATATAAAAAAAGAAAGATATATACCGGTAACATGACGTAACTTCGGACAGGGAGATAACTTCGGACAATCTAGAAAAACTATACAATGAACCACAGTTATGTGATAAATACACGATGTTATGGAAAAACAAGTATGTCTGCGGTGTTCTTCCATAATGCAGTCATTTTTCCATAACTGTACCTTACATACTGTTATCCAGAAGTGTCCGAAGTATAGCCCCCGTCCGAAGATAGGGCATTTCATTGTACTGTACAGTACTGTAATATAATAATTTACTAATTCCTTGAACGTGACGATAGTGCGTTGTTATGTGTGCGATTAGTTTGCTTGGGAACCAGATTAACTTGCTCATGTAGTAATGTACACCCTGTGTGGTGGATTGTGTTCTTTTATTTATAAATTATTATATTACTTAAGCGTTGTTTCCACATAGCGATTTTGATTAGTTGTTTTGTCTTTTTACTGTGTTCGTATAAGTTTTTATTTGTTTATTTTGCAAGTTTTACATTATAGTTCCTGTTACTATATTTCCACTGAACTCCCTAGGACCTACCAACAATCAAGAGTATAGAGAATGCGTACGTTCTGTTGAACCTTGGTGACTCGGTGACTACGGATCACATCTCTCCGGCCGGCTCCATTGCTCGCAACTCTCCTGCTGCCCGATACCTCGCTGCACGGGGGTAAGCATAACTTTTACAAACTTAGTAAATAAATGGCTTGCATCATATAGTTATAGATGCTGGAGTAATTGACCACTTGCTAGTTTCGTTCTATAAGGAAGTTGGAGTTGTAGACATCGATATTTAGCAGAATTACCAGCTAAAATACGGTTGTAGTTTATTTATAAATACATAAAATCCAATTCAACATACTCTTTAGCCATCAGAAACCTAAATTATCATGGCATTTCTGTTTACTATCGTCGTCTGCAGCTTTAACTTCCTTATAGCCTGAAACTCGCAAGTGGTCAATTGCTAATGAATGATGCAGTTGATGCGTTTTTCTACCACCCTGCACTCCCTGCTTAAGCATGGGGCTAGGGTGGCTGCCTTGATGTTTCAGGGACTTCAGTGGACAGTTACCACAGATTACTAGACCGCACCATCCACCACGGCACTGTTGTCTGCCAATAAAGCCGGTATCACACGAGAGCTTTTATAGTCAACATTCGATGATCAACATTTTTCTGGCAGCATTTCTCGAATATTTTGCACTGGTATCGGAAATTAGACCGACGGTAGATGAATTTAGGTAATCGAAATATTGTAAATGTTGACCTCATAAGCTGCCATACCAGTGTTGAGGATAAATGTTGAGGGAAAAAGCACTCGTGTGATACCGGCTTAACGCACATTTGCTGCCCCGAGCCTCGAACCCTTGACCTCTTGGTTTGCAGGCGAGTGCTCTACCAACTGCGCTACAGCCTGTGGCAAGCACTGTAATGCCTAATGAATATGGATAATTATTGTTGCCTTGATAGAGAATGTTCTGGAGAGTGTTGAAGTATGGTTTATTATTATTACTATTATTATTATTACTATTATTATTATTATTATTAGTAGTAGTATTATTAGTATTATTAGTACAGTATTATTATTATTATTATTATTATTATGGGTAGTAAAGGCACATGGAGAGAATATGAGTTGATCACTTCATAAAGGGACACATAATACTATATGTTCTTATTTTTTGTTTATTCAGCCACGAAGACCAACTTTGTGAACTTCATTTGTCAGTGTTCACTTCATTTTTACTTTATCTTTGTATTTTTATTGGGAGCCTTTTCAGACTGTTATATCTAACATTGACCTGGTGATTCAGATTGACCCCCCGAGAGTTCAACTCCTACGGGTCTCGGCGCGGAAATGACTCTGTGATGGCTCGTGGAACCTTCGCCAACATCCGACTCGTCAATAAGTTCATTGGGAAGGCTGGTTCGCGCACCATACACATCCCTTCTGGCGAACAGGTGGGTTGCATTTCTGAATGACTATCTGGTCTACTGTAAAAGATTGTCTTGATAGCGTTATGCATAAATGCGCGTAATTTTGGTGTGAGTATCCTAGGCTCGAGTCCTTGGAGTGCCACATGTAATTGTTGATTTCATTAATTGAGTTTACAAGTGAAGTTGGTTGGTGAAAACAAAAATGAATTACTAGAGTCAACTTTATTATTTTTTTATATACTGTATTGAGAATTTGATTATGGATGTTAAATATAACTTTTGTATTTAGTGAAAAGCAAAAGATTGAATAATTTACCAGCTTCGTATGTTTGATCCTGCCAGAGTATAATGGAGAAAAGAGGTCATTGTTTAGAAAGGGTTAAATACATGCCATGAGATATGTTGGCACAATAGAATAAGGAAAGGCATCACCATATTTAAAGGTGTTGGTGGTGTAATGGTTTAGGTGCTTATGTTCTGGGTGTGGTGTCCCGAGTTCGAATCCCGGGAGGACCATATGCTTTCATTAGTTTATTCAAGTACACTCGACCAAAAAACAATCTTTACACTAACGCTCTAAACATTCTGGAAGTGGGTCGAAATATTATGATAATAACGTATGTTTCACCTGATTCATTCCGTTCACACTAGATTATTTACAGCTCACCAGTGTAAGGATTGTTTTTTGGTCGAGTGTACTGTACATTGGGGTTTGTAATTGATGATTAGTGTTAAGAACTGGGTGTTACTTATACCGCTATCAATGTTTTCCAGTTGGACATTTATGATGCAGCCGAGCGTTACCGAGAGGAGGGCCGGGCGGTGGTGATCCTGGCAGGGAAGGAGTATGGCTCGGGGTCATCACGAGACTGGGCAGCCAAGGGTCCCTTCCTCCTGGTGAGTTTACATTATATTTACTTTGGTCTTCTCCTGGATGACATAGATGTGGGTGAATTTGTATTTTGTTTTTGTGTGTTCATTGTTTTCTGTTGTGTTGTCCCTATTCGGGCTCTGTCTTGAGTCCCCCCCACCCCCTGTATTGTGTAGAGAATATAACAGTAAGGTAATAATTTTTCAGGGTGTCCGTGCAGTGATCGCTGAATCGTACGAGCGTATCCACCGCAGTAACCTGGTAGGGATGGGTATCGTGCCCCTCCAGTACCTACCGGGCCAGACAGCCGAGTCTCTGGGTATCACTGGTAAGGAGACGTTCACCATCACCCTGCCGGACCAACTCAAAACCGGCATGACCGTTACTGTCAAGGTTAGTTACAAGGATGTTTGGATTTTTTTTTTTTTTTTTTTTTTTTTTTTTCTTCTGAGAAGTTTAACCAGACCACTGAGCTCCCCAAAAGAGCTCCCATTTGCTTTTATTTAAGGGGGGATGGTTCACTTTTTGGTCGATTTTTTTTTTTTTTTTTTTTTTTTTTTTTTTTTCCTATATTCCAACTACTCCCTCTCGGGCATAGGCTGAGAGCCTGTACATTCCACCGCTCAACACGGTGAAGCCCGTGAGGTCTTGTTCCAGTCTGGAGAGTGAGACATGCGAAGCATCCATCATGGCTCGAAGCAGCTCCATCTCTGAAGCGGCTGGTTGCTTCGCTCAAGTGCTTCACCGTCTCACCCTCCAGACTCAGACCCTCACTCTCAGAACGCCACCTATTGAGCAGTGAACTCACTGTACTGTATTCATTATTTTTCTAGTTTCCTCCCTAGACCTCCATCAAATTTAAAAAAAAAACATCCATTAGATCCCCCTTTTAGATCATTTTGTACATTTTTTGGTAGAAAAATGTACCGGCCGAAGGCCGATTCTTCCAACATTACAGGCTCACTATCGTTCGCCAGGGAAAAAATCGACACCTAAATAGCACGAAAGGTCTAAATATTGACGACAAAATGGGGCGAAAGGTCTTAAAATTGACTAACTAATGGGGCAAACATCTTAACATCTGAAAATTAGTGGGGCTAAACATGAGGGAGAAAGTGGTCCAGAAAACCGGCCCATCCCCCCTTAAAAGTGCAATGAAGTTGAAGATAGCAATGGTGTACACTAAGAATATCAGAGCCAGTTCAAAGGGTGGGTAAAGCCGGTATCACACGAGCGCTTTTTCCCTCAACATTTACCCTTAACACTGGTCTGGCAGCTTGTGAGGTAAACATATATAATATTTCTGTCATCTAAATTCATCTACCATCGGTCTAGTTTCCGATACCAGTGCAAAATATTACAGAAATGTTGCCAGAAAAATGTTGATCATAGAATGTTGACTATAAAAGCTCTCGTGTGATACCGGCTTAAGATGCATACCCCACATCATGAGAGAGGCCGCGAGTTCAATCCTCGCTGCTTGAATGTTTGTGACACTCTTTCCCATGGCCTTCCAACCTCTCTCTACAATGGCGGACATTAGAGGTGCAGTAGACCAGTGTCGCATTTGCAATGTGAATCTATACAGTGTATATTTATATATATATTATTTTTATTAATCTCACCACCACACCCCCAATGAAATTAATTAAAGTATATATGATCCACCGGGATTCGAACCCGGGTTATCACACACATATTTTTGCCACCTTAACCATTACACCACCAGGTATAATATATACAGTATATATATATATATACCCGGTATATATATATATATATATATACATACATACATACACACACACAGGGTGTTCCAGTAATGCTTTTCATAAATTATATGGTGGACTCATCAGACAAAAATAAGAATAAATTACTCTATGAACATGAGGTTGAGTATATATAATAACGGAGTTATTACACGATTTAAGTTAACGATAGATACAATGCCATTCAGTCCAAGGGGTAATGTTGCCATTTTAGTGGATTATATCCATTTGGCTTTCGCTATCGCTTGCTAGCCTCAAGATAGTGAGCAGTAGCGATCTGACTTTTTGGTAGAAAAATCAGATCGCTACTGCTCACTATCTTGAGGCTAGCAAGTGATAGCGAAGGCCAAATGGATATAATCCACTAAAATGGTAACATTACCCCTTGGACTGAATGGCATTGTATCTATCGTTAACTTAAATCGTGTAATAACTTAAATCGTGTAATAACTCCGTTATTATAAATACTCAACCTCATGTTCATAGAGTAATGTATTCTTATTTTTGTCTGATGAGTCCACCATATAATTTATGAAAAGCATTACTGGAACACCCTGTATATATATACTGTATATACATAATTTTTTTTTTCTTCCAAGTTTTGCAATTTAATTTGAAGGAGACAAAAGGCAGGCTGCTTTGTACGAGTGTCTCCCCCAAAGCTAAAAGAGTAACAGAAAGCCAAATTCAAGAGACATTGGGTTAAAAGTGCCTAGACACACACAGTTTAAAGCACAGTTAGCACTATACCAACATCAGCCACAGTGATGACTTGGTGGGGCAGTGCTGTGGCGGGACTTTATTGTAATACAGTACTGTACACTCCAACTACTGAAAGGCAACCCCGTCTGAGCCGTTACAATGCATGTAATAGAAAAATTACGCTAAACCATTGTATGTACAGTGGCGCTAATAAGTCATGTCTCAGCTGTCATTGCGTTTGGCTCGCTCTGTGCTGTATTAATGTCTGTCAGATGTTGAATAGGGTGGGTAAATTTAGGAACATGGTTGTATATCTCACTCCAAAAGAAGAAATCATCTGTAAATATTGTTGATTCCAATTATTGATCAAAACGTAATTGGTGCCGAGACATCACTTATTAGGCCGACTGTATGTATGTACGGTGACGCTAATAAGTCATGTCTCAGCTGTCCTTACGTTTGGCTCACTCTGTGCTGTAATAATGTCTGCCAGATGTTGAATAGGGTGGTTAAATGTAGGCATAGGTTTGTATATTCCCCTCGAAATGAATAAATCAAGTTTAGATATTGCTAATACCAATTATGGATCAAAATATACTTGGTGCCGAGACATCACTTATTAGGCCGACTGTATGTACAAGTCTCCCTCACTCTCCGATGCCCCGATTTACGACATTATTAGAGGTTTTTAGGTGTTTGGGTTTGGGTTTTGGCTGGTCCGAGAACGCATCCCCATTTACCCCATTAATTTTAGGGTTTGCTATATGATTTTTTTATTTAAGATCGGGTTTTCAGGAACGTAACCCAATCGTATATCGAGGGAGACCTGTATGTATATCATAATTTATTTTATTTTTTTCCAGGTTGGAGAACGTACTTTTGACGCCATCTTGCGCTTCGACACCGACGTGGAGCTGACGTACTTCCGCCACGGAGGCATCCTTAACTACATGATCCGCAAGATGGTCTAACGTGTCCCTCTCCAGCCTCCGTTCCTTCCCTCAGACTCCACCACACATTCCTTACCCCTCCCATTTAACCCTAACAACTTTAGCTATTTTCTATGGTTACCTACTGATAACTTTATTCAGTTAAGAAAGGACCTCTAGTAATGGATTCAAGTTAATCATGTTAGTTAACCTCTTCTGTACCGAGGCGTATTTTGTATTATATTTCAGCTACATTTAGACAATTTTTGAAGCCTGGGAAGGATATATGGTAGCTAAAAGAATGAATTGAGAAAGTTTGTAGCCTGTTCACGAGTAGACGACCTCCCTAAGCTAAATAAAATCATCTAATAATTGCCAGAATACAGTACCGTATATTGAAAAGAACGTCGCCGGTACGGATGGTGTTAATGACCATATTTAACTCTTTTCACTTCAAGAGGTCTTTCCTATGTTAAATAGAATCACCTTGTGGTAGCTGAAATAATCAGTTTAGCATTAACCCTTTCAATCAGATGTTACACATTTCTATTTTAGTTTAGCTACCTGTCTATATTTTATTCAACTTAGGAAGAATGTGTGAGAGGGTTAGTTGAGCTTGTCTTACCTTTTTGATGCCTAGAGGTTCTTCATAAGCTTAATAAAATTGTTGGTAAGTAGCTAGAATATAGCAACATTTGGAGTCATGTAATTGAAACGGTTAACTGTTACCGGTGGATCACATATATGCTTTCATTAATTTCATTGGAGGTGTTTGGTGTTGTGGTGAAATTAATAAAGTATAGATAATCGTAAAGCCAGCAAATAGTATCTGCACAAGTACTTTTATTGTATTTCAGGGAACTCTAGTAGGCTGCAGGATGTAAATGAAACTATTAACAACTTCTTTACTGGAGACGTCTTTTAACTTTATTCTGGATCCTATTAGACGATTTTATTCAGTTTCAAATGGGCCTCCAGCAATTAACAGGGTTCAAACTATCTTAATTAACACCTTTACTACTCAGATCCTTCTTAAGCTGCACAAGGTTGTCTAAATATAGCTAGAATAAAAGGACAAATACGTCGCGGTACAGAAGGGGTTAAAATAGTTGACCTACCTCAAGCTGAAAAGTATTACAGTAAAGCCGGTATCACACAAGCCCTTTTTCCTTCAACATTTATCCTTAACCCGGCAAGCGCGATAGGCCTCACGGAAGGCTTCCTATAGGGAACGCGATAGGCCTCACGGAAGCAAGACCATAAAAAAAGCCTTCCAAAAAAAAAAGGGCCTATCAAAACAAAGGAATTTGTCTCTAGGTGAGATAATTCCCCTCCAGTACTCATCCATGTAAATCTCACCCACCCCCCTCCCCTCCTTCCCCACCTTATTCCCCCCTCCCTCCCCTCCTCAATTATCACCTATTTTTCCTCTTATTATCATCATTTATCGGTTATTTTTCTCTCCCGCGATAATGTAGCACAAGTGGGTTGCAGAAAAGATCGTTATGTAACACCCAGACACCGGCCCACACCGCCCCGCTCGTCTCAGTTACCTCACAGACAGCGAGAGAGGAGGGTTGCCTGTGGCTCTCTCTCGCCTGAGATTATGACCGGGTGGCCAATATCTTCGTTTTTCACCACCCAAATGCTTTTCCCACTTATTTTAGCACTCTTGAAGGTTCATATATACATCATATATGTAAAATAAAAGCATACCGAAAACAAATAATGCTCTATATTGTAAATATAACTAATTCTGTCAGAATCCAAGGCTAGAAATGCACAAATAACTACCCTAGCCCCTAGGTCTATTTCGCGCTTGTCAGGTTAACACTGGTCTGGCAGCTTATGTGGTTAACAATTACAATATGTTTGTCAGCTAAATTAATCTGTCACCAGTCTAGTTTCCGATACCAGTGCAAAATATCCCAGAAATGTTGCCAGAAAAATGTTGATCATCGAATGTTGACTATAAAAGCTCTTGTGTGATACCGGCTTAACTCGTGCAGGGCAGGATGATAATTAGGGTTCATTTTTGATTCAGGGATCGATTCTGATAAAAAAAGCAATAGGTTTAAATTCTGATTCATTGCCAATCCTACCCAATCTAGCCTTCCCAAGCGCAACACAATGTGTGAGGTGGTATGGTCATGTTCAGAGAATGGATGAAGACAGAATGCCAAGAAAGATATATGGGAGTCAGGTGAGTGGAACAGCTAGTAGTGGAAGACCATCTATGGTATGGGAAAAGAAAGTGAAAAAATATATTGAAGAAAAACTTCCACGTAATGGAAGGGGCATTGTGGCACGGGCAAAGGAGGCATGTCTTGACAAAGTAGCTTGGAGACGTTTCTGTCATGGCCATCCTTTAGCGGGGGTTTCCCAGGGGGAACAAGGCGTCGGAGATGATGATGATGATGAATGATGAACTCGCAAGTGGTTAATTGCCTGAGTCTCTTATTTATGAGAGATTGGAGGTCAGGATTAATAGACTTCATAATGAATATATTTTATTGATGAATTCACACTAGAATTAGTGCTGAGGATGATAGTGTCTTACTTTTTTGTATATTTACTTAATTTGCTGTTATGTGATATATGTATAAAATTATTACTAATTAGTATGCATCCTGTTACATAGTTGTTATTTGTAATGCAGCTACAAAGTTGATTAACCCCTACTGTACCAGGGACGTCTTTTTCATCATATTCTGGCAACTATTAGACGATTCTGTTCAGTTAGGAAGGACCTTCAGCAATGATATGGCTTCAAACTATTTCATCCTACCGTTTTAGCTACCACAGATCCTTCCTAAGCTGTATAATATCGTCTAAATATAGTTAGAATAAAATATAACAAACGTCGCTGGTACTCAAAGGGTTAATATACCATATGAAAATGATATGCATAATATGGAGGGGAAAACTTTTCTGCAGTTTTTTATTATAAGCATTAAGCACACATATAGTCTTATTGTTTTCATGATCAAGTACTTTGATTAGTGAGGTAGACCGAAAGAGAGGTGGAAGGATGGAGTGAGGAAGTATATGGATTAAGGCGGTGCTGGTTGGGAGGAAGGGCGTCGACTGACTGGGGACAGAGGTGCATGGGGGCGGTTCGTTCGTGGCCACCCCTTCGGGGATCACGGCGTTTGGCAATAGATAGATAGATAGATTAGTGAATTATTGCATATTACTTAGACTTGATCAAATGGAAAAATAGGACTTTATAATCAGGTTATAAGCATTTTTTTTCTTGGGTTTTTGGTATACAGTATTTTATGATATTGTTGAAGAAGCTGTATACAGTACTGTACTGTCGTTAACAGTTTTATAATTTTTAAGTATTTAATATTTATTAATTAAATGTAAAACTTGCAAAACAAACAAACCACACCCAACTCAACTTTCCCTTCATAATTGTTGAGGGGCACAGGGCCTTGGGTGGGGCTTTGGTTTCCTGGGCGTTTCCACACCCTCCTCAGCTCGTCACCTTATAGTGACTTTGGTCACCTAGGCTTTAGTGGTAAGCAGGGAGGGTTCTGTGGGGGCACTCAGTTATGGCCTTGGCCTTGCTCGGGCCCTTGAGGCTGCTCGGCCAGACAGCCTGGGGAACAGCAACAACAACAACAACAAACCACACCACACCACACCAAGAACGCACAATCTAAAGACAATTATACAAAATCACTATATGGATATAACACATTGAAGATTTAGTAAAATAGTATTATGAAATAAAAAAAAAAAAAACAACATCACTTAGAATGAACATCACTATACAGTATGAGCGAGTGAATTTGTTTCCCAAGCAAACTTCTGTAGTTACCCATATATTAAGTAACACCCCGTTCTTAACATTAATCATCAATTACAAACCCCAATGCACTTTAATAAACTAATGAAAGCATATGGTCCTCCCGGGATTCGAACTCGGGACACCACATCCAGAACATAAGCATCTAAACCATTACGCCACCAATGCATGCTCTTGTCATATTCAAGGAATTAGTTAATTTGGGAAGTTCATGAGAGTGTTTTTAGAAATGATATTCATGAAATAAAAAAATATTGCCATTATAATTTAAAACTTGCAAAATAAACAAACCAAAACTGGGACGACACAAGATACCATAAGATTCATAATGAATATTATTCTAATAATATTCAGCAAAAGACAAAGACATGGTTACCCTTGCAGCTATCTAAATACAGGTATTAATAATTAACTCAAACGTGTTACAGTAACTCCTCGTTTAACGTTGTAGATAGGTTCCCAATAAATGCGACTTTAACCGAAGCAACGTAAAGCGAATCAATATATCCCATAAGCCTAATGGTAATTTACGATATTGTGTTCCTGATCCTAATTCTGAAGGAACTAAAAGCACTAAATATCCCCTTATAGGCTATTATTAACTCACGCTTTCAAAGGGATAATATCTAATAATTATCCTTCGACTCCTACATACTCATTCTATGCTCAATAAAATTTTCTAAAAATAGCCAGAATAAACTGATATGTCAGTGTACTGAAGGGTTAACAGGCTACTGTAAGTTCAAACAGTAAAGACAGACTCGGTAATTTTTCATGTTGTAGTTGAAGATAAAAGAGTGGCTCCTGATATTGACTGTATTTAATGTTCTTACTAATGTATATATTCAAGAGTGGCCTTAAAGTATTCAGGGTATATCTAGAACTTACCACTCAAGTGAAAGGCTGAGGTTGCTCTTACACAGGAAAAGTATTGAAGGCTACTGATATAACTCTCTGATAGTTATTTATCTTGAGTATTAACATATCAATAAAAATATCCACCAAGATACTGAGGTATGGACTTTACATTATAGCCATTATGAAATCCCCGAACAGGGAAAGTAGAACTAGCAAACAATAGAAAAAGGACAGATTAAGACAAAGGCACCCACAAAAATCAGGTACCCAATTGCATTTTGATGATATACTATTAGTTGTTAGATTACTTTGGCTTTTAATATTATTGCATAAAATGGTAAAGAAACCTCACATACGGTACTTAGAAAATGTTCTTCCATATATTTTTTGTAATTTATCATTCTTTCACTTCATCCATACCCTTGTTACGCTGAGACGCACACTTGCAGACCATATCATACTCGGATCAAATCAATTAACCCTTTTAAATCAGATCATTATTATTATTTTTTACTTTACTGATGCCATTACCAAATGATTTTATTCAGCTTAAGATAGATCTTGGGTTAAAGACTATTGCAATTAAGCATCTAACTATTACAGGTTCTTCTAAACTTTAATTAAATCTGGTGGAAATAGCTAGAATAAACCAAAATTAATGTAAATTTGATTGAAAGGATTAATGGTATAGAAAATATTTCAAACATGAGTAGCCTAGCGTGTGGCGTTCAAGATTATAGAGATACTTGTTCGTGATTTGTGAATGGGGCCAGCTTGAAGGTGGGTTCGAGATGAGATAATTCGAGATTGGAGAGCCTAGCTACTGTATAATCATTTTGGAATACACTATTACCGGTAGATAAGATAAAATAAATTGTGCCAAACCTAACCAACTGAATAAAATATATATTATAGGAATAATTTTATTGACTAGCATAAATATTTACATTGTTTGTACAGGTGATCACATACCTATATCTATCTATCTATCTATCTATTTACTCAGGCCCAATCCCCACTTTTCCTTTTTTTCTGTTTTTCCCCCCTCTTTTCCTTTTTTTCTGTGTTTTATAACTAGCCTTATGAGGGCACTACTGGCCCAGTAGGCTGATTGAAATACTGTAGTTCTCTCTCTCTCTCTCTGTTCGGGTGATGTCCTTTCCATTGTATTCTGGTTACTATTAGACAATTATTTTCAGTTTTAGGTAGGACCTCTACTCTCAATGAATCCTTGCATAATCACAGATCCTTAATAATCTTAATCAAATAATTTATTGATAGCCAGAGCCAAATGATTTTTTTTATCTGCATATAAATGGCTAAAGGCCTTGATACCTGTTTGTCTAAAGTTTTAATAAGTATTAACATTAATCATCAATTACAAACCCCAATGTAATGTAATGCAGCAGATCAGGGATATTTAACATGGATCATAAATGCACAAAGTTTCTTATTGATAGTGATATTTGATTTGCCTGAAATAAGTGAATGGTATATGACTAGCCAAGGCTAACAAAAATCAACAGGAGGTAACTGGAATATATTTGAATATTTGTCAATTAATTAAAATGCTTAACCCACGAAATCCGGGGGGCCTCATATGATCCCGATCGCTGTGTCTGGGGCCCTTTTGGTACAGGCAAACTTCATAATTCAGTAGCTACTGATTGAGACCACCTAAAGCAGTAAATGTTTTTGCAACTTGTAGAACTTTTTGTTGTCTGTAGAATGCCGTTGAGATGCCATTGCTACGACGCTTGGTTGCCGTGTTATGATGATTTTAGGCCTCCCGGATTCCTGCCAATTTTTTGTTTTGCCTTATATGAGGCCTCCCGGATTCCGAGGGTTAATCCTTTTTAATTAGGTAAATAAAAACATAGATATTGTTAATATGACAACTTTCCTGGTAATTGTACTTATATAATTCTGTTGTAGTCTTATTATTTTCTTAGTTGTTTAGGTTCTATACATATTCCATTCCATTTATGGTTAATTGTGGGTACTTTCATTGCATTTGAGGGGGGTCACCATTTTTTTTTATATCTTTCTCTCCTTTTCTCTCTTTCCCTGTCTTGTATCCAGTCGGCCCCATTCAGCCAACTGTTTTAAGACGTTTATCCCCATCCAGGAGTATCACTCGCCAGCAATGTATGGAGAAATCCGGCTTCTCCGGAGACATTTTTCTATCGAAAAATTTACAAATTTACCTTGCTGTCAAAACAAAAATAAATATACCGGTATACTGACTTGCTACCGCTCGTCAGGAAAATCTTGACACCTGGATGGGGATAAGCGTCTTAAAATAGTAGGCTGAATGGGGCCGAATGGATACAAGCCAAAGAGAGGGAGAGAAAGAGAAAAAAAAGTGAGGTGGGCTCCCTTAATTAGGTATCTGGTACTTATGGCTCTCTTTTAACTTATGATTATTAAGTCTGGCATAGGCTACACTTGACCAATTTAGTTGATCTATTATGTTCCAATGATAATTTTGATTGAATTGTTACAATTTATACATGGGCACTGAATTTTGTTACACAGGGATAGACATTTGGATCAACTAGTCTATTTGAATGCAAAATTGATTACTATACAGTATTCCATTTATTTATTTACTCAGGCCCAATCCCCACTTTTCCTATTTTTATTATATTTTATTTTATTTTACCTGATTTTTTTTTTTTGGGGGGGGGGATTAGTAGATTAGTAGATTTTAGTAGAGATTGATTAATAAATCTAGTACAGTACTATAATGTACAAAAGCTAAGAGCCCCATTTAGTATACATTCAGATTTGTTGGAGGGCTTTCATATTCCTGTCATTAATTGTTGGTAGGTAGCTTTCAGTTAGACTAGATACTATAGCCTATTTTTTCCCAGCTGAGGGTAAATTGCCATGATACTCTCTTGGTTACTAAGCTATTACGTTGATTTTGTAGCGAAATATGTTGTTTATTATTCAAACTTAACATTAATACGACACAGATACATACTAGTTTCATATTTTTCCATTAACTGGAAAAAAATCGACTATAGTCCATCAGGCGCCTGGCCCAAGGAACCGGTTTATATATGAAGATCCCTGGCTGGAAGTAGGTGGCCAGGCATTGTGGTGTAGTTCTGCTGCATGTCTGCCTGCTGAGACCGCCACCTCTCTGGGAGATCTGGGCCCTGGGAATCTTTTGCTCGGGACTCATGGTCCTTAGTCTCTGGGTCTTCTGGGCGACCTATTTGTGTGTGATTTTTTATTTTACTAATATTATTTATTTTGCTGTTTCTATTTAGGTTCTGTCTAGAGTTGGCCACCCCCAGCTATTGGGTATGTGCCTAGATACTGTATATATAAACATACAAAGAGAGAAGCTTTCCCATTTGAGCACATCATCACCCCCACCCCCTTGTGGGGTGGGGTGGGGGGGGCAAAAACTCCCATTTTACAGATTTTTGTTATCCTTTTTCAGTTGCCAATAACTTTAAAGCACTCGCCTGCTAATTAGAGGTCGTAGGCTTGAGGCTGATACATTTTGAGACTTTATTAATCCAACACTGCTGAAAACTGTGAGTATTATCGACATCACATACTGTACTAGTTGGATCACACTGTGTACGAATTGGCAAGTTTACCTCATCAGCTGGATCGACTGGTTAATCAAATTCAGCTCAACACTGTATTTGGGTAAGATTATGATGCATTCTTATTTTATGTTAGCTAAGTTAGATGGATTTTATAGTTATATTTAACCCGTGGAGCCCCGGCTAGTTTTGTAATGTTTGTTCACCAGAACCCGGCCGGTTTTCAATTTTTTTTTTTATTCCAGAAACAATAGCGAATGGGTTAGGAATGAAGGAAAAACCACGAAAAACCGCTCAAAAAGCTTAAAGAATGGTCCTACAGAGCCCCCGAAAACGTATTTTGCAAGAGTAAAAAATTGAAGGCAATTACCCCAAAAAAAAACAGGTTATTGCGCGCTCACGCGCACGCACGTGGACTTTGAGAGTTTTCAACCATCGGCACGGTTGCGTGGGATACGTACACAGTTCCCATACAAATCTGAGCCCTCTCGAGTGGCTACACCTGAGGTTACGGTCGGAGCAATTAGGGTGACTCGTCAGACGCGTCGCTGGGGCTGTGCGTTACATACATCGCCGACGCGTCAGACGCGTCGGTGGGGCTGTACGGGTTAACCTATCATCATTGGGCTAAACTTAATAATCTGAAGATAAGGGTCTAAGTTACTGTAAACTTTTGAAGTGTGTTATGATAGCTCACCCTCGGACCCCTATGTTTCTAGATGACAAAGGAAGCAGAGGACTGACTACTGTATTGTCTTCCTTTACCATTTTTAACCTATTTGATAAGATAAAAAAAAATCCTATTATATTTTTGCTAGCTTACTCAGATAATTGTATTCAACTTAGGAATGTTCTGTTATGGTATAAAGGTTAATTGGTTTGTTTTAACCCCTTGACTTCAAAAGTTCAATCCTAAGCTCAAGAAAATCACCTGGCAGTAGCTAGAATTAAATATTCTGTAAAAACATTATTATTATCTGATTGAGGGTAGATGATGGTGATTTTAAAATTTGGTTATACTTGTGGGAAGTACTGTACACTTAATGCTCATGTTTGTAAACGGCTGATATATTTCTGAGGAAATTTTTATCATACATAAAGGCATAATGGTTTGGGAAGCTGTATTTTTTGTACCAGAAACAGAATTTACTGCTTTGCATTGATGTACTAAAGTATAATTTTAGAATAAAATTATTTACTTCAGTTGTCCATATATTAACCATAGCAATAAGACGACTACCGATATCTTTAATAGTTTCAACAGCAAAGTAATCAAAGGCTTTGGCATAGGTCTTTGGAATTTAATACCAAAACCTCAGTCAGTAATATTTTTGTTGTCATTATTTCTCAAAAGGAAAAGGATAAGAAAAATTAATAGCTTATGATGAAATATGGTGTCCATATTCCATGCTTCGGATAGATGGGAGCCTTGGTCGGCAACCGATTTAAGGTAGACAACCTTATAAAATTTCGGGTGGATAGGACTCGTCCGCCTTGGTCGGCAACCCATTTAGGGCAGTAAACCTCATGCAAATCCTTACTGCTCCCCTAATGGTGAAGCAGGTTGGTGGATGACCTAGCCACCCACCACTGTTGAAAAAATAGTACTAAAGAAATATATAGAGGGCCTTGGAGTCGGATGGAGTTCAGTGATCAATCCTGTAAGTCCTTGATAAAAGTGGCACTGGTTGTCCTCGCTGGGGACATGCCTGCTTGGGGGTGTTTGTACCTTACACATTTCAATATAGGCCTACACAATTCCACAGCCACCACTTCGATAATGTTGCTGTCTGTCATACAAATCAATCACTAGAATATCTTTAAAAGTGACACAACTTGCACGTTACAGTATATTTGTTTATGTTTCACGTATATCATAAAGGTTGTCCTACGCCAGTTCGTTATGTCAAGACTCAGTACCTCACAGACAAGTTTGAGTGGCTTCACACTCCGACATATGCCTATTCAAACCGTCCAACCATTGTCACACAGGCTCAGAATAATTTAACATTCTTTTTATACATAATATTCAGTCTGGCGGCCTGTTAACTGAGAGTGTACCGTGATGGCCTGGGGCGGTATTGTCCGATATAGCCTACGTAATATGATTCTGTTGATAGGTAATGACTTTAGTGTTGCTTTCATATAGTAGCCTATATATAAATGAAGCAATTATAATGGCGATGCCAACTGTAATACTGTATTATACAGGGTGTTCCAGAAATATGTGCCGAAAATCAGGGGATGTATTCCAGACACATAATTGAATGTAAATTACGAAATTACCATATTGGCAATTCTCAATAGTTTTCGAGTTACAGCACCTCCGAGGTCTACCAGGAATGTGTTTAAATCCAGGGATTGTACAAAATGTCTGAGACAGATGCGAAATTACTTAACGACCGTAAAGTAATACAGCACACAGCAAAGATGACATGTTTGTCAGGAATGTGCCGAAAGCTGTAGAATGTACAGTATGTGATAACCTGTACCTAAGTTAGTAATAAGAATCGTAATGATACGTTCGTGTGTGCAGTATCAGATACTGGGGAGAGAGAGAGAGAGAGAGAGAGATAGTGTTATCACCCTGTACGCGGTAACATCCATAAACGACCAAGGTTTTGCTTAGGTATTTTGTTAATAAATCACGTTGTCCTTGGTAAATGTTTCATTTACACGGAATTTTGAACATTTACTGTAAATGTTTTTGTCATACTGGAAATACTGTTTTATTTTGTTAATACATCACGTTGTCCTTGGTAAATGTTTCATTTACAAGGAATTTTGAACATTTACTGTAATTTTATTGTCATACTGGAAATACTGTTTTATTTTGTTAATAAATCACATTGTCCTTGGTAAATGTTTCATTTACAAGCAAATCCCGGAGTAAAACACATTCAAGCAGACCTGTTAGGTTCTGTAACTCGACAACTATTGATATTTGCTTATATGGTCATTTAGTGATTTACATTCAATTATGTGTCAGGAATACATCCCCTGATTTTCGGCACATATTTTTGGAACACCCTGTATACACATAGGAAGAAATGAAGATGGACGTCTTAATTGAGAATGTTGCAGTGTAGGCATAACATATTTGTGGCAGCATGCTATAGGTCGGGTGGGCATGATGTAAAATATTTATTTATAATCAAGAATTAGTAACTGCTGTTCATCTCTATACTCATTCAATACTATTAATCATGAAGTAGGCCAGTTAGTGTGGAAATAGGGCAAACGCAATCATTTACACCTTCATTGCTCGCTCTGCTAGGTCGACCTAGCAACCTCTTTTGGCTGCTCGCTTTGGTAGCCTAGCAGAGCGAGCAGAGTGAGGAAGCAATGTCGTTCCGCTAGCCTTGCAAAGCGCTCGCACGAAGCAATTTTTTGCTCGCTGTCAACGGAATGCGTTGCAGGCTTGCAGCTATATTTGTCATCCAATAAAAAATTGTTAGGTTAGGCTAATGTCCTTTCAAAGGGGTATAGGCTAGTAAACACTAGGATATACCCGGTCAGAGGTAGGTGATATGCCCGATAACACAACTCTTGCCGAGTTAACTTCAAGGCAAGGTTTTCGTCTGAGAAATTGAACCTCTCTCTCCACATCTCCATCCTTTCTTGCAAGGCAAGACAAAGCTGGAGAATATGGGAAGAGGTAGCGCTCTCGTTAACACCAGCCATTTCACTAAGTCACCACACGAGCGCTTTTTCCCTCAACACTGGTCTGGCAGCTTATGAGGTCAACATTTGCAATATTTATGCTACCTAAATTCATACATCATCAGCCTAGTTTCTGATACCAGTGTAAAATAATCCAGAAATGTTGCCAGAAAAATGTTGACCATCGAATGTTGCCTATAAAATCTCTCGTGTGATACCAGCTTAATTTACTTATCACACATTTAAGATAGGCAGTGACAGCTTTTCTACCCTTGCTTGTGTTTACTGTATTATACAGTATGTACGATTTTATGTGTTCCATGTGGTAAAACATGTTAACCTATTTTTTATTAATTTCACCACAACACCAAACACCTCCAATGAAATTAATGAAAGCATATCATTATGAGATCCACCAGGATTCGAACCCGGGTTATCACACACCGATTTTTAGACACCTTAGCCATTACACCACCAAGACGGTTAACAGTGAGATAGTTCGAAGTCTGTTCATTGCTGGAGGCCCTATGTAAACTGAATAAAATTGTCTAATCTAGTTATATTTAGACGATTTTGTGCAGTTTAGGAAGGATCTGTGGTAGTAAAAAGGGTTAAGTGAGATAGTTCGAAGCCTGTTAATTGCTGAAGACCCTTTTTGAAGTGAATACAATCGTGTAATCTAGCTATATTTAGACGATTTTATACAGTTTAAGAAGGATCTGTGGTAGTAGAAAGGGTTCAGTGAGATAGTTCGAAGCCTGTTAATTGCTGGAGGTCCTTTGTAAACTGAATAAAATCGTCTGATAGTAGCCAGGATAAAATTAAAAGGACGTCTTTTAGATTTTGTGCTGGCTACTATTAGACGATTTTATTCAGTTTACAAAGGGCCTCCAGCAATGGACACTGAACAGGCTTCGAACTATCGCACTTAACCCTTTTTACTACCACAGATCCTTCTTAAACTGTATAAAATTGTTTAAATATAGCTAGACTAGACAATTTTATTCAGTTTACAAAGGGCCTCCAGCAATGTTTAGGCTTCGAACTATCTCACTTAACCCTTTTTACTACCACAGATCCTTCTTAACCCGTGGAGCCCCGGCTAGTTTTGTAATGTTTGTTCACCAGAACCCGGCCGGTTTTCAAAAAAATATTTTATTCCAGAAACAATAGCGAATGGGTTAGGAATGAAGGAAAAACCACGAAAAACCGCTCAAAAAGCTTAAAGAATGGTCCTACAGAGCCCCCGAAAACGTATTTTACAAGAGTAAAAAATTGAAGGCAATTACCCCAAAAAAACAGGTTATTGCGCGCTCACGCGCACGCACGTGGACTTTGAGAGTTTTCAACCATCGGCACGGTTGCATGGGATACGTACACAGTTCCCATACAAATCTAAGCCCTCTTGAGTGGCTACACCTGAGGTTACGGTCGGCGCAATTAGGGTGACGCGTCGCTGGGGCTGTGCGTTACATACATCGCCGACGCGTCGCTGGGGCTGTACTGGTTAAACTGCTTAAAATCGTATAAATATAGCTAGATTAGACGATTTTATTCAGTTTACAAAGGGCCTCCAGCAATTAAAAGGCTTCGAACTATCTCACTTAACCCTTTTTACTACCACAGATCCTTCTTAAACCGCATACAATCCTCTAAATATAGCTAGAAAAAAAGTTAAAAAGACGTCGCCGGTACAAAAGGAGCTAAATTTATATAAACGAACACAACTATAGCTCTCTGACGCCCATACGACCTTCCTAAGCTGCATAAAAGTATCTAACCATTACTGAAATTAAATATTTCGCTAATTCATGGGCTAATATCTTATATAACCATATATAGGCTAATCTTACATAACCTTGTCTTGATAGCTTAACTCCTGTACGATCGCACTAAAAAGTCATGTCTCAGCTGGCATTACGTTTGGCTTGCTCTGCTGTATTAATGTCTGTCAGATGTTGAAAAGGGTGGTTAAGTGTAGGAACATGTTTGTATATCTCACTCCATATAAAGAAATGAAGCTTAGATATTGTTGATAGGGTGGGGGCAGTCTGTAGCCCAAACTATAACTCCTAGGGAATTCTACTTGGTGCCATTCGATTTTTCTCGCCGAGCTGATTCTACCTTGGGCCCAGGCAAATCGGTGATAATAATATTGACAAGTCAAAATTCGACCAAAATCACCGATTTGCCTGGGCCCAAGGTTTTTTGAGAAAATATTTCGATTCTGGGCGAATGGCTGGGCGAAAATGAAATCTGAGACCATGTCTAGAAGCAGCTCGGCGAGAAAAAATCGAATGGCACCAAGTAGAATTCCCTAGAACTTATAGTTTGGGCTACAGAGGACTTTTAAAAGTCCAAAAAAACGGTCCCCTGGGCCCTCCAGGAAGGCCCAGTCAAAATCGAAATCCTAAACTAATGGTCCGATTTTAATTATGTTTGCGCCATTCGATTCAGCTTGCCAAAGTGTACTTATGGTATAAATTTAAACAAAATCCATTCATAAATAACTCGTCTATGGAGTTTTTAAACTTTAAAATAGGCCTAGGGGGCCTAAAAATAGGTCAACATTAAAAACAAATTATACCGTTGAATCCGCAACGGCGAGACGAATCCAAATATGTAATAATATTGACAAGTCAAAATTCGACCAAAATCACCGATTTGCCTGGGCAGGTCAAAATTAAAAACAAATTATACCGTTAATTGAATCCGAAACGGCGAGACGAATCCAAATATGTAATAATATTGACAATTTCAAAATTCGACCAAATCACCGCTGCTTAGCCCTGCGGGCTTCGGCCTGGTCCTTTCGTTCTGTGGGCCTTTCCTTCGGGTGTTTCTATTCCCGAATTTCCCGTTTCCTGGTGGTGTTCGTCGTGGCTTCCGTGGTGGGCTTCTCGTTCTGGGCCATTTTAATTCTATTGGATATTCAACTCTAGGCTAATCAATATCCAGTAATGTTTGAATGTCCAAAGTCCAATATCCAACAGTTTTCAGGTTTTTATTGGATATTCAACTCTAGGCCACTCACTATCCACTAATGTTTGAATGTCCAAAGTCCAAAGTCCAATATCCAACAGTTTTCAGGATTCTATTGGATATAAATTGGCTAAACTGCTGTGGAGCAAGTCCCTCCAAACTGGATATGTACCACAATCCCTAAAAGAAGGTACTGTCACACCAATACACAAAGGGGGTAGTAAAGGCATAGCCAAAAATTACAGACCAGTGGTGCTGACGTCACATCTTATTAAAATCATAGAAAGAACAATACGAGCTAAGATGGTCAGCTACCTGGAAGATAACGAGGCATTCAACGAGGGGCAACATGGCTTTAGATAAGGACGCTCCTGCCTATCACACTACGACAAAATCCTACAGGATATTCAAGACGGAGAAAATGTAGACGTCATATATCTAGATTTCGCCAAAGCTTTTGACAAGGTGGACCATGGGATCCTTCTACATAAACTCAAATCACTGGGAATAGGGGGAGACCTTGGAAGATGGCTCCACAGCTTCATCACCAACAGAAAACAAAGTCACGGTTCAAGGAAGCCTATCAGAAGCAGGTGGGGTCATCAGCGGAGTACCACAAGGATCAGTACTGGGACCTCTCCTATTCCTCATCATGATAGGAGACATCGACAGGGACCTGGAACACTCAACAGCCTCATCGTTTGCAGACGACACCAGACTCATGAAGAAAATCACCTCACAACATGATGCACAGCTACTACAACAAGACTTGGACAAAATCCTGAAGTGGGCAGAAGAAAACAACATGGCCCTAAACGGAGACAAGTTCGAGCTTCTAAGGTACGGGAACAAGAGAGCACTACAAAACGACACCAACTACAAAAGTGGACAGCAAGAAATTACCGCCAAGGACACAGTGAAGGACTTGGGAGTAAATATGAGCAGTGACGCCACTTTTTCCCAGCACATTACCAAAGCCACAACAACAGCAAAACAAATAGCAGGCTGGATCCTGAGAACCTTCCACACAAGAAATGAGAGGTGTATGTTAACACTGTGGAAGTCACTGGGAGGTTTGACGTACCTCCCAACCTACCAAATAGGAAAACCTACTATTTGGTAGTAGTCTTGGAAAATCCAACGTCAAGGCTATTAACCTAATTGCAATGACGACTTGTCTATTTTGACTGTTATGTCGTCATTCCAACCGCGGTTAAAAAGAAAACGTCTAGAGTCTACTCCTTATCTTGCTCTAGGAGACGTTGTACATTAACCAAAACTACCACCGAAGGTGAAAAAAAAGCATAGAAGAGAAGAAAAAGGGGTTTACCTTAGTTACCGCTCAAGGCCCATCCCGTGTTCCGTCATGCGCAGATCCCTGTCGAACGTGCGCATGAGCGACCCTCTCTTGTCATCACATCTCACGTCAGCAGAAGAACGCGGATGGGCAGGGGTCCGGCGTGAGGGAGGGTATTATGTACGTTGGGTTTTCCAAGACTACTACCAAATAGTAGGTTTTCCTATTTGGTAGGTTGGGAGATACGTCAAACCTCCCAATTTGTTAGTAGTCTTGGCAAATCCAACGTCAAGGCTGCATAACAAATAGGAGGAGGACATCCAAGCCCAACATACCAAAAAAAACAATGCATAAGACAAAATTATGAATGACAAAGAAACACAAATTAAACAAGAGAGTTTAATAAAAGAGTGAAAAACTGAGGAGTAGCTAAAGAGCAGTTTTAACACGTGCCCGTCATTCATAGTAATGCAAAACCATAGACTTGTCTTAAACCAAAAAGTACTGTACCCAAAATCCCTTTTCTTCCAAAACCAACAAAAACATTGAACACAAAAATAAAACACAATTTTCAATTTGGCAAAAACACTTATGTACTGTATACATATAACATAATCCCAAACTTGCAATCCAGTGTTGCAAACCCGTACTCCCCCCCCCCCCTTTTCCAAAGAAAACAAAGTAAAAGAAAGAGTGACAAGGGGGGAAGACCAGGCATCTTCGCTAGAGCTCTAGGAAACACGACTCCCGAGAGCTATCACAGGCCGAGGGGGTCTAACAATGGACATGGAGAGGTAGGAGGAGATGAAGGTATGGACAGAAGACCACAAACCTGCCGAGGCGACGTCAGGCAACGACCGACTCTGCAGGAACCGTAAGGAGGCAGCAAAGGACCGCACATCGTGCGCAGAACCCCGACAACCAGGGTTACTGGCACGAATGACCCGACAAATGTGGCGTCCTATCTGTACCTTCGAGAGCCTCCCACCAGTCCGAGGAGACACCCACACAGCAGTACCCGAAGTCGGAGCCACAGACTCAACATAGGAGTGCAAGGCCTGCACCGGGCACAACACATGGTGAGTATGCCCACTCTTTAAAGCCTGGATGGTGAAAGGCTTGAAAACGTGGGTCTCTCTCTCATTCTTGGCAACAAAATGAGGGGAGGGGCTAACGTGACGACATTCAAGGACGGGGAGAATCGCATGCATTCCTGGGACCGTGACATGGCAGCCAGTTCAGACACCCTATCCCCAGTGGCCAGAGCAACAAGGAAGAGTGTACGCTCCAGCAACTGAACCGGTGTAGTGTCCCGTGTATATGTGTGTGAAGCCAGAAGGTCCAGAGCACGCCCCAGATCCCACTGAGGAGGGATCTGGCGCGGAGGCGGTCGCTCCCTGAAGGCAGTCTTCATGAAGGAATCCAGCTCCTTCGGCGGTACGACCAGCCCAGTGACGGACTCAAAGACCTCCCGGATGGCAGACAAGTGGTTACGTATCGTGTTGACTTGAAAGCGACGTGTACGGAAGAGGTGAAACAAGTAGTGTAGGACGAGGGAAGGAGAGCTAACAGTCTGGCGAGTGTCCTGTATCCACCTAGTAAAAGACCTCCAGTGGGACTCGTAAGTCCCCCAAGTCGAAGACGTCCATGAACGCTTCAGGAAGTCAGTCAGGTCCCGTCCGTGGACTGGGAGCCACCGCGCCTCACGAACATCCACGATGCGAAGGCCAACGAGGTCCGTAGGTCTCCAACCTGGCTCAAGTGGAAGTTTGAGAGAGGGAGAGGGACCGGACTCGGGCACCACCGCTTCAACTGGGAGTACCAAGCCTGGCCGGCCACAGAGGAGCTATGAGCCAGACTCTGCCGCGGTACAGCCGCAGCCTCGCGAGGACTTTGCACATCAACAGTGCGTCTGGTGGCGGAAATATGTATATCGACCGCCACCTGCTCCAGTCTTCCATGAAAGCGTCCGGACCCCCTCCGGAGTACGAGTCCGGAGGGATAGGTACCGAGGCAACTTGCGCGTCTCCTCCGATGCGAACAAGTCGACCTCCGGAACACCCCAGGAAGCCGCGAGGTCGTCGAATACAGTCTGTTTCATCGCCCATTCTACAAGAACGCCCTGTCCTCTCGACAGGGCGTCCGCCCATAGGTTGGCAGTCCCGGGCAGGTAGGAGGCGTGCAGGGAGATGTTGTGTCGGTTCGCGAGGAAGAACAACTTCTCGGAGATTCCCAACAGAGTCAAAGACCTGGAGGACCCCTGCTTTTGGATACAGTGGACAGCTGTCTGATTGTCCATCCGGAAGGCCACCGACTGGCCAGCGCTTGGTCCCGCAGGAAGAACAAGGGAACCAACAGTTCGAGGGCATTGATGTGTAGGTGTGTGTGTCCCACCCATCTGCCGTGATGTTGATGTCCCAGGTTGGATTGGTAACCCCACCCTACCTCGCTCGACGCATCTGTATCCACCCAGATCGTCGGCGGGGGGGCGGTCCAGGGCACAGCCGCAGAGAGCGTGCCCCGAGCAACCCAGTGTCCTAAGTGTCTGTGAATGGTACGCGGGATCGGCATGAGCCGATCCATAGGGGCCAACGGAAACACCTTGTTGCCCATGAGTATTAGGCGGCGCAGCCTGACCTTCCCTAAGGGAATGGTCAGAGCAGCCCAATTCAGTGAACCCACTAACGAGTCCCAGATCCTCCTCGTGAGGGAGACCGAGTGCAACACGGCGAAGACCTTCCTGCGAAGTTTCACCGCGTTTGGCTGACTCTGGGTTACCGTAGCGTTGGACAGATCCCATTCGAGACCTACCCACGTCACGACACGCGACGGGGTCAGGCGTGACTTGGGAATATTGATTTTGAACCCTAACTGTGTGATGTGTCGAACTACTGTGAGGGTGGCGTGCACGCACTGTTCTAGGGTGTCTGAAACTATCAACCAGTCGTCCAAGTAAAACAGGATCTGGAGGCCACTCCTGAGGAGAGGATCCAGAGCCTGCTTCACCAGTTTTGAGAAGATCCGCGGCGCGATGTTGAGACCGAAGGGAAGTCTGTCGAACATGAACACACGATCGGAAGTCTGAACGGCCAAGAATCGCTGGAAACGAGGATGGATAGGAACGTACCAATACGCATCCTTGAGGTCCAGCGACACTACCCACGACAGAGGTCGCAGGGCCAGTCGTACCTGGTGCACCGTCAGCATCCGAAACCGTGTGTTCACGATGTGCCCGTTGAGGGCCGACAGATCCACCACCGGTCGCATCGCGTCGCAGTCCTTCTTCGGTACCAGAAAGACACGGGAGAGGAAAACCGGTTGACCGGCTTTCACCTCCTTGACGATTCCCTGCTCGTGCATGGATGTAATCACGTCGGCCACCTCCGAAGAGACAGGCCGGCTTCGTTGACAAGAGCTGAGTGGGGGTCTGGACTTCCATCTCCAGGTTAGACCCCTCCGTGCAATCTTCCGCCCCCACGTCCCTCGCGGCCACCGAGGGGCGCAAGGGCGAAAACAACCTGTGGGAGCCCCCGAGATGAGGTGAGCGACCCTTTCTGCGAGGCGAGGAGAACAAGGAGGAGACCGACCTGGAGAACCTACACATTTTTTGACGTGGAGGGTCCCCCGGTACGGTCCCTGCGGTCATAAGAGCCACGTTGACCACCTCTACCCCCCCCCACCTCGCCGAAAAGGGCGGGTCACCACATCCCCTGTCCGTCGTGCGTCTGACCCCGTCGAAGTGCGGCCGGAAGTGGAAGGCTGGCCAGCCCCTTCTCGGCGGGGATGAAAGGGAGCAGGAGCAGAAGTGCGAGGCGGAACCGACGCTCTGGCCGGCAACTTCACTTTCCTGCGCCCTTTCTTGGCGGCAGCATTGGCGGCAGCACCCCGAAGAGGACCGGCAGAAGGACGGGACTGCGAAGACCCTGGTCGCGACACAGCACGTCTTTGCGTGTCGTAAGCAGGGTCCGCTGACAGAGAAGCGTAGCGTTCCCAAGCATCCTGCGCAAAAAGCCCCGATGTATAGAGCTCAGAGTATAACAAACCCTGACGAATATCCAAGGGGGCTTTCCGGCAGAACGAGGACCTTACCGTCTGGCGTTGCCGAGTTGCCTCGCACAAAACCGCCTTCAGCTCGGGAACCAAAGACACCGCGAGCTGAAGGTGGATCCGCCGAACGTGGTCCAAACCCTCGCGAAGATCGCCAGGTGCAGTCGCCTCGATAAGCCTCAGGTGGTGAACAGACGTCTGGAGGGAACCTAAAAGACAAGACAATAAGTTCGCCACCCTCTGCCGCAAGGTAAAATCCCTGTCGACAGAGGACTTATCTGGGTGGGAGAAGAACGGGTTAGCAATAGCACAAATTTCAAGTTTGGGCACGCTGATCCAGGACCAGAACTTGCCATCCAATCCGCCGACAGATACAAGAGGAGGCAAAAGCAGTGACGACTCCGGGGGAGGGACTGAAACAGATCTGTCGACGGAACGGTTGGCGAATTCTAAGGCCTCAGCAAACCAGGCCTCCAATGGGAGAGGATTATCGAGCACGACGGCTAAGCCAGGCTTACCGTCGTCGCACAAACCCGTCCCATAGGAGGACAGTCCCGTCAACACAGCCAGGGACTGAACATCCTGAAGGAAGTCCTGGCGGCTGAAGTCTGACCAGAGCTTAGTCCGAGGAGCAGACGGGGACTTGGGCTTCACCGAAAAGTACTGAAGGTCAGTCTTCGTCGGGTAAGCCCGCACCTCCACGTCGGCCACCTGACCATCCACCCTGATCGCCCTGAACTGCATCTTATCATTAATTTGTACCGACCAGTCCGAAGGTAGGGCCCTCACCTGACGGGAAGTCGGTAGCACGCTCCGGGTGGGAGGCCTGCACCCCCTTGCAAACAGCCAAGGAGCCATAGAGGAGCGGCATAGTCCGCGATGGGACCTTGGCCTTCTGGATGGGGGGCAAGCGCGGACCCTGCCCTAGCAGACGGAGAACCCCTGCATGAGAGACAGCAGGGGCAACCACCTGAGGCAGGGCAGGAGCAGTACTAGCCGACGACCGGGCAGGCGGAGAAGCAGGGCGAGAAGGAATGTGGTCCACCGCAGAAGGGAGGGGGACCAAAGCAGGGGTAGGTTGGGTGAGGCGCTGAGGTTGTGTCACCGCCAAGAAGCGCGATAAGAGGGAATCTTGCATCGCCTCCAAGCGCGCGTCGAAGTGTGACACAACCCACCCCTGCATAGCCGAAAATCAATCCGAGAGAGGCGACCCCCCCGAAGATAGTTCGGCCCGCAGGGGCGAGCGTGAGCGAGAGCGAGACCCACGACACGAAACAGCAGCGTCGCGGCCCAAAGAAGGCGAGCGACGACGGCCGTGGCGCCCCTGAGGGTCTCGTCCCCGATCACTAACGCCCGAGGGGGAAACATCACCATCCCCCTCTTCCAGCGACACGTCAGCTCCCGAGAAAGGGGACCCCGAAACCTCGCTATACTCCACCGAGTCAAGCGGCGGGGTACCCCCCTGGGGAGCCGGTAAGTGAAGATCAGGTATAGAAGAATGAAGAGGAGCATGATGACGGGAGTGGGAAGGCTGGCCGGGTGAAAGGTCAGAAGGAGCCGCGGGGGGAAACAGAGCAAGGATCCCCGGGGCTGAGAGAACAGGGCGGCCCGACACCGAGGCGGAGGAGGGAGGGACCTCCACCTTGGGACGAGACTGTGAAGGAAGAAGAGGCACCGAAGCAGGAGAAGTAGGAGGAGAAGCAACTACATCCTGGCGGACCCCCCTGGACAGAGTAGGAGGAGGGAGCAGAGGGCCAGCTACAGCATGAACATCCGCGCGCGTAGAGGACAAATGAAGAGGACGTCGTTTGTGCAGGGGAAGCGGGCGGAAGGTAGTAGAGACCCTATCCGGAGAGGCCAGGGGAGGGCGTACAGGGGCAGAGACGCTAACCCCGGCCTCAGGGCGATAACCATGACGAGGGCGACGGGCGGACGATGAGGGGCAGTAGAGGACGGGCGATGAGAAGTGGCAGGGAGGGTGGTTTGGCACAAACAGGGGCCCCCGTGGGGTACCCCAGGATTGGGCAAAAGGCTATGAAAGGATGGAGGTGAAAACAGGAAGGGAAAACAAAAACCAGTAAACGAAACTGGCGAGAAAAAGGGTGGCCTAGCCGTGAGGAGAGAATGTGTCAGGGGCGAAAAACCCTGTGGTGTGAGGGAGGGGCCCCCGTGGGGTACCCCTGGATATCACGAACCACTAAGCGCCCAGGCCCTTGAGACACAGTGAAGGCTCGAAAGGGGGGACTCGGGAATAACGCTAATAATGCGGCCGACACAAACCCTACAAACAGCACCGCCACCACGAAATCTCAGATTGTTAACCAACTGTACACCTAGGCTATGAAAAAATGAAAACTCATAGGGGCATAGCAAATCCTGAATGAGAAACAAGCTAGGCTAAAATAAGCTAAAAGATAAACTATGCCCAGACTAACAGGAAAAAAGGATATGAAAAGAGAAAGAAATGAAAAACATACACGAGGAACGCCAGGCGCCCCCGTACCTTCGGTAGCTATTTCCACACGCGTCTCCATTAACACACTGAGGAGCCCATTTACGTGTGCCCTAGATCACGTAACATCTGTCTAACAAAAAGAAGGCCAGAAAAGCCGAAACGAACCTAAAACAGGGTGAATTGAAGGAGCACAACAAAAGCGGACTCAACAATGATGACAAGAGAGGGTCGCTCATGCGCACGTTCGACAGGGATCTGCGCATGACGGAACACGGGATGGGCCTTGAGCGGTAACTAAGGTAAACCCCTTTTTCTTCTCTTCTATGCTTTTTTTTCACCTTCGGTGGTAGTTTTGGTTAATGTACAACTTCCCCTAGAGCAAGATAAGGAGTAGACTCTAGACGTTTTCTTTTTAACCGCGGTTGGAATGACGACATAGCAGTCAAAATAGACAAGTCGTCATTGCAATTAGGTTAATAGCCTTGACGTTGGATTTGCCAAGACTACTAACAAATTGGTCCTACCACGACTGGAGTACTGCTCTCAGCTCTGGTCTCCCCAAAAAGTAGGAGAAATAACAGAAATCGAAGCCACCCAGAGGACATTCACCAGTAAAATCCATGGGTTTCAACACTTTAACTACTGGGAGAGACTCAAGGAGCTGCAGCTGTACTCACTTCAAAGACGTAGGGAGAGATACATCATCATCTACGTCTGGAAGATTTTGGAAAAAAAGGTACCAAATCCAAACATCCAAGAGACTCAACACCAAAGGCGAGGGAGGCTGGAGGCTGAGGACTACGCCGGGATCAACACAAAAAATCAAATCCCTGATCCATCACAGCTTTACATACAATGGAACCAGAGTACTGTTCAACTGTATACCAGCCCCTCTCAGGAACATGACCGGGGTGTCTCCAGACACCTTCAAGAAACACTTGGACATGTGGCTGGCCAAAATACCGGACCGGCCACCAACACCAGGATACCCGAGCACCAGGATACCCCAGCACCAACTACTGGAATGGAGAGTGGAAGAAAGGGAGCTGCCTGGTCGCAGTGGAGCCCCAGCTCAACTGTGTCACTAACGGACGGAATACAACAAAGTGTGGACAAATGTTATTTTAATACCACGAATTTTCCGAGTGTTTTTTATAAACAAAATAGGTCATTTGCATAAATATTGAAATAACAGAAAAACATATTCACCACCACAGCCAACATACCAAGACCTATAGCTGCTCACCACCACCACCACCACCACCACCTCTACCAATAACAGAGAAACAGTTACCCAAGCATTCACCACCACAAGTCGTTTTCTCTCTCTACCACACCTCTCCCGCATCAGAGAAAACGTCGACTCAAAGACTCAAGGATAATAATTATATACCTGTGCAGGGCAGAAGATAACATGTGATCAGTTCTCGCCGATATTACACTTCTCCTGCAACACCCCAAACCTACAAACTTGCAACCACTGTCCACTCCATCTACCTCCAGCCTGTAAAAAACATAACAGCCCCAGACCAAATCAGAAGACAATATCATATTATATCACCTCACCCCAGAGTTAAAAAGGACACAACCGCCCCCAGACAACACGAGTTACTACCATCGAGATGACACGCCCTCTAACACCAGGGAACAACTTATCCATCAACATAACCAATTCCAAAGTCCAACAGAAGAAGAAAAGCGAAGAAGAGAAATTAATCAAGAAATGGCACTATAAGTAAAAAAGTATATCACCCCTCTCCAAGCCACAAGGAACTAACCACCCTACAACATCCTACCCCTAGGTGCCTTTCTGATGCTCAACAATATCACCCCCGAGGCCCTGAGAAACGGTATGACTATTACGGAAGATTTTAGGATCGACATCTCAATCTAGAGCTGTTCTTGACACCCGGGTAAAAGGACAGATTCGAAAGTTGAGGACACAGTTGAAGAGTTGGTTCAGTTGATCGCAAGGCGTAGACACAATTACGAGACTGTAGTCACCCAATATACTAATTCTTTTTAGTGGGTATCAACAAGCTGGTTTATTAGAGCCTTCTGGGTGAAGTAATCTAATATTCTCGGCCTACCTCAACCCCGGCGCTATTGTGGATATAAGCAGACAGTCAGGTACTAACTAGCTTTATCCAGGATAGACCCAAACCACAAGAAATTCATCAAAGTACTTATAAAGACCAGAGTAGACAGGAGTTCACTCCTGCGTTCGCTCGATGCTATTTTGTCACGGCTTGGGCTAGGCAATTTAGTTATTTAAGGTCCCAAACCAAAGTGCTCGAGTTACACTGTGGGAACCCAGTGGCGTCAGGACAACCCCACGGCCAGCGGATCTACCCCAGATTGGATTACTAATTCTACACCCATTGGATTAATTATTCTACACATCGAAAGTGAAGTTATTATACTGTAAAAGTTATAGAAGATCTAACTGTGAAAAGAAATTATACTTGGTATGTTGTCAGAGAGAAAGTATATAAAGATCGAAAGTGAAAGTAATTAAAATATATCTACTGCGTATATAATAAAAGGTATTCTGGAAACATCGGATACTACGCACGTATTCAAAAGCGAGAGAAAGGAAACTCTAGTGAAACTCAAAGAAATTAGGGAAGTACTGATAATAATTCTGCTAAAATTAATAACAAATAAATTCAAGTTAACTTATGCGTAAGCACCACAGTGATTTAACCTCAGGAAAATAATTACGTTTAGCTCCCAAATTCCAGAACCACTCTACGCAGGTAAATACCAATAGTTCACATATCTAATTACTATATAACCTTTCTAAGCACAAGTGTAAATCCTCGATTGAAAGGAGTGCTACTCGATCTTAACTCTGAAATAAATACAGGACAAATGTAATCTTTCAGTTAGAAAGCGGTCCCTAATACTTACTTAGATATAGCATAGAATAATCCAGTCTTGCGAGTCAGACGTAGTGGAGCCTCGTTCGTTCACTTTAATTGTTTTGTTCTTGACCATTATTGTTCTAGCTTTTACGTATGCGATATTCTTGTGCAAATAAACGGAATATGAATACACGTCTTGCGATAATTATCCTCTATTGTCTTTCTGTGTCTGTGGTAAAACAATATAACTTCTCCAGTTAGGAAGAGCCCACTTGATCAAAACCAATTAAACCCCAGTAAAAACCTGGCATAACAAATATATAGTGTTTGTAATTAATTAGAAATCTCGGGAAAACCTATTTTCCCCATTAGGCCTATCGATCGATGTTGAGACACACTCGCTCCCCGATAGTGATTTGAAAAGACATTAGCCTAACCTAACAACCTTACCTAACCTAACCTAGTATTATAGGTGGGGGCTGCCGCCCCCACCCCCCGCTGGTTGAGTACTTAATAAAAAAGAAAGAAAAATTGGCTGTCGATTATACGAAGGTGAAAGAAAAGTGGATGAAGTCTATGGTGTTTACTCTGCAATTTTCAGCTTGATTGTACATTGATAACGGGAAAGTACCGTATTGACAACCTTGTTACGAAAATTAAATTTTAGTACCATACTTTTATATTAGGTTTTTCCGAGGGTTTAACACATTTTCATATGATCTTTAGAGCTATCGATGACTGAAAGTACCGTATTGACAACCTTGTTACGAAAAAGACATTTTAGTACCATACTTTTTTATTATGTTTTGCCGAGGGTTAAAACAAATTTTCTTATGATCTTTAGAGCATATAGATTCAATATTTATCTTCAAATATATCAACAAAATTCGTGGTATTAAAATAACATTGAACCCAAAGGGTAAGTGTAATCAATATCCAGTAATGTTTGAATGTCCAAAGTCCAATATCCAACAGTTTTCAGGATTCTATTGGATATTCAGGATCTGCAGTGTCATCGGTATTTACTACGGCTTGTTATTCCATAACAGTATATAAAATTATGTATTTTCTGGTTAACATTACTTATAATATGAATTTCAATTGTGTGATAATAGATTTGCCAAGAAAAATTAAATAGGCTACAACATAAATAATATAGCCTACGTATTGATCATCCTAAACGTATCTAAGCAAACCAGTTTGCTTCGTTCAAGATCGCTTGAGATTCGTCGCTTTGTTTACATCCGAATGTCCTAAGTCCAAAGTCCAATATCGAACAACTTTCAGCCAGCTCTCAATACCTACATCTGAAGTGGAAGGTAGCTACGAGTTATTGTGTCATTTTTGTTGGCTAGGCCTATATACTATGTTTATGGAATTGTTTATGTGCTAATGAACAATGAGAGTTTGCAAATGATGACCATTAGCTTAGAGTAGCGAGACATTCGAGTTTTGCGGACTTTTGACAGTCTGCCTGGCAGGCTGGCAAGGCCCCAGGGCCCAGGCCAATCGAAAGAATTTTTGGACCTCAGGGCTCAGGCAGCCAAACTGGTATGAATTTTGAAATTTTCTCCATTTCGCTAGGGTATGACTAGGCTAAAAGATTTGACCTATTTTGGCAGACTAGACTGACTCCGGTTTAATTCTAGTTTCGCTTTCACAGCATACTCATAAATTTCTATGGCTACTTTAGAGTTGTCATATACCATACTTAATTCCTATATATGTCCAAAGTGGCGGAAATGCATTATAAGGAATTATACCTACAGTAAAAAAAAAAAAAAAAAATCTCCCCATATGCGGCACCATAGCTATTACATAATACTAGGTTAGGTTAGGTAAGGTTGTTAGGTTAGGCTAATGTCGTTAATGTAGTTTATTATCATTATATTACGTCTTTTACCCAGCAATTTCCCTGATCTTCATAGTTGGTCGGGAAGCTATGCCTTTACAACGGCGCCTCCCTTTTGTCGCTGTGTACGTGAAACTAGAATTTTACCCTGACTCCACCCCAACTGGATTTCTACCATTTTACCCAACCAGCGGGGGTGTGGGGGTGGCAGCCCCCACCCATAATACTAGGATAGGTTAGGTTAGGTTGTTAGGTTAGGTTAATGTCTCTTTGAAACTTTGTAAAATCCGTGTCACATCTAGATTAGGCCTAATACTTTTGTCAGAGGGGGCGGAATGCCCGATATCATTCAAGACCTCTTTCGCCGCCTTATTAGAAATAATTTATTAGGGAAAATAGGGACCAATAGACTCGCCATATTTTTCTCATTATAGGCCTAGTCCGCATGGAGGAATTTCGTTATCGACACTTGAAAAAACCCGATTAGGGCCTACACCGAAAAATAACACAAAAATAATGTCCCGAACGTAAACAAAGCATTGCACCCAATGAGTCCTTCGACCTGGGTCCTCTTCTTGTTTTGAAAGATGCGGTGAGTGCGAATCACCCAATAAATGGCTTGAACGTTACTCACAAAAACTATATTATATTATATTATATTACAGTATATTAGGGATAGGTTAGGTTAGGTTAATCTAATCTAATATAATATTTGGATTTTTTTTATTTTAATACCACAAATTTTCCGAGTGTTTTTTATAAACAAAATTGGTCATTTGCATCAATATATAGTGTTTGTAATTAATTAGAAATCTCGGGAAAACCTATTTTCCCCATTAGGCCTATCGATCGATGTTGAGACACACTCGCTCCCCGATAGTGATTTGAAAAGACATTAGCCTAACCTAACAACCTTACCTAACCTAACCTAGTATTATAGGTGGGGGCTGCCGCCCCCACCCCCCGCTGGTTGAGTACTTAATAAAAAAGAAAGAAAAATTGGCTGTCGATTATACGAAGGTGAAAGAAAAGTCGATGAAGTCTATGGTGTTTACTCTGCAATCTTCAGCTTGATTGTACATTGATAACGGGAAAGTACCGTATTGACAACCTTGTTACGAAAATTAAATTTTAGTACCATACTTTTATATTAGGTTTTTCCGAGGATTTAACACATTTTCATATGATCTTTAGAGCTATCGATGACTGAAAGTACCGTATTGACAACCTTGTTACGAAAAAAAACATTTTAGTACCATACTTTTTTATTAGGTTTTGCCGAGGGTTAAAACAAATTTTCTTATGATCTTTAGAGCATATAGATTCATTATTTATCTTCAAATATATCAACAAAATTTGTGGTATTAAAATAACATTAAACCTAATATTTGTACATTTTGGAAGCGTGCATGGCCTCCCCACAATTTTCCTTACCTACTGTAAAAGCGCGATTCACCCAATAAATGGCGCCATTTGACGGAGTATCTTCAGATTAATGAATAATGGGTAAGTTAATGCAAATCCTCCAATCAAAATATGATAAACAACAATAAAACACTATATTCCTTGAAAAAAAATATACAAAAACTTGGATGGATCCAAGAAATGGATCCAGAGGGTACAGTACGTAGTGTTTCCCCGGACTGGCACTTTCCGCCCAATAGTATAGGGGCCCGAACCTGGTGGTAGCGCTCCAGGAGGCTGCCCTGTCATTTGGCGAAAAATATCAGGCCAGTCGTAGTGCCGTGTACGCGCACGGGGTGCGTCCCTGCGGCTGGTTCTGGTGGGGCGTACCGAGGCCACTGGATCCTACCCCCTTGTAATCACTTGGGGGATGGTGCTGGGAATGGTCCCGGGGTAGACTGGAGCCGGAGTTCTGGGGGGGGGTGATGCTCATCTGCCAGCCAAACCTACCTAACTATGACTAAAATCAAAGAAAATAAACGTAAGTCCGATGAAACAAAACCGCACAGGACAATGACAAATGCCCCCCACAAACTCAGACTTGCTAGTGTGAATGTTGGTAGTTTGAATCTGCGTGCGAATGAAGTGGTTGAGATGTGTGAGAGGAGGCGAGTGGACATCTGCTGTACCCAGGAAACACTCTGGAAGAGGCATGGGGTACAGTGGATTGTCGGAAGGAGGAAAAGATATAGGATATACTGGATGGGTGTGGAGACTGATAAAGCGAAAGGAGGAGTGGGTGTTCTGGTGGCTGAAGAGCTGGCGGAAAGTGTGCTTCAGATTACGAGAGTTAGTGAAAGGCTGATTGTTTTGAAGTTGAAAGTTGGTGAAAGAATTCTGAATGTGATATCTGCATATGCCCCACAGGCTGGTTTACAGAAAGAGATAAAAGAGGACTTCTGGAATGACACCGTCAGTGTCATTTCAGGCCTCTCGGAGAACGAAATAACTATCGTGGGGGGGGACCTCAATGGTCACGTGGGAGCATCTGCAGATGGATACGAGGGGGTACATGGAGGAATTGGTTACGGAAGGAGAAATCTAGAAGGTGAATATATATTGGAGTCCTGCGTTGCACTCAACATGGTTGTGTGTAACACAAAGTTCAAGAAAAGACAGAGCCACCTGATCACATATAACTCTGGGGTCTCCAGTAGCCAGATAGATTACTTCTTGGTTAACAGGAAAGACTGGAAACTAGTTCGAGATGTAAAGGTCATCCCGAGCGAAGAATGTATCCCCCAGCATAAGCTACTTGTGTGCGACATGAGCTTATACAGAGATCCTAAGCGCAAGAAGGTTTACATACCCAAAAGGAAAGTGTGGCTGCTGAAGGACAAGGAAGTTAGGGATAGGTTTCATAATGAACTGGAGGAAATGAATAGAAATAAGGAAGCTAGGCCTAACGATGTAAATAGCCAATGGAACTTTCTTAAGCATAGCCTTATCGCTGCCACTGACAAAGTCTGTGGGAAAACAAAGGGTCACCCCAGGAATAAGACCTCTTGGTGGTGGAACGATGAGGTAGAACATGCTGTGAAAGAGAAAAGGAGATGCTTCAAAGCATGGAAGAAAGGAGGCAGCAGGGAGGAATACCAGGCAGCTAAACGAACTGCCAAAAGAGTTATTTACAATGCTAAAAATCGCATTAAGGACCTGGTCCTCGAACAAGTGTGTAACACTGACAATCCCAATGGGATCTTCAACCTAGCTAGGCGAGTTAAAAATGACAGTAGGGATATTATAGGTGAACAGTGTGTTAGAGATGATAATGGGAAGATTGTGTATGCAGAAAATGAAATCAGAGAAGCATGGAAGGTACACTATGAACGATTGCTAAATGTAGAGTTTGAATGGGATAAGGAACAGCTTAGTATCGAAAAACCAATATCTGGGCCCCCTCCTTTGATAGCACCAGCTGTAGTGAGCGACGCAATCAATAAAATGAAGGACGGTAAAGCTCCAGGTTGCTCCGACATTGTCGCTGAGATGATAAAAGCCTCAGGGGAGATTGGTGTAAACTTAGTCACTGAGTTGATAAACACCATTATTAAAGATGAGAAAATCCCAGAGGATTGGCTCAAAAGTGTAATAGTAAATATATACAAAGGAAAAGGGGATGCGCTAGATAGAGGAAATTATAGGGGCCTGAAAATGCTTGACCAAATCATGAAGGTCTGTGAGAGAGTCCTTGAGGGTTTGATCAGGCAAAGCATCTCTATTGATGATATGCAGTTTGGTTTTATGCCAGGACGTGGTACAACCGATGCTATCTTCATAGTCAGGCAGATACAGGAAAGATACCTACTAAAAGGCAGGGATCTTTACTTTGTGTTTGTGGACCTGGAGAAGGCCTTTGATAGGGTACCTAGAGATGTTGTACAGTGGGCTATGAGGAAACTTGGTGTGGAAGAGTGGCTGGTGCGTGTGATAATGAAGATGTATGAGGATTCGCGAAGTTCGGTGAGGGTGAAAGGTGTACTGAGTGATGAATTCGCAGTCCGTGTTGGAGTCCATCAGGGTTCAGTGTTAAGCCCCCTCCTCTTTATTATGGTCTTGGAGGCGCTGTCTAGAGTTTTTAGAGGCGGACTCCCGTTGGAACTGTTTTATGCAGACGATTTAGTCCTAATAGCTGACAGTATGCAGGATGCTGAGGCCAAATTCAGAAAGTGGAGAGAGGGCATGGCGAGCAAGGGTTTAAGAGTCAATATTAACAAAACCAAGGTTATGCATTGTAGTTTGAGACGAGGCAATGTGGAAAAGAGCGGTGCATACCCATGTGCAGTGTGTGGAAAGGGAGTGGGCGTTAACTCAATTCAATGTAGCATCTGTCGATGTTGGGTACACCATGGGAGTAAGCGCTGTAGTAGAATAAAGGGGCCCCTGCCGAAGGATAAGTCAGAAATAGAGAAATTTGAGTGCGTAGTGTGCAAAGGCGAGCTTGTGTTAAGTGATGATCCTGTGGCTGTGAATTTTGGAAATGAGTCTGGAGCTGGTGAACAAGTTTTGTTACCTAGGAGATACCATCTCTGCCGGTGGTGGGGCCGAGGCTGCCACTGTTGCTAGAATTAGGTGTGGCTGGGGGAAGTTCAGAGAATTGATGCCAATCCTGACCATGAAAAGAATGCCTCTCCCCCTGAAGGGAAAGGTGTATGCCTCATGTGTTAGAAGTGCAATGACGTATGCCTCAGAAACATGGGCCGTTAAAGTAGAGGATGTCAACAGAATGGAGCGTAATGAGATGAGAATGGTGAGATGGATGTGTGGGGCCAGGCTACAGGATAGAATAACAAATGTTGAGCTGAGGAGACGTTTAGGTATAAAGAGTATTAGCGAGGTGATGCGTACAAGTAGACTGGGATGGTATGGACATGTGGAGAGAATGGATGAACAAAATTGGGTGACAAAATGCAGGTCTGTGATTGTGGAGGGAGCTGCACCAAGGGGTGGACCGAGGAAGACCTGGGATCGGACTATACGCGCCGATCTCAAATCCAAGAACCTGACAAGTGAAGCAGCCCTTAACAGGGTTGCCTGGAATGCCGCCATTAGGACAAGAGACTGAAACTGCACTTATGTGTGGAACACTCAGTCTTAAAATGTTATGTATGTATGTATGTATGTATATGTATGTATGTATGGTAAATAAGGCGGCTCTAGCTATCTTGAATGTTACCGAATGCCCTTATAATCCATTTCCGCATATTGCCACCGGAATTATTCTATAATTGCACCTATACGAGCTAAACAAATTATTATTGTATTTAACAGGAAGGTACGATGAGGTAAGTGATGTGGTATAGGCCTAGGTGGCAATATGCGGAAATGGATTATAAGGTCATTCCGCCCCCTCTGACCCCCTTACGAAAATCTACGGTTACTCACTCCACCCCAACTGGATTTCTACTGTGTTACCCAACCAGCGGGGGTGTGGGGGCGGCAGCCCCCAACCATAATACTAGGATAGGTTAGGTTAGGCTAATGTCTCTCTGAAACATTGTAAAATCTGTGTCACATCTAGCCTAGATTGATAGACTGGTAGCATTCAAGTAGACTACTGCAGGACTCTTCTTCTTCTTACCTCTGACCGGGTATAGGCTATCCTAGTGTTTACTACCCTATACCCCTTTGAAAGGACATTAGCCTAACCTAACAACCTTACCTAACCTCACCTAGTATTATAGGTGGGGTCTGCCGCCCCCACACCCCCGCTTTGACTTAGATTTTTGGTGTATTTGTCTGTGAAGTGGGTATTTTTCAATTTGTTGATAACGAAAATCCTCCATGCGGAGTATATGGAGAAAAATATGGCGAATCTATTGGTGCCTATTTTCCCTAATAAATTGTTTCTCATAACGTCGCACTAGTGTCCTTGAATATTATCGATAGACTTTTGTCAGAGAGGGCGGAATGCCCTTATAATCCATTTCCACATATTGCCACCTAGGCCTATACCACATCACTTACCTCGTCGTACCTTCCTGTTAAATACAATAATAATTTGTTTAGCTCGTATAGATGCAATTACAGTACTGTATAGAAATTTACCCTTACTGTAATTGAATTGGAATTGAAGATTATTTATTTTACGAATGAATTGAATTGAATTGGAATTGAATATAATTATATTGACATTAAAAAACATGAATACCTACACAACTCAATCACCTGCAACACTCGTAACATACACTTTATAAGTACACAAGTCCAGCGCCCTACACATTATGAATCTACACATTATGAATCGAGAGAACTAGCCTATGACATAATTATACAATAAACGAACATTTCGCCCACATTACACACACGCCATAAACCCTCCACTTAGCTCTCCCCAACCTATATCCTGACTGGTCTCGTCAAATTGCCCCATAGCAAAACATGGGGCCGAGCTGTCTCGCCGTCGTGGCCGAGTTGTTCAAAAGTGGGCCGAGCTGTCCGAGCTGAGTTGTCCCATGGGCCGAGTCGTCCAGTCACCCTATTACAGTATTTTCCTTTAGTCCTCATCTGTACTAGGTACAGTACTTGTTTCACGTAGGCCTAGATGTGCCGAGATTATATTCTTCTCTATAGATATTACACAAATCAACATCAAGATTTTTGACAAACTATTGATTTTGACTGTACAGTATTTCCAGAATAGTGAAGATGCGCATGGGTCATCAGCTGTTGGTGGTGCTGGTGGTACAGGTGTGTCTGGCAGCCAAGGAGGATGTAGATACAGTAGACACAGAATCCGCGGCAGACAACGAGGCACAACTCAAATGTGATGCTTGCAAAATTGTGGCTTTCAAAGTAGGTTGCCTTGAGCTTTTTATATCTGGTAGTGGGTAGAACTGTTTTTCAGATGCTTATTTACTAAGAAACATTGAACAATATCTTTAAGCTAACCTATTTAAAACCTAGCCTAACCTAGTATATTAGTGGACTATTTATGAATGTAAAATGTAAAAATATATTGTAACATTACCAAATTATTGAGATATAAATACAGGTCAACCCGCTACACAGGATTATACCCTGGTAGCACATGAGCGCCGTTTCCTTTTGACTTTTATAAAAACATTGACTTGGGTGCTTATGAGGTAAAGTTTTAAAAGTGTGTCCAGTCGGGCGAGGAGGGTTAAGCTCCCCACCTGTCATGATAGCTTAATGCATAATGAGCTGAATTTCGATGTGAGTATCCTAGGTTCGAGTCCTCGAGTGCCACATGTATTTGTTGATTTCATTAATTGAGTTTAGATGTGAAGTTGGTTGGTGTTAAAAACATAATAATTCATAACGCTGACTATTTATTTATTTCAGTTTGGTGAAGCATTTGGTGAACTCCAAGATGAAGTGAAGGAAGATGAAATTCCAGCTGATGAAGATATTGTCAGTGTTGCTGAGAGTGTTTGTGACGACATTTGGGAAGGGTCAGTAGCTTAATAACAATAATCAGTGTTGTTGTTGTTCCCCATGCTGCCTGGCCGAACAGCCCCAAGGCCCCGAGCAAGGCCAAGGCCATAACCGAGCGCCCCCATAGAACCCTCCCTGCCGACCACAATAAAGCCACTCCATGGCGGGGAGCTGAGGAGGGTGCGGAAACGCCCGGGAAACCAAAGCCCCACCCAGGGCCCTATGCCCCTCAGCAATTATGAAGAGAAAGCTGAGGGGCAAAGGAAAAACGTGACACTTTGGCTTCCAATCTTGATAGATTGGGAGGTCAATCCACGGAAGAGACGCCGTCACTTGGTATCTAGAAAATAAATAAGTAAAAGGAACACCAGCCCATCACAATAATCAGTGTTTGTTAATACAGTAGCCTACAGGGTCTGTAATATCATACTATAGCAGTATTGCCTTATATACTAGGGCTATAGTCTATTCGCTATAAGTAGGCGAGAAATAATTACCTCTAACCTCTGTAACTCAAAAACGACTACAGTAATTGAGCTAATATTTCTACCATTTGGGAAGAGTCAGTCAAGGAATAGATCTGGAAATTTACTGCCAATTTGGTCTAGCCCTTTTTGAGATAAAGAGGATAGAGGTCATGATTTCTCGCCTACTTACAGCGAATAGACTATAGAGACCCTATTGCAACCACTGACTTTTGTTATCTCCGGACTGTACTTCTCCTGTGTGCTTGAGGGGGTAATGAGTGTGACTGCCATCAGAGGGCCAGCCTTGTTCTTCCTCAGAGGGACACTGAAGGGTCGTAATATAGCCCATAAGAACATTGATGCGTCATGGGTATTCATCTTATTCATTATCGCTATGCGTCTTACTTGTGCCGATTTTTTATACTATGAAATCATAATATAATGGTTGTTTCATTAGTCTTAATTATCAATATTGTTTTGTATATACCCAGGCACATACCCCATATCTGTGGGTGGCTGACTCGAGACAGAGACCGAACAGAAACAACATTTAAAGTTGGGGGAGACACTCATTACAGGCAACCTGCCTATTGTCTCCTCCATACACATAGAAAATAACAATACTGTATATATATATATATTGGGTGAAGGGAGACATGTGGATGACTAGATAGATATACAGTAGATGGGTAGATGGGTAGATAGAGAGAAAGAGAGAGAAGTGATACGCACGAGCCGACTTGGTTGGTTTGAACATGTGGAGAGAATGGATGATCGGAACTGGGTGAAGAAATGCCGGACTGTGAACGTGGGGGGAGCTGCGCATATGGGTAGACCTAGAAAGACATGGGATCAGGTACTCCAGTCCGATCTCAAAACAAAGAACTTGACAACAGAGGAAGCACATAACGGGGTTGCCTGGAATTCCGCCATTTAGGATGTGAGGCTGTAACCACACTCTCTGTGAACGAAATGGTGTGTGTGAGTATCCATGGTTTGAGTCCTTGGAGTGCCACATGTATTTGTTGTTTTCATTAATTGAGTTTAGAAGTTAAAGTTGGTGAAAAATATGTATGTATGTATTTTAAGTATTTCGTTTGACAGCCTGTACTGATTAATGGAATTTTGTGCACAGGTATGCTACGGCCAAGGTGGATGGAGAAGACCGAGTGAGTGGGCTGGGTTCTGAAATTGGGTTGGTGAAAGGAGCCGAAGATGATGGGCCTATATGGTCTCGCAGGTAACATGCAACTACTTATAATTTACTACAAGTACTTTCAAATAAAGTATCCTCAAAATAATTTAGTTCATTATTACACTATTCATTAATTAGTAAACAAAATTAACTAGCGATTTTGGTAAGTTATTTTGACTTTATATTTTCTTTGTCCCAGTTTTGGTTTGTAAGTTTTACAAATTTACATTGTAATTAACTTAAGTTGGTATGCGTTATTATATAAATCAAACAGATATAGTGCACAATAGTAAGAAGTAATTAAGAATTATATATTGCTTCCCTTGAAATAGTTTGATTTAAAGTTTCATTTTTCCATAAATCCAACTACAAATATAATTGAGGATTTACTGTACAATAATGTTCACAATAAGATTAGATGACAGATTCAAGTTATTAAGATCATGAGCCTGGTTGTTTGAGCTGTAACTCGGATTAAACATTATTGAAATCATAACTAAGATTAGAATTAAGTTTATTTTATAATACTTTTCTGCAAACACTAGCTAATTTCTTTGGAAAGCAGTGGCGCTTTCGACAAATATTTTTTTTTTAACTATTAATATATAAATTCTGTATTTGTCTTCAACAGGCTTCAAGATATGTGTGATGAGTTTTTAGCAGAGGTCAACGATGAGAAAATTCTGTTCCATTCCTGGGCCAGCGGTAATTCTCTGGAGGACCATATCTGCAGGTATGAATCACAGAGTTAATATTTATAACTTTATCAGGCCTTTATACCAGGGTGTGCGGAATTTCGGTGTGAGTATCCTAGGTTCGAGTCCTTGGAGTGCCACATGTATTTGTTCTATCTATCTATCTATCTATCTATATGCTCAGGCCCAATCCCCACTTATTTGTTGTTGTTGCTGTTCCCCAGGCTGCTTGGCCGAACGGCCCCGAGCAAGGCCAAGGCTATAACCGAGCGCCCCCATAGAACCCTCCCTGCCTACCACAATAAAGCCTGGGTGACCGAAGCCACTCCATGGCGGGGAGCTGAGGAGGGTGCGGAAACACCCGGGAAACCAAAGCCCCACCCAGGGCCCTGTGCCCCTCAGCAATTATGAAGAGAAAGTTGAGGGGCAAAGGAAAAAAGTGACGCTTTGGCTTCCAATCTGCCAACCTCTAGGTTGGCAGATTGGGAGGTCAGTCCACGGAAGAGACGCCGTCACTTGAGATCTACAAAATATATAAGTAAAAGGAACAGTTAGAGTTAGGGCATTTAATTTCAGTGAAAAACATGTCTCTAATTTAACAGTATACAATTTGTTTACACTTGGAACTGTCTTTATATTTGAATCAGGGGGTTAATATTATTTTAGACTTTTTATCCCAATAGATAATTTTTAAAGTTAGTCAAAGTTACAAATAAAAAAAGACATTATCTGATTGAAAGGGGTAAAATTTATTTTGTATGTGACCCCTTCCACAGAGGCGAAGGAACCTTTTCAGTGTGTGTGGCGGACGACTGGGGTCCCTGGCCAGGCGATGATTACGAAGACTACGAAGATGTTGGAGACTTTGACGACATACATGATGAGTTCTGATGAGTTTGTGAGGGTACAGTCGCGCTAATAAGTGATGTCTCAGCACCAAGTATGTTTTGGTCAATAATTGGTATCATAAATATTTACACATGATTTCTTCTTTTTGAGTGAGATATACAAACATGTTCCTACACTTACCCACCCTATTCAACATCTGACAGACATTAATACAGCACAGAGCAAGCCAAACGTAATGGCAGCTGGGACATAACTTATTAGCGCGTCCGTACAGTCACATGCTATAATAAGTATACATGCATTTGACTCTGAATCTTTATAGCCAAATAGAAGTATTGTGATTGTTTAGCACATTATATTTATCTTAAATGCATGGAAGTTCAATGTGAGTATCCTAGGTTCGAGTCCTTGGAGTGCCTCATGTATTTGTTGATTTCATTAATTGACCACTTGCTAGTTTTAAGCTATAAGGAAGTGAGAGTTATAAACATTGATATAAAATAGAAATACAATAATAATGTAGGTTTTTGATTGATAAAAGGTATGATGAATTGGGTTTTGTGTATTGATGAGTGTACCAAGATCATATTTTAGCTGGTCATTCTGCTAAATATCGATGTCTACAGCTCCAACTTCCTTATAGAACGAAACTCGCAAGTGGTCAATTGAGTTTAGAAGTAAAGTTGGTTGGTGAAAAAATATGAATGATTTAGCACTGTATTATCTTTATCTGATTAGGGTTGGATGCTGATTGAAGGGAGTGTACTTATTAATACTCATGAGTGTACAGTCGCGATAATAAGTGATGTTTCGGCATCAATTATGTTTTGATCAATAATTGGTATCAGCAATATTTACACATGCTTTTCTCTTTTTGAGTGAGATATACAACCATGTTCCTACACTTACCCACCCTATTCAACATCTGACAGACATTAATACAGCACAGAGCAAGCCAAACGTAATGACAGCTGGGACATGACTTATTAGCGCCACCGTACAGTATATCTCCATGTTCCCTTCTCCTCTTTCTTACACATTTTGATACTCTAGTGACCAAGGTGTTTGTATTAGCCATGTGTAGTTAATACTAATAGCATACTCAGTGGTCGTCGTCTATTTTAAGGGGAGACTGACCGTTTTTTTTTTTTTTTTTTTTTTTTTTTGGTCTATTAATTCATTTATTCCTTTATTTCTTATTTTGTTCAGTAGACCTCCATCAAGCTTAGAAAAACACCCCCTAGACCCCCCCTTCAAGATAAATTTGTACATTTTTCGGTAGAAAAAATTCCCGGCCAAAGGCCGGTTTCTCTTAATATTTCAGGCTCGCTTTTGCTCGCCAGGAAATAATCAACACCTAAATGGCACAAAAGGTGTTAAAATTAACAGCGAAATGGGACGAAAGGTGTTAAAATCGCCAAACTAATGGGCCGAAGGTCTTATAATTTCAAAAGAAATAAGGCTTAACGCGAGGGAGAAAGGGAGACCAGAAAAACGCCCCATCTCCCCTTAACCTCAACAGTCCATCGGCCTCACCTTTAGTCAATGTAAGAGTAACCCCTTCAAACAGATGCCAATTTATTATTTATATTTTGATAAATTGAAGATGAATCTATAAGTAATAACGGGTTAAGGGGGGTGACCTGTTTTTGTTCTGTCCTTTTCTATCTTTCTCTGGTTTGTATCCATTTGGCCCCATTCAGCCTACTGTTTTAAGACGTTTATCCCCATCCAGGTGTCAATTTTTACTGGTGAGCGGTAGCAAGCCAGCATATTTTTTATTTTTATTTGACAGCAGGCTAAATTTGTACATTTTTCGATAGAAAAATTTCTCCGGCGAAGCCGGACTTCTTCATATAATGCTGGCTCGCTATCGCTCGACAGGAAGAAATCGACACCTAGATGGGGATAAACGTCTTAAAATAGTTGGCTGAATGGGGCCGAATGGATACAAGCCAGAGAAAGAGAGAAAAGGACAGAAATAACAAAAAGCAGGTCACCCCCCTTAATTAACCCCTTCCTTACTGAGGATGTGTTTTGTGTTATTCCGGCTATCTGTAGACGATTTTATGCAGGTTGGGAGGAAACCGTGGTAGTTAAAATGGATAATGGATAATTTGAAGCCATTTTATTGTTACACGTCTTCCCTAAGCTGGATAACATCATCTGATAATATCTAGATTATAATGACAAGGACAACTCTGTACTAAAGGGGTTGGTTAATGAATATCAAATCTAACCCTTTGACAGGTTCTTCCTAAGTTGAATAAACTTGTCTGGAGGTAGTGAGAATTATACATGAATTAGTTTCATCTGTTTGAAAGGATTAAGTAATAATTACTAGTCTCGCACAATTACATATGGCGGAACTACTATTTTAAGTTAAGTTAAATTTTTATACTAATTTAATTATATTTACATGTAAATTGAAGTTATATCAACTGCTATATATTAGAGCAGTTGGTACAGTTAGAAAAGTAGTTACGGTTGTTGTTGCTGTTCCTCAGGCTGTCTGGCCGAGCAGCCCCAAGGTCCCGAGCAAGGCCAAGGCCACAACTGAGCGCCCCCACAGAACCCCCCCAGCCCACCACCAACAATGCCCAGGTGACCGAAGCCACTCAAAGGCGGGGAGCTGAGGAGGGTGCGGAAACGCCCGGGAAACAAAAGCCCCACCAGTAGTTACGTTACAGCAATAAGCTCCACTAAGCTACTCTGATGCCTGCCATTAACTTGCCACTCACACACAATACTGACCTCAACCTGTGATCAACCTCTATCAGGAGTTGTTGTTGTTGTTGTTGTTGTTGTTGTTGTTGTTGTTGTTCTTGTTCTTCTTCCCCAGGCTGCCTGGCCGAACAGCCCCAAGGCCCCGAACAAGGCCAAGGCCAATGAGTTGGCGTTTGCAGTTTTCTCCTTTTTAACCCCCTCAGACAGATCAGGGAAACTTGTTGATCTGTGGACCGACAACACACTATTTGCCACTATTGTATTTGAGTGAACTGTTATTTGTGGTACTGCCTGGCTCGGTAGGAAGTTGCCAACTATCTCCACAGTTAGTGTTGCCCTTCACCGAGCACCTGCACGCGATTATATACGCGATCGCGTATATAATAACTTAAGTTAACACTAACTTTCCCAAATTTATATACGCGATTGCGTACAAATCGATGTTTGGTCCAAACCATTTATATACGCTATCGCGTGTTAACTGACGGATGGGGTTAAGTGGAATAGGATCTTTTTGAGCCGTGAATCAGTTGAGAAAGCATACCCTATCTCTAGTAGAATAAGATCTTCGCTTTGTGTCATCATTTAGTTGTTAATTTTCTTTTTTAGTGACGCCAATCAATTATTCAGTTTCCTCCTTTAGCAATAATTGGCCATCTTTGTTATGCCATCAATCAATAAATAAATTTTGTTGTTATGATAAAATCCTCTACCCAACCTTAGCCATTTCTGTCTGTCTCTCTTCCTGTATTACTTTTCCTACTTCAGGGGCGGTAGGCTAGGAATCCTCCTATGTCATGATAAATTTTCAAACAACTTGTTCATTTGTGACTATGTTTATGGCTAAGAAGTTTTCTAAAGTATTATCATTATTACTGTGTGAAAGGTATTAAATTTGTGTAAATGTGCTTAGCTATATTGTATTGAGAAAGTTCAAAGTATTACACACAAGTATATCATCAATATATGTACAATTGCAGCTTAAAGAATTAGCTAGAGCTAGAGTATGTATGTTTTGCACCGTCACAGAATATATTTTATTCAATCCTCTTTTGATGATTGAATTGCCCACTTACTATTCTCTTGTAAATGGCAAAATAAAGAATACCGGTAACATGACGTAACTTCGGACGGGAAGGTAACTTCGGACACTCTAGAAAGCATATACAATGAACATTAACGTGTTCAAATCTAGGTTGGATAAAAGTAAATATGGAAATAGGACAACATAAGCTATGATATGTTAGTCCAAAATACTGGGAATTGGGAATATCCATTACGATACTTGTCTAAGTAAAATGGATTGATTGTAAAGTAACTAAGACAGGACAACATGAGCGCTGCTGAATTCCTGTAAACTACAAATAGGTAAATACAGTTATGGGATAAATACATGATGTTATGGAAAAACAAGTATGTCTGCGGTGTTCTTCCATAATGCAGAGTCATTTTTCCATAACTGTAGCTTACATACAGTACTGTTATCCAGAAGTGTCCGAAGTATAGCCCCCGTCCAAAGCTAGGGCATTTCACGGTATATATGGACCAGAAATAATTCCACTTAGCAATATGAATACTTATCTATATCAACTGTACAATTTGAAATGACATTTGAACTTTTGTATTGTATGACATAGGTAATAGTTAAGTTATTGGCAGTGTTAACCTACAACTATTCGCTTTTAATATAATTTATGCCTATCTAAATGTGTTCATTATATCTTACAACTTTAATTATTGACAGTATTTTACAGTTTGTTTATACAATTAACCCCTTCAACACTATGACCCCTTTTTACCTTTGATTCTGGCTAAAATTAGATATTGTTATGCAGCTTAAGAAGGAGCTGTGTTATTAAGCGGGTTTATAAAGATTGTATTTGCCCATTGGAGTCGTAGAGGTAGAGTGTAAACTAAAGAAAATCGTCTAATGGTAACCAGAATATGATAAAATTACGTCATGGTGGTGAAGGGGTTAAATAGGTTGAATAGTCTGTAGCTTTAATATCAGTATTGTCTGAAAGAAAGTGGAGAAAAAAAACAATATTAATGTCTGTATCTCAATTATTTAAAGACCTATTTACGGTGAAGTTTTGCGTGTTTATGCACTTTATTTATTAAGGGGAGGCAGACCGTTTTTCTGGACCCCCTTCTCCCTAATGTTTAGCCCCACTAGTTTTGAGATTATAAGACGTTCGGCCCATTAGTGTGGCGATTTGAAGACTTTTCAACCCATTTCTTCGTCAATTTTAAGACCTTTCGTGCCATTTAGGTGTCTATTATTTCCTGGCGAGCGATAGCGAGCCTACAATTTTAAGAGGAACCGGCCAAATGTCGGGAAATTTTTCTACCGAAAAATGTACACATTTATCTTGAATAGGTGTCTAGGGGGTGTTTTTCTAAGCTTGATTTGTAAATTTTTCTACCGAAAAATTTACAAAACGGTCAAGACAATAAAAGCTCTTTACTACTTCAAGTAGGAAAGAGCTTTTATTGTCTATAACATTACAGACAAAATTTCCTTCCAAAATTTCTAGGATCTTTTGACATTTAATCTTAGTACTGAACCCCTTGAAGCTCTGACACGTGTTAGCAGTCTTATTTTGGCTATCATTAGACAATTTTATGCAGCTTAGGAAGGATCTGTGGATATTAAAGGGTAAAATCATTAGACAATTTTATGCAGCTTAGGAAGGATCTGTGGGTATTAAAAGGGTAAAAACTATCTCAATCTACCCTCTGACTTCCATATACCCTTTCTAATCTGAATAAAATTGTCTAATAATAGCCAGAAAAAGAAAAAAAAAAAGGATCGTTAGGAGTCACAGGGTTAAAAATTGTTTCTCCTCCTTTAACTCTTTAAGTGAAAGTCCTTCCTTATGTTGAATTAAATCATCTGGAAGTTGTTAGCATTAAGGAAGAATTTGAATAATTTGGCAGGTGAAGGGTTAATATCAGTTACATTCTATGAGAGTCCATTGTTCTGTATCTTCTATGCTTTCCAAACCTTATAGTTTATATTAATGTACCTATTAAGTAACATTTGCATTACTGTTTAATAGTGCTTTATTAAAATAAATAATACAATTTTGAGTATCTACGGAATACCCTTGGTTAGGTACTGGTACATTTACTAATGGGGGACTTTTACTGGACCTCAGCATTTAGTGAAACTGTCTTGATAGCGTAATGCATAGTGCGCAGAATTTCGATGTGAGTATCCTAGGTTCGAGTCCTCGGGAGTGCCACATGTATTTGTTGATTTCATTAATTGAGTTTAGATGTGAAGTTGGTTGGTGTTAAAAACATAAACCAAAAGTGTGGCATAACATTAAGTGTTATGCCACACTTTTAAATTAAAGAGCGAGGTATATTTTGGTCGCACTTTCCAGCTCTGGCAGAACTGCCTGTAGCGAGTGCCTCCCCCAGAGTTGAAGGAGTGACAGGGCCAAAATCAAGGGACATTCGAGCCAAAATGCATGGACACAGAGTTTGAAGCTATTTCAGTCATTGGAAGAGAGAAAGATTGATTCTGGGAGAGAGTTCCAGAGCTTAGCTGTTGAATAGAAGAAAAACAGAGAGTAACATAAGATCGCAGGAAACTGCATAAGGCCATGCGGCCCACACGAGGCAGCTCCCATTCACACCATCTCAGGCATTCTCCCCAAGATCGACGCACCTGACAAATTCTACGACAAAGCCTTCAGCACAAATAGCCGACTAAAATATTTGTGTCTGAGGGAAGAAGTTGAATTCATCAACCTCTGGGACAACTTCTACAACCAGCCTACTCTGTTCCGCAAGGATGGCACTCATCTAAACCCTGTGGGTTCACCACGCATGGGTCGTCTCCTACACGAAGCAGTCCGCAGCCATGGATCAAAAAACGCCATCCGAGAAGAAGCAGCAGTGACATAAATCATCCAACGCCAAGAAAAAACCAGAGGCAACCGAGGACCACCAGCGATAAGGACCGAAGACAGCGAGGACCGAGGACAGCCATGAACATAAATGTAGATCCGACAAGAACCAAAAATATTATTAAAGAGCGTTCCGTGAGTTCTAAAATAACAAATTTAAAGGTTTTCTATGCAAACGCTCGTAGCATACGCAATAAATTTTCAGATTTAGAGGAGCTGGTGTTTACAGAAAATTATGATGTGATTGGCATAACAGAATCTTGGCTCAATACAGAAGATAGAGACTTTTTAGCAGAGTATTCACTTCCCGGTTATGTAATGTTTGAGAAAAGCCGAATAAATCGAAATGGAGGTGGCGTTTTACTTTATATCAAAGAAAGTCTTAACCCTACCCTCTTGTCAAAACCTCAAATTGTGAACGTCGACGCATCTTTTGTGCTAATAAAGAATAATAAAGGTACAAAAATAATACTTGCATTAATATACAGACCTCCAGCTCAATCAGTGCAAACTGACCGAGAAATTTACGAACAAATTGCAGATGTAAGTAACTCACAAGATACCGTAATTTTTGGCGACTTTAATTTACCTGTGACCAAGTGGGGCGATACTCTTACTTCACACTCCGGACATGACTTGTATACGAACTTGCAAGAGAGTTCGCTTTATCAATTTGTTCGAACGCCAACCCGTGGTAATAACGTTCTTGACATTGTACTTGCAACAAAAGAAGAATTAATAGAGAATTTGAATGCTGGTGATGAATTCAGTAACAGCGACCATCGTACGATAACTTTCACTTTAAAGTTTACTAGTAACGAACCAAATAGTAGCATCGAAAAAGTCCCTAATTTCAAGAAAGCAAACTTCCATAAACTTAGAGCTATGTTTAAAGAAACTGACTGGAGCTTTTTAATTCACAATAACGACATAAATACATCTTGGAAGTTATTCGAAGCCACTTACCTAAAAGCAGTGCAAGACTGCATACCATCGAAAATACGGCGTCCAGGCCATAATAATAAGCCCAAATGGTGGAATAAAGATATTTCAAACTGCCTGCTTGCTAAAAAATTTGCTAATGATAGATTAAAATCCTCACAAAATGACGAAGAACGGGTGAAATTTGTAGAGCTACGACGCAAAGCCAAAAAGTTAATTAAGCAAAGTAAAAAGACCTTAGAGTTACATATTGCGAATCAAAGTAAAACAAACCCGAAAGAATTCTATAGTTATATCAGAAAGAAAAAAGTAGTTACTTCAACTGTTGGACCGTTAGTCGATGAAAATGGAGAATACACCAAAGACGAAGTACAAATGAGTAATGCCCTCAATACTTTCTTTGCATCAGTTTTTACAACAGAAGACCTCAGTGATATCCCTACACCATCGCCGATTCAGATTGATAATTCAGATGTTCTAAGCAATATCACCGTTACAGAGAGAGAAGTATTGAATTGTTTAGATAAACTCAAGGTAAATAAAACGCCTGGACCTGATACAATCTCGCCTAGAGTTCTAAAGGAAGCTAAGGATGAGCTCTCCAAACCACTGACATTACTATTCAATAAATCCTTGCAGTCTGGAACTATGCCCGATCAGTGGAAGCTAGCCAACGTAACACCGATATTCAAAAAAGGCAGCAAATCCCTACCCAGTAACTATCGTCCAATTAGCTTAACCTCAGTTGTATGTAAAATGCTAGAAACGGTCATACGAGACAGACTCGTAAATCACTTACATACATACATACATAACATTTTAAGACTGAGTGTTCCACACATAAGTGCAGTTTCAGTCTCTTGTCCTAATGGCGGCGTTCCAGGCAACCCTGTTAAGGGCTGCTTCACTTGTCAAGTTCTTGGATTTGAGATCGGCGCGTATAGTCCGATCCCAGGTCTTCCTCGGTCCACCCCTTGGTGCAGCTCCCTCCACAATCACAGACCTGCATTTTGTCACCCAATTTTGTTCATCCATTCTCTCCACATGTCCATACCATCCCAGTCTACTTGTACGCATCACCTCGCTAATACTCTTTATACCTAAACGTCTCCTCAGCTCAACATTTGTTATTCTATCCTGTAGCCTGGCCCCACACATCCATCTCACCATTCTCATCTCATTACGCTCCATTCTGTTGACATCCTCTACTTTAACGGCCCATGTTTCTGAGGCATACGTCATTGCACTTCTAACACATGAGGCATACACCTTTCCCTTCAGGGGGAGAGGCATTCTTTTCATGGTCAGGATTGGCATCAATTCTCTGAACTTCCCCCAGCCACACCTAATTCTAGCAACAGTGGCAGCCTCGGCCCCACCACCGGCAGAGATGGTATCTCCTAGGTAACAAAACTTGTTCACCAGCTCCAAAGACTCATTTCCAAAATTCACAGCCACAGGATCATCACTTAACACAAGCTCGCCTTTGCACACTACGCACTCAAATTTCTCTATTTCTGACTTATCCTTCGGCAGGGGCCCCTTTATTCTACTACAGCGCTTACTCCCATGGTGTACCCAACATCGACAGATGCTACATTGAATTGAGTTAACGCCCACTCCCTTTCCACACACTGCACATGGGTATGCACCGCTCTTTTCCACATTGCCTCGTCTCAAACTACAATGCATAACCTTGGTTTTGTTAATATTGACTCTTAAACCCTTGCTCGCCATGCCCTCTCTCCACTTTCTGAATTTGGCCTCAGCATCCTGCATACTGTCCGCTATTAGGACTAAATCGTCTGCATAAAACAGTTCCAACGGGAGTCCGCCTCTAAAAACTCTAGACAGCGCCTCCAAGACCATAATAAAGAGGAGGGGGCTTAACACTGAACCCTGATGGACTCCAACACGGACTGCGAATTCATCACTCAGTACACCTTTCACCCTCACCGAACTTCGCGAATCCTCATACAACTTCATTATCACACGCACCAGCCACTCTTCCACACCAAGTTTCCTCATAGCCCACTGTACAACATCTCTAGGTACCCTATCAAAGGCCTTCTCCAGGTCCACAAACACAAAGTAAAGATCCCTGCCTTTTAGTAGGTATCTTTCCTGTATCTGCCTGACTATGAAGATAGCATCGGTTGTACCACGTCCTGGCATAAAACCAAACTGCATATCATCAATAGAGATGCTTTGCCTGATCAAACCCTCAAGGACTCTCTCACAGACCTTCATGATTTGGTCAAGCATTTTCAGGCCCCTATAATTTCCTCTATCTAGCGCATCCCCTTTTCCTTTGTATATATTTACTATTACACTTTTGAGCCAATCCTCTGGGATTTTCTCATCTTTAATAATGGTGTTTATCAACTCAGTGACTAAGTTTACACCAATCTCCCCTGAGGCTTTTATCATCTCAGCGACAATGTCGGAGCAACCTGGAGCTTTACCGTCCTTCATTTTATTGATTGCGTCGCTCACTACAGCTGGTGCTATCAAAGGAGGGGGCCCAGATATTGGTTTTTCGATACTAAGCTGTTCCTTATCCCATTCAAACTCTACATTTAGCAATCGTTCATAGTGTACCTTCCATGCTTCTCTGATTTCATTTTCTGCATACACAATCTTCCCATTATCATCTCTAACACACTGTTCACCTATAATATCCCTACTGTCATTTTTAACTCGCCTAGCTAGGTTGAAGATCCCATTGGGATTGTCAGTGTTACACACTTGTTCGAGGACCAGGTCCTTAATGCGATTTTTAGCATTGTAAATAACTCTTTTGGCAGTTCGTTTAGCTGCCTGGTATTCCTCCCTGCTGCCTCCTTTCTTCCATGCTTTGAAGCATCTCCTTTTCTCTTTCACTTTGAGGAAAATAACATTCTTAAAGATACTCAACGCGGCTTTCGTAAAAAACGTTCCTGTTTAACAAACCTCTTAGACTTCTTCCACGATATCCTCAACCTCTACGATGAGAGTAAAGCTGTAGATATTATATACCTTGATTTTCAAAAGGCCTTTGACAAAGTTCCCCACAAACGTTTACTGCTAAAACTAAAAGCGCATGGAATACAAGACGGTGTGTTGAAATGGATAGAAAATTGGCTCAGCGACAGAAAGCAAAGAGTAGTCATAAACGGTAAGGCATCTAAATGGACCAATGTAAGTAGCGGGGTACCCCAGGGATCGGTACTAGGACCAATTCTCTTTCTAATTTACATCAACGACATAAATGAGGGTCTCACCTGTACAATCTCAAAATTTGCTGACGATACAAAAATTGCAAATAGCGTACTCTCAAAAGAACAAGTTGACGATATGCAACACAATCTATATAAATTGTCATGTTGGGCCCAAATTTGGCAAATGAGTTTCAATGCGGATAAATGTAAAGTACTACATATCGGATACCTAAATGAGAAAGCAAACTATTCGATGAATGGCACTCAGCTTAAGAATGTAAACAGAGAAACCGATCTGGGAGTAACCTAAAACCGAGTCAACAATGTTCAAAAGTTGTTAAGAAGGCAAACAAAATAATTGGCTTTATAGGCAGGTCATTTGAGCATAAATCCAAAGAAGTTATCCTAACCCTTTACAATTCCTTAGTCCACCCTCTTCTGGAATACTGCGTTCAATCCTGGTGCCCTTATTACCAAAAAGATATAAACAAGCTAGAACGAGTTCAACGTAGAGTTACCAAAATGATACCTAGCCTAAAGAACAAACCATACGAAGAGCGTCTTAGAGAATTAAATCTATTTCCTTTAACCCAGCGCAGATTAAGAGGTGACTTAATTCAAGTGTTCAAAATCATCAAAGGCATCGACAATATGAACTGTAGTAAGTACTTCACTATCGACCAATCTAATTACACGCGGGGAAACGGTTGCAAAATTATTGGTAAATCTTTTAACTCACACGAATCTAAGAATTTCTTCTTCAATCGAGTTGTCAACTTGTGGAATGGGCTTCCCCGAAACGTTATAGACTGCATCACCGTTGATTCATTTAAACTCCGCCTAGACAAATATCTCGCATCAAACCCGCGACTGACTGCGTTTGTAAATGAATAACTTTATTTTATCCCCCCCTCAGTTACTAACCCATCTGTCCCCTACTAACTTCCTAATCCTGCCACAGACATTAGTTCCAGGGCAGTAATTCCCTTTCCAATGTTCCCTTACCCACTCTAAACCACTGTTTGGACACTTGATCCTCAGTGTTTTGGAGGACAAGCAACCTAGAAGGGTCACTAGATCTGTTGTTGCTTGATTTCCTTTGTACTCCTTTGTACTTTGTACACCCAGCCCAAACATTTCACTCTTGGGTTGGAGAGTTGCACAGAGTAGGGGAGGGATTGTGTTGCAAGATGGGTACCATGTGCCCTACGTAGAGGAGGTGGTATACACTGGGAGAGCTCTGAGGAACACTGATTATTGTAGTAGCGATAGAATAGCGGCAAAGAGAGAGTTGATGAGTGGACGGGAGTTAATGATACGAAAGACCTTCCTTTCTACTTTGTATAGGAGTGCGGTGTGAGAGCATCCTCCCCATACATGTGAACAATATTCAATACAAGGACGCACTGTGCCCCTGTACAGAGCAAGAAGCTGTGCAGGGGTAAAGAACCCCTTGAGGCAGTTGAACATGCCCAGCTTCTGGGAGGCTGCCTTAGCAAGACTGGTAATATGGTCCTTCCAAGTGAGAGCAGAAGAAAAAGAGACACCAAGAATATTGAGAGAAGATGAAGGATTGATTTTTGTATTGTTGAAGAATAAGGGATAGTCCTCTGGAAGTTTCGGACAGGTAGTTGTTGTTGTTGTTGTTGTTGTTCCCCTAGCTGCCTGGCCGAACAGCCCCAAGGCCCCGAGCAATTCCAAGGCCATAACCGAGTGCCCCCACAGAACCCTCCCCGCCGACCACAATAAAGCCTGGGTGACCGAAGCCACTCCATGGCGGGGGGCTGAGGAGGGTGCGGAAACGCCCGGGAAACCAAAGCCCCACCCAGGGCCCTGTGCCCCTCAGCAATTATGAAGAGAAAGTTGAGGGGCAAGGGAAAAATGTGATGCTTTGGCTTCCAATCTTGGTAGATTGGGAGGTCAATCCACGGAAGAGACGCCGTCACTTGAGATCTAGAAAATATATAAGTTAAAGGAAAAGTCAGATTAAGCTATGGGTATGGCAGAGATTGCTCAGCTCTCACTCTGATAGACCAGCCCATCACCACATGACTAGAACCCAATCCTCTCAGCATCAGCTAGGAAAGGTCCTAGAAAGCCGCCTTTGGCGGGGGGATAGCTCCCCTATTTCAACCCCTTTCGGGGTTGGGCACCCGCCCCGGACAGGTAGTAATTTTAAGATGGAGAAATTGGGGTTGGAAGCATTAACCCGGGAACTACTGGAAGACTCTTAAGAGTTCCCCCGGCGGACTGTGGGAAGACTCTTAACCCGGGAACTGCGGGAAGACTTAAGAGTTCCCCCGGCGGACTGCGGGAAGACTTAAGAGTCAGGGAAAAAAAAAATCAATTTAAAACACCGGAAAACAAAATATAATTTTTTTTTTTATTTTTTTTGCCCCTGGGCCATGCCAAATATCACTCCTCCACCTCCCCTTCTTCAGTTATCACCTATTTTCCCTGTTATTCCCTTTTCCTGTGGTCTATTTTCGTGCTAACATTAGCGAGTTGGTAGCAGGGCGGTGTCATCACTGTTAGCAAGCGAGTGCAAGAGAGAGAGAGAGAGAGAGACAGTCTCTCTCCAGAGGTGGAGAAATGTGGTGGGCTGGGAGGTTGCCTCAGCCATACATTGTGTAACTCCCGGCCTGTATCGCCGATTCTGACCATCCAAACGCTGTTTCCACTTGTTTTATTGTTGTAACAGGTTAATACCTTTATAATCAACCTATAATAGGCGCATATGGATAAGTATTAATGCTATTTATGCTAAAATAAATATTTTAGTGATGGGAGCAGCTCAAATACGTCAGCACAGGAGTGTGGTGTCTCATACCCCCCATGCGCACTTCAGAGGTTAAGAGTCGGGGAAAAAATCATTTAAAACACCCAAATTTTGTATTTTATTTATTTTTTGTTTATTGCCCCTGAGCCATGCCAAATATCACTCCTCCACCTCCCCTCCTTCCCCACTTTCCTCCCCTCCTTCAGTTATCACCTATTTTCCCTGTTATTCCCTTATTCTGTGGTCTATTTTCGTGCTAACATTAGCGAGTTGCAAGCAGGGCATTGTCATCACTGTTAGCAAGCGAGTGCAAGAGAGAGAGAGAGAGTATCGATCGACAGTCTCTCTCCAGAGGTGGAGAAAAGTGGTGGGCTGGGAGGTTGCCTCAGCCATACATTGTGTAACTCCCGGCCTGTATCGCCGATTTTGACCATCCAAACGCTGTTTCCACTTGTTTTATTGTTGTAACAGGTTAATACCTTTATAATCAACCTATAATAGGCACATATGGATAAGTATTAATGCTATTTATGATAAAATAACGATGTTAGTGATGGGAACAGCTCAAATACGTCAGCACAGGAGTGTGGTGTCTCATAGCCCCCATGCGCACTTCAGAGGTTAAAGGCAACAAGGTTTTCTCTGCCCACATTGGATATAGTAGTTAGATCAGCAGATAACTTAGATAAGTGTTAATTGTATGGCTTCTTTACGTTTGTTTTTGAGGGCTTGCTGGCTGGGGCGTTCTGGAAAACTAATTGAGTAGTGTACGATAGAGTCGTCTGCGTATGAATTGATGGGACTGGAGGTACAGTCGAGAAGATCATGTATGAAAATTAGAAAGAGAATGGGAGATAAAACAGAGCCCTGAGGAACACCGGAGTTGATAGACCGAGGAAGTGAGCAATGGCCGTCCACAACTGGAGCTATATGGAACGGCCAGAAAGGAAATTGGAGACAAAGGCACAGATGGAGGGATAGAAACCGAAGGAGAGTAGTTTAGAAATTAAATATCAAAGGCCTTCGATATGTATAGTGCAATAGAAAATGTCTCACCGAAGTTCCGAAAGGAAGATGACCAAGAGTTAATAATTAAGATATGAAAGAAGATCACCAGTAGAGCAACCCTTAACCCAAGAACCGCGATAGGCCTCTCTGGACGGTCGCCATAGCTAACGCATAGGCCTCACAGAAGCAAGACCATAACAAAATCTTCCAAAACACCCCAGGGGTTCTCAAAACAAAGGAATATGTCATTAGGTGAGATAATTCCCCTCTAGTACTTCCTACCACTCATGCACTCCACTCCAACAGTGCAACATGCACTCCTCACCATTTATGCAACCTTGCCAAGCCAAATTAAGCCACCGTGGTGAGGTACTACAGCTGGAGGTTGTCATCGTCCCCATTGGAACAGGTGGGTCCTGCAGTGAATTAAGCAAGGTTGATGGTGATGATGATATTCATATATAATCAGAAAATTACACGAAATATAAAATATGGTAAAAATATTTGTTTGCGTCTGTTTCCCCGGCAATGTTTGATAGTGAGGGCATCAGTCGAATATTTGTTTTTAGATTAAATCGGTATTTTTTTGTTTGTTAAGTGCTAACAAGTAGTTTAAATTATTTCTGAGCATCATACACTATTAAGACCACTGCTTACAGGTATCGTTAATGTTGTCTACTCCATAAAATAATGGTGCACAATTAAATAAACTAGTTAGTGTGGCAACTGTACAGCGAATGTCTACGTGTTGTGCAGAGAACAGCTGTTGTTGGGAGTGTTGCTGAATTCGCCCATTTCTACAGCCAAAATGTTAAAATCAAGACTTATTCAATTGGTTTTCTCCTTATTAGTGGTAAGAGAGTGTGTGTGAAATGTGAGCGGCTTGGTGTGGGGTGTAAATAAGGCAGGAGAGGGTGGAGTTAAGGTGGGAGGACAGTCAAAAGTTGGCATCTCCACATGTAACTCAGGAGCTGGATTATTTTGACTGTTTTGACAGACGTGGCTGTTACACAATCTACAGGTGTTTTACAGATCAGCATAGGCAAAATGTGGGCTCCTTTATAAACATGTTTGGGTACATTTTTACCTTGTGATAGCCTAGAGTTTTAGCATTTATTTAGCCTAGCCTATTGTTTATTTATTTTGTATTTGTTTTTTGTTTTTTGTGATAGGCCTAGGCTACAGTGCAGTGTTGTTTTATAGCAAGGATTGCAGGAAATGAGCGTAATTATTTTCTATAATGGCTTCCTCTCGACTCCCATATAGGCTAGGCTAAACTGAATCAGTGTGTCAAACCAATACAATGTGAATGGGATAGGCTAGTCTTTCTTTTTCCTAAAATCAGGCCTAGTCTTTGCATGCGATTCAGCAGCAAGTGCCAAAGGCACAAGCTCTAGGGGGTCTGGGTGCATGCTCCCCCAGATTTTTTTTTAAATTTAAAGCATCAAAGAAAGCATTTCCTGCCTTGTTTTTGGTAGTGGAGAGGGTCTAAAATGGGTAATTTTTTGAAAAGACTCGCAGCATTATTATACATAATTTATTAGGGAAAGTGAAGCTCTATGGAATCCTTAACAGACCTTATAATATACTCACATTGATTCCACTGTGGGAGAATAGTTTTGATAGTTAACTATAGTTTTGATGTAACCTAGCCCTGCCTCTAAAACTGCTGTGGAGCAAGTCCCTCCAAACTGGATATGTACCACAATCCCTAAAAGAAGGTAATGTCACACCAATACACAAAGGGGGTAGTAAAGGCATAGCCAAAAATTACAGACCAGTGGTGCTGACGTCACATCTTATTAAAATCATAGAAAGAACAATACGAGCTAAGATGGTCAGCTTCCTGGAAGATAACGAGGCGTTCAACGAGGGGCAACATGGCTTTAGAAAAGGCCGCTCCTGCCTCTCCCAACTACTATCACACTACGACAAAATCCTACAGGATATTCAAGACGGAGAAAATGTAGACGTCATATATCTAGATTTCGCCAAAGCTTTTGACAAGGTGGACCATGGGATCCTTCTACATAAACTCAAATCACTGGGAATAGGGGGAGACCTTGGAAGATGGCTCCACAGCTTCATCACCAACAGAAAATAAAGAGTCACGGTTCAAGGAAGCCTATCAGAAGCAGGTGGGGTCATCAGCGGAGTACCACAAGGATCAGTACTGGGACCTCTCCTATTCCTCATCATGATACGAGACATCGACAGGGACCTGGAACACTCAACAGCCACATCGTTTGCAGACGACACCAGACTCATGAAGAAAATCACCTCACAACATGATGCTCAGCTACTACAACAAGACTTGGACAAAATCCTGAAGTGGGCAGAAGAAAACAACATGGCCCTAAACGGAGACAAGTTCGAGCTTCTAAGGTACGGGAACAAGAGAGCACTACAAAACGACACCAACTACAAAAGTGGACAGCAAGAAATTACCGCCAAGGACACAGTGAAGGACTTGGGAGTAAATATGAGCAGTGACGCCACTTTTTCCCAGCATATTACCAAAGCCACAACAACAGCAAAACAAATAGCAGGCTGGATCCTGAGAACCTTCCACACAAGAAATGAGAGGTGTATGCTAACACTGTGGAAGTCACTGGTCCTACCACGACTGGAGTACTGCTCCCAGCTCTGGTCTCCACAAAAAGTAGGAGAAATAACAGAAATTGAAGCCACCCAGAGGACATTCACCAGTAAAATCCATGGGTTTCAACACTTTAACTACTGGGAGAGACTTAAGGAGCTGCAGCTGTACTCACTTCAAAGACGTAGGGAGAGATACATCATCATCTACGTCTGGAAGATTTTGGAAAAAAAGGTACCAAATCCAAACATCCAAGAGACTCAGCACCAAAGGCGAGGGAGGCTGTGCTATGTGAGGACTACGCCGGGATCAACACAAAAAATCAAATCCCTGATCCATCACAGCTTTACATACAATGGAACCAGACTGTTCAACTGTATACCAGCCCCTCTCAGGAACATGACCGGGGTGTCTCCAGACACCTTCAAGAAACACTTGGACATGTGGCTGGCCAAAATACCGGACCGGCCACCAACACCAGGATACCCCAGCACCAACTCCAACCGACTTCTGGAATGGAGAGTGGAAGAAAGGGAGCTGCCTGGTCGCAGTGGAGCCCCAGCTCAACTGTGTCACTAACGGACGGAATACAACTAAGTGTAACTAAGTGTAAGTGTAAATACTACCGCAACTACGAATCTTGTTTCCGAGACCTAGTATATTAACCTAACCAAACAACCTAACCTAACCTAACCCTAGAGTGCCCTAGACCCAGTACGTGGGATACAACACTCTAGCCCTTGCAAGTTGCATGCCAGCTACTGTGGGTTCATATATTAGACATACGGTAACATCTTTGTAGAACATAACACTTTACCGTAGCGAGTGTACTCCATTTTGAACACGTCCGTAGCAGAGCTCTCAAGATTGCGGGACTGAGTTTGTTTACGCGCGGGACTATTTATATCGACAAAATCGAGTTACAAAACTTATCAAAACTATTCTACCACAACGGAATCTATGTGAGTATATTATAAGGATTCCATAGAGCTTCACTTTCCCTAATAAATTATGTATAATAACGCTGCGAGTCTATTCGCGATAATTATCCTAAAATGTTATGAATACCCTAGGCCTAGCCTATACTGAATCTATATTTGGAAAATATTACCTAAACTAGCGGGATGGGTGTAGATTCTGGGCGTACGGTCGTCATGTTTACATAGAGCGATCGCTGTGGTTAAGTTCGCGTCCATTTTGATAGCAATTATTTTCGTTTATTTGCCCAATGTTGGCAATATATATGATGATGACAATATGTCATGGGGGGTGAGGGGGGGCAAAGCCCTGTAGTGTAAACAAGGCTGGCGGTAGGCCTATGCCCGAACTCTACATTCTACCCCATATTATTGTATCCAATGGCATTCAAAATACAGTAGACGGGAACATGATTGCAAGCGTCCGACGCCTCCCAGCTGCCGCCGCCGTCATGTTTACATTTGTCAATCGCTGTGGTTAAGTTCGCGTCTATTTTGACGGCGATTTTTTTCGGTTATTTGCCCCCTGCTGACAATATATATGATGATGACAATATTTTGTGGAGGGGTGAGGGGGGAGGGGGCAAAGCCCCCCCCCCTCAACATATTATTGTATCCAAAGGCAGTCAAAATAGACGGGAACATGATGGCAAGCGTCCGACGCCGCTCCGCGTAGTGTAAACAAGGCTGGCGGTACGCCCGAACTCTACATTCTACCCCAAATTTTAATATGATCTTTGCAGTATCCTTATTCTATAATAGCCTTCAAGTATTGAGAAAAAAATAGGGCAAGGATGTACGGTAGTATTCGAGCGTACCGCCCGCCTTGATTACACTACACAGATGCTTGCAATCATGTTCCCGTCTGTTTTGACTGCCGTGGGATACAATAAGGGATGGATGTAGTTACCGGGTGTACCACTACCGACATACAACATAAATCATCTATAAATACTTATAATAAAATAAATAATTATAAATCTATAATACTAGGTTAGGTTAGGTTAGGTTTTTTGGTTAGTGAAATGCTGGGTGCGAAGGGAATTTCTCTGTCCTGAAAACTCCCCAGGCCCACTTAGGCCCCCTTTCCTGGGGCCTGGTGTGGGACTCGAACCTCTGAAGGGAGTTTAACCCTCCTAAAAACCCACAGGTTTTGAGATGCCTTGGGTGGGGTTCGAACCCTGGTTAGTGACCATGGCCTCCATAGGTCAACCAGGCCCGCGCGCTAACCCACTGTACTACCACGGACGTACAAAAGTATAGTAACCTTTGTTCTCTTTGTAAGAACCAGGTGATAGTCTCATGGTGATTCACGTGATGAGTTTATTGGACTTCCCATCAACGACTATTTTACACTATACCAGACGTCAACTCGGGTAGTACATTATTGAGGTTACGGGATATTTTCGAGGGCATTACAGTTGGGGTAATGTATTTTTGTATTCAAAGGCAGTCAAAATAGACGGGAACATGGTGGTGAGAGTCTGTGTACTGTAGTGTAAACAAGACGGGCGGTACACCCGGTAACTACATTCTTGCCTACAATAATAGGTTGAGAGGAGGCGACGTGCTCCACTTTCTGCGTGGCAAACTCTACATAGGCCTAGATCAGTGGAATACTGCGCTCTCCACCAACCAAGTTGCAATATAACTCAGGATCATGACATACAGTACATACTCCTTTACCCCCATTCTAAAAGTAATAAGTCCCAGCATAGTCCCCAGCATATTATTATTATTATTTTTTTTTGTTATACCCAAAATGGGGTGTCCCGGGGTGGTCTTTCTACTGCCAACTACTGTTTATTTTCCCCACACCCTAAGGTTCCATGTATGCATATTTGATTCCCCTACGAGCCTTTTGAGTGATATATAATACAGTAATTTATATAAGGGCAAAAATAGCCAACAAGAGGGGTTCATCCCAAGAGCTCAATGGGTTAAAGACTTAGTGCTCCATAAAACTGTACTACAGTATTTCAGTTTCATGTCCTAATGGCACATGATAGTATAATACAAGGTGAATATTGGTACTGTCTTGATAGTGTAATGCATAAGTGCACGGAATTTCGATCTGAGTATCCTAGGTTCGAGTCCTTGGAGTGCCACACGTATTTGTTGATTTCATTAATTGAGTTTAGAGGTAAAGTTGGTTGGTGGAAAAAACATAATGATTAACATCCTTTTTTGAATTTTTAGGTATTATGCCAGTTGAGGAGAAGTGAGGGAGGAGCATTACAGCTGGATAACTCAAATTTTGACAGTATCATTGGTAAGTTTTACTGGGTTGCCTCTTTACCACCTTCACTGAATCACTATAGATGCTCTAAACATATTACAATTCTGTATAAGTATGGATATTATAATATGAAGAAACCAGTATGAGGCCAATAATGAATATATAACTGTTTTTAGACTTTAGTTGGATATTGGACATTCAGATATATATTAGTTTAAGAGTATTGTACTGAAATCAATGTTTCATTCTATGATATTCAATGTCTCCCTAATGGAATGAAAATGGGATGAACACATAAGAATGGAGATTGATATGAAAAAATGCTCCCTAATCAGTCCAGCTTGCTTTGACCAAGATCGCTTGACAGCATTCCTTTGTTTACATCTGAATGCCCTATGTCCAACATCCAACTGTTTTCAGGTGGCTCTGTAAATTTTAATGTTTATTTTGCACAGGTAACAATGAACTTGTGTTCATCAACTTTTATGCTGACTGGTGCCGCTTCAGCAACATTCTGGCACCCACCTGGGATGAAACAGCTGATAAGGTTCGCGAATTTTTCCCTGATGAAGGCAAGGTGGTGGTGGGGAAGGTGGACTGTGATGCTGAATGTAAGTTATATTTTATACTTGTCATCACTTCTCATATTTAAAATCCTTGTATACTCAAGGACAAAAGTTATGTACTGTAGTACTGAGCTGTACCATCAGAATGTCAACATTGTTTTTGCTTTGCATTTCAGAAAATAACTTTATAGCATACCTGTATAAAGATTTTCTATTCAAACTATGTTCAGGTGTGTCTACATAGCATACCTGTATAAAGATTTTCTATTCAAACTATGTTCAGGTGTGTCTACAAGATTTTAATTTAATAACTTTTGACCTTGGCTGTACAGTCCATCCTCGTAGTACAGTCGCGCTAATAAGTCATGTCCCAGCTGTCATTACGTTTGGCTTGCTCTGTGCTGTATTAACCCTTGTCTAGCGGGGTGTTTTGGGCTCATTTGGGCATATTCAGGCCCTACTGCATGATAAATCAAGCATCTGCATGAAAAAAAAATTATTTAGCAAAAAACTAGGCACTAAAAGCTTCAAAATGAGACCAGAAAGAGCTACGTAGCACTCGTGGTTCTCTTGCAGTGATGCCACGAACATGGGAGTTTAGCATATATCGGTATATTTTTCCCAGCTATGCTCACTACTGGCTACACTGCCGGCCTCTCGAGAACACAGGGAACATGAGTTAATGGGCGGCGGTAAGCCCTGGGAGTCGGCTGTCTGGCCCGCTGTGCTCCCGGCCATTTGCACTCGATTTTAACCCTTTAAAAGCCTTAATAATGCTCCTAACTTGCTGCAAATTGGTGCACGACTTAAGTCGAGCACCGCCAATAAGGGGTTAATGTCTGTCAGATGTTGAATAGGGTGGGTAAATGTAGGAACATGTTTGTATATTTCACTCGATATGAAGAAATGAAGCTTAGATATTGCTGTTACTAATTATTGATCAAAACATACTTGGTGCCGAGACATGACTTATTAGCGCGACTGTACACTGTTATGTAGGCGACACTTGGCGCTGTGTGCTATGAGCTATATGTTTGGATGTTATGAGGTACTTATAGTAGACACTTCTCCAGAAAAGCATGGACATATTTGACACTAGCTAAAACGATTAACTTATAAAAAGTATTTCAGGAGTGCAGTAATTAATATTGTTAACTAATATGTATAAATATTTCTCTTGTGTTGATGAGCAGCCAGCATTGCATCTCGGTTTCACATCACAAAATATCCGACTCTGAAGCTCCTGCGTAATGGTCAAGCCACCAAGAGAGAATATCGTGGTCAGCGCTCTGCCGATGCCTTTGCCGAATTCGTCAAGGAACAGCTGCAGGACCCAATTAAGATCATTGAGTCTCTCGATGAACTGCCCACCATGGAGGTATGTCTTGCACGTGTGATTTATTTATTTTTTCCTATGTGTATGAAAGAGACAAAAGGCAAAACTGCCTATAACAAGTGCCCCCCCCCCCCCCCAAAAAAAAAATTATAAGATTGAAAGAGTAACAGGGAGCCAAATTCAAGGTGTGTTGGAGTCAAAATGGGGTAGGATGTAGTGAGCGGGCGTACCGCCATCTTTGTTTACATTACGCGTAGTGGCGTCGGACCTTTCCCATCATGTTCCCATCTATTTTAACCTAACCTAACCTAGTATTCATGTAGTAATGACAGGGGGCAAATAGCAGAAAATATAGCGTCGAAATAGACGGGAACGTAAGTGCGACCGCGGCGATCGCCCTATGTAAACAATGAGGACCGTACGCCCGAACTCTACATCCATCCCTCAAAATGTCTGAACACACAGAGCTTGAAGCAGTTTAAGTCATAGGATGAGATAAATTAAAATGTAAAACTTGCAAAATAAACCAACCAAAACTGGGAAGAGACGATGTAAAGACAAAAGAATAATCAAAACCGCTGTGTGGAAACAATGCTTTAGCAAAATCAAATTATGAAATATAAGAAATAAAATAAAAGACAGGTTAAGAGAGAGAGTTCCAGAGCTTACTTGTCAAGTAGAAGAAAGACTGGGAAAATAGATTCACTCTTGGTTACCGAGTCGGACAGAATAGGGGTGGGAATGTGTTGAAAGTTATGTGCCTCCTACTCTCCATAAGGAAGGGTATACACTGAGAAACATTTATTATAATAGCGGTAGAAGAATGAGAGAGATTGTAGGGAATTCATAAGACGAGGTGAATTATTAAGTCAAAACGCTTTTGACTCTACCCTTTAGAGAAGAGCGTATGGGTGAAACCTCCCCACAGTCCACACATGCGAACAATTATAATGTAAAACTTACAAAATAAACAGCCAAAGCACACAACAATAGTAATGAATATGTATATTCAAAAGTAACTGTGAAATTAGAAATTTATGTAATTTTATTCCACAGGACACCAAGAGAGCTGTGATTGGGTACTTTGAGCAGAAGGAGGGTCCAGACTATGAGATCTTCCGTAAAATGGCAATCAATTTGAAAGACGACTGCCAGTTTCTTGCTGGCTTTGGGTGAGTGCAGTTTCATGGCTTGTGTTTCTTATTAATTTTTGTATTTTGTTTAGTACTGTATGTACAAGGTTTCTCTTGACACTTCTGCTTTAATTGCCATTCTCCTCCTGTTCATAGTATTTTTTTTTATATGCATCTGAAAGATGGTGATTCTTGCCGAACACCTCATTACATGACATCCTCTCCGACTCTTTCAATTTCACCCCCATTCGTCACTTTCTGAGAGCTATAAATTTATACAATGACATATGACTGCTGACGAATATGTGACTTAAACTCTGTACCACCTCCTCCAACACTAGCCTTAAGAGAGCCTAGGCTCAGTGAGATAGTATGAAATAAAAGCATCGTCAACAACAATATGAAATTTAGCTGTTAAATTTCATACAGTCATGCATTACTGTACAATTTGCTAATCTACTATGTGGTACAATATATATTAAATATATTTTTGTATAGGTATAGATAGATAGATAGATAGATAGATAGATAAATAGATATATAGTTAGATAGGTGGGGATACCCATCATTCACATTGTGTGGGTATGATTTGGTCAAAGAATTTGTTTTTATTACTAAGTGTGCCAGATGAGTTGATCCGTCATACTTTCCAGCATTATGTCAGTGTGGTTGACCTATAGCTGAGGGTGACACTAAAGATATACAGCCCTGTATTTATTTATTTTTTTATTTTTTTTTACAAGCTGCTCGTTAGACTGATACCGCATTTCTCATGGATCACTAACTTTTTAATTTCTTCAGTAGGATGATGTCCTTTTTGCCTTATATGGTGAAACACATACAATAGCACTGGATATATCAAAGGCATTTGATAGAGTCTGGCATCAATCCTTATTGTCGAAGATGTCACACTACGGCCTTGCATCATTAGTTCCACTAATTTCTTCTTATCTTCATAACAGAAAAATATGTGTAATGGTAGATGGCCTTTATTCTCAATTTCACTCAATAAATGCTGGTGTTCCCCAGGGATCAGTTTTGGCCCCAACTCTGTTCCTCATTCATATCAATGATATATCTACCACTCATAATCCAATACATTCCTACGCAGATGACTCAACACTCCACAGTTCCTTCACATTTACCAATTCTTTCACCCAACCCGATCTTATAAATTCAAAAATAAACACTGCAATTTCTCTGAACCAGGACCTTTCTAGAATTAATGAATGGGGACAAAAGAATCTAGTTTCTTTTAATGCACAGAAAACCAAGTATGTGTACATTCAATGTTCTAACTGACAGAATCTCACTGACTCCCATATATTTTTTAATGATGTAAATATTCCCACTTCCCCTAGTATTGACATTCTCGATGTAACATTAACTACTAACTTGAGCTGGACACATTATGTTAGAAGCATTGCTAAGAATGCCTCTAAAAAACTGGGACTCATGTACAGAGTTCGAGAATTCTTCACTGACGAGCAGTTGGCCGTAATATATAAAAGTTATGTGCGTTCTCAGATGGATTACTGTTCACCTCTGTGGAGTGGAAGTGGAGTGGTTGCATTGAGGCAGTTGGACAAAATTCAAAATAAAGCTATTAGATTAATCAATAACCCTGCAATCACACAGGACCTTCCTACATTATCCATACGAAGAAACGTTGCATCCCTTGCATTATTCTACAGATATTTTCACAGCAATTGTTCCGAGGAACTTGCTTCAATTGTGCCGCCTCTCCACATCTTTCCCCGTAGAACTAGGGCAGCTGAGAGCGCCCATGAATTTACACTTTCTCCTCCACAATGCAGAACTTCTGCTTATCAAAATTAATTTATCCCTAGAACTACTACTCTTTGGAATTCACTTCCCTCGAGTTGCTTTCCACAAACTTACAATCTACAAAAGTTTAAATCCAGTTTTTACAAACATTTTATGAATGGAGGATGCCTTTAGGCACATGGACCTTTTTGTTTTATCTGTGTTTTTCCTTCCTCCGTTCATTGTCTTTAAAAAAAAAAAAAAAAAAATCTGGTTAACATTCGACTATTTTATGTCGTTTATAAAGGACATATTTTATTCAGATAGTTTATTAGGATCATGTGTTACCCTTTCAAGTCTCAAGAATAGATTATGAGCTAAAGAAAATTGTCTAGTGGTTACAAAGAATAATCTGTATATACATACAACAATTTAAAGACCAAGTTTGTGCGGGTCTAGTCTCACATCCTAATGGCGGTGTCCAGGCAGCCCTGTTCAGAGCTGTCTCGCTAGTCAGGTTTTTTTAATTCAAGATCTGACCGTATGGTATGCTCCCACATCTTTCTTGGTCTACCCCTCCTTGTTGCAGCTCCCTCCATATTCACGGATTTGCATCTATTCACCCAACTTTTCATCCGTCCTGTCAATATGCCAAATATTATTATTAATATTAATTTATTCGTTATTCCAAATGTAGTGATACAGTGAGAAGTATGCACCCGGCCGGTGAGAATGTGATAGCGTTCAAGGCTTCAGTGACCAAGGAAGATGATGCCTTCATTGGTAACATCAAGTCTTATGATGAAGTCTCCATCTGGGCCACCGAGCGATGTATTCCAATGGTCCGAGAAATCACATTTAAGGTAATGTAATGATAATAGTAAGTTATTTGTTTGTCAAAAGTGCTACATGTACCAAGTACAGTATGTCATAAAACTAAATTAACTAAAAGACATTAATCCCAAGCCTAACCATAATTCTAATTCACTTGGATATAGATTTAATGTAGTATCCCCAGAACTAATACAGGTACAGTACTGTACTTTTTAGTGATGTAAAAAGAAAAAAATCCTTTGGAAAAAAGACAAAGATAAAAACATTATTTTTTTTAGTATGCGTAAATTATTGTGTTTTTTACACCAACCAACTTCACATCTAAACTCAATTAATGAAATCAACAAATACTGTACTAATAGAAAGGCAAGTTGTTTGTGTATTATTAAGATTGTTGTTGTTGTTGTTCCTCCCTAAGCTGCCTGGCCGAACAGCCCCGAGTCCCTGAGGAAGGCCATGGCCACGATCGGGCTTTCCCACAGAGCTCTCATTGAGTGTAGATTGTGTTGTTGGCGTAAGTGGTTGTGTGAAATGCAGTCTTCTATGATGTGTTTAATGGTATGGGGTGCTGTGTTACATCCCGGGCAGGCGTCGACAACGGAGTCATCCAGTCTCTTCTGATAGCTCAGGAGAGCTGGATGGTGTCCGCATCTCAGCCTGGCCAGGTGGACTCTGTCCTCGCGAGGAAGGATAGATTTCGGGAGGTCGTGCATGCAGCTGCGTGTTGTCTGTGAGTGAGTGGATGGATCGGTGAGAGATATGAGTATGGATGTGCTTCTGGAAGTTGGTTCGGGGTGGGCAGGGAGGGAGAGAGGACAATAATTGTGTGTGATACCGTGTGCTGGGTGTTGTTTTGATATTTCTTGGTGTCTGTGGGTGTGTTGCTATGTAGTTTAGTGGGTGGTCTTGGTTCGTGGAGGCTGCTGCCAGGAATTGAGTGCCTCTCATGTCCAGATGGTCTTTGACTTTGAGAATTTTGGTTTCTTGATGTAGGTGATCTATTAAGATAGTTAAATCTATACAATAGACTTACTTAACCCGCTGAGTGCCAGCCAATTTTGACGGTGTGCTTCTGCCAGTGCCAGATTTTTTTTTTTTTTTTTTTTTTTTTTTTTTTTGGCTAAATCTATCAAGTTGGGAGAGAAAGGAAGGATAATGGTAAAAAAAACACTCCCCTTGTCCATTTTCGCCAGAAATCAGGTCCCCGATGGTCCCGAAAGTAGCTGAAAAGACACTATAGACTACAGAGACTTATGGTATCGGAATGTATGGGTGGGAGGGTGGTTTTGGGGTTGGTGGGGGGAAGGTAGAAGGGTAATTGACTTGTGTTACACATATGAAGCGGATTGGTGAGGTAGTTTCGCCACCACGGATTTTTCTTTTTTTTCCCTTTTTTTTTCCTTTCTACGCTGGAAGTGGGTGGTGGAGGGAAGACAGAAGGGTAAGAGACTTGTCACACAAATATGGAACAGATTGGTCCAATCGTTTCGCCGCCACAGATTTTCCTTTTTTTTTCCTTCTGACGGGACCGACAGTCAGCGAGTTAGTGGTAGGAGGGATTTGGGATTTTTGTGGTGGGTAGCCAAAAGGGTAAGGTACATGTGGTAAAAATATGAAAGCCATAGGTGCAGTCGTTTCGCTGCTACAATTTTTTTTTCGGCGAGGATGTATATATACGTCCCTGGCACTGGGCGTGACAACACCCTAGGACGTATATATACGTCCCTGGCACTCAGCGGGTTAAAGGTTGTATTATATATACTCCTGTACAGTATTTTGTGATTAATACATTATTTACTATTAATATTAATAATGCAGAATTGCTGATTAACCCCATATTAGGGCTCATTCAGGCACTCCTGATTGATTAGGCACGTGTCTGAATGAAATGAAATGTATTCAGCCAAAAACTAGAAGAAAATAGTTTCCAAATGTAATTCTGTAAGTCCATGAATAAACTGGTAATGGTTGTCCTTCCCACGGGGGACGGGTCTGCTGGGGGTGGTTTTGTGTATGGCCACTCTCGTAAAGGTGAGTAAGGCACTGTGTTGGCGGTGTAATGGTTTAGATACTAATGTTCTTGATGTGGTGTCCCGAGTTCGAATCCCGGGAGGACCATATGCTTTCATTAGTTTATTCAAGTGCATTGGGGTTTGTAATTGATGATTAATGTTAAGAACGGGTTATTACTTAATCCTTCAATAGATGGATAGGTAGTAAAACATGTAATGTTTCAATGAACCTGGTCGTATAACTGTATATTTTGAATTTGATAAGTGACTCAGAGCTGAATATCGAATGCATGCCCTCGTTTTATGCCAGCATTAAGGGGAGACGGACAGTTTTTCTAATCTCCTTTCTCCCTTGTGTTTAGTCACATTAGTTTTGAGATTTTAAGAGGAACCGGCCTCTGTCCGGGAATTTTTTCAATCGAAAAATTTACAAATTTATCTTTGGGGGGGGGGGTGTCTAGGGGATGTTTTTCTAAGTTTGAGGGATGTCTAGCGAGGAAAATAAGAATTTATGAATGAATGGATTTATAGGCCAAAAAAGCAGTCTGTGTCCCCTTAAGCTCTAACCAGTGCTAACTTTTCCAGAATGCTGAGGAGTTGACTGAGGAAGGGCTGCCATTCCTGATACTCTTCCACGCCCCAGAAGACACCGAGAGCGTCAAGAAGTATATCGCCCTCGTACACACCGAGCTGATGGATCAGAAGCGTGAGTCTTTACGGCATTTTCAGTACACCTTTTGTTAATACCGTTGAAAGAAATCGGTGAAATTGCAGGTTCTATGTTCAAAAAGCAATTAATTCATGGCCACACGCTCATGGATCAAAGTGTCTGCCAATAGATAGATAGATGTTCAAGAGAAACGATAAGGGTGAAAGAGAGCGAGAGAAGGGCTACAAATTGTTCAGCTAGCTATCTATCTATCTATCTATTTACTCAGGCCCAATCTCCACTTTTCCTAAAAAAAAATCCCTTTTTTTTTTTTTTTTTTTTTTTTTTTTGGGGGGGGGGGGGGCAGACTCATGCCTATACATATTATAATGGTGTTTAAATTTTTTCTATCAGAGAACATCAACTTCCTGACGGCCGACGGTGTACAGTTTGCTCATCCACTCCACCACTTGGGCAAATCCAACAAAGATCTGCCACTCATCGCCATCGACTCCTTCAGGCATATGTACCTCTTCCCAAGTTAGTACGGTACCCTAATAATTATACTTGGCATTTTTTGTAGTTCTATAAAGGTAATTATTAATATATTTGATATGTCTGAGGATAATATGCATCCAGGAGAGTGAAAGGTGTATGTAAGTTGTAGCCGAGTGGAATATTGGGCGGGATAAAACACCAGGCAGTGATACAGACCAAGCACTTGATGATGCGTTTTTTTCCACCATGTACTCCCTGCTCAAGAGCTGGGCTAGGGTGGGTGCCTTGATGATCAGGGACTTGAGTGAACAGTTACCACAGATTGCTAGACTGCACCGTTCACCAACAACACTGGCTGGCCCAAGACTCGAACCCTCAACCTCACAGTTTGCAGGCAAGTGCTCTACCAACCACGCTTCAGTTTATGAAGTGATTGGAGTTAGTCATTGAAGTGGGGCCTTATTGTAAATATTATTTATAACTTCATCTGAGTTTTTGGTATTTCAATTATATTATATTTTGTTTAGTTGTTACAAACACATGCACATAACGAAGGGCGGTGCACTAGCAGAGTGGCGAACTCCACATAGGTGACTAACCAGTCATGTATATTATATTCACAGTACAATAAAATATACATGGAGGACAGGATGTGATGCACACCAATGATGTACAGTATGTTATATTGTCAGAATATGATGGAGGACAGGATGTGATGCACACTAATGATGTACAGTATGTTATATTGTCAGAATATGATGGAGGACAGGATGTGATGCACACTAATGATGTACAGTATGTTATATTGTCAGAATATGATGGAGGACAGGATGTGATGCACACCAATGATGTACAGTATGTTATATTGTCAGAATACGATGGAGGACAGGATGTGATGCACACTAATGATGTACAGTATGTTATATTGTCAGAATACGATGGAGGACAGGATGTGATGCACACTAATGATGTATGTTATATTGTCAGAATACGAGGATGCATACATCGAGGGTAAAGTGAAGTCTTTCCTGAGTGACCTGTACACTGGCAAGCTTCACCGAGAGTTCCACTATGGCGCCGACGTCGACAGCACACAGCCTCCAGCCCAGGTCAGAATCACACCAATGCTATTGACCACTTGTGAGTTTCAGGCTATAAGGAAGTTAGAGGTATAGACATCGATATTCAGCAGAATTAATGACTAAAATACGGTCGTAGAACATTCATAAATACATAAAACTAAATTAATCATCCTTTCTATCTATCAGAAATCTACATAATTACTGCCTTTCTGCTTAATTTCAATATTTAGGGCTCCAACTTCCTTATAGCCTGAAACACTCAAGTGGTCAATTCTGTTTATTTTACATACAGTAAGTTACCAAGACATCACTGATATATATACAGTATTATTATTTTTTTCCTATATTCCAACTACTCCCTCTCGGGCATAGGCTGAGATCCTGTACTGTACATTATACCGCTCAACACGGTGAAGCCCGTGAGGTCTCGTTCCAGTCTAGGGAGTGAGACATGTGAAGCACCCACCCACGGCTTGAAGCAGCCCCCATCTCTGAAGCTGCTTCACTGTCTCACCCCTATATACTCGGACCCTCACTCTCAGAACGCCATCTATTGAGCAGCAGATAGATATGGAAAGATTTTTACACCCATATACATTTTATATATTGTGTATCAGATGTGCTATAGTTAAGTTACATTTTGACAATAAATATTTATCTATCTACTTATATTTTAATAGGTACGTTTTGTATCCATATAACATACTAATTGGACCACCATATGTAAATTGGTTAGTCTACCCTCTATGCAACTGTCATCTTAAGCCGGTATCGCACAAGAACTTTTATAGTCAACATTCCATATCAACATTTTTCTGGCAATATTTCTGGATTATTTTGCACTGGTATCGGAAACTAGACTGATGGTAGATGAATTTGGGTAACAGAAAAATAATAAATGTTGACCTCATAAGCTGCCAGACCAGTGTTGAGGATAAATGTTGACCTCATAAGCTGCCAGACCAGTATTGAGGGAAAATGCTCTCGTGTGATACCGGCTTAAAATAATAAATGTTGACCTCATAAGCTGCCAGACCAGTATTGAGGATAAATGTTGAGTGAAAATGCTCTGGTGTGATACCGGCTTAACCATTTGTACAGGAGGACAACAGCCTCAACTCCGACCCGACCCAGAACACCGTGAAAAGGGGCACAACGCCGCCCGAGTCCACGTTCAAGAAGCTAGCCCCCTCCAGTAACAGATACACCCTGCTGGACCGAGATGAACTGTAGGGCGCTCTGGACGGAAAGGAGAGGCAGATAAGGAAATGTGAGAGAAGTGAAAAGTGTGTTATACAGAGCGATCCTTAAATAGTTGCCCATACGGATTCCCATGTATTTCATTATGGTGATAGAAGTAGTGATGATGATAGTAGTAGTGATTATGGTAATATCTCTTATAATAAAATACATGGGAAATCCCTATGGGCAATTGACCACTTGCGAGTTTCAGGCTATAAGGAAGTTGGAGCTGCAGACATCGATATTTAGCAGAATTACGAGCTAAATTACGGTCGTAGTACTGTACATTCATAAATACATAAACCCAATTCAACATACCCTTTAGCCATCAGAAACCTACATTATTATTCTATTTCTGTTTAATATTGATGTTTAAGGCTCCAACTTCCTTATAGACTGAAACTCGCAAGTGGTCAATTATTTAAGGATCGCTCTGTAGTCTATTCACTGTAAGTAGGCAAGATATAATGACCTCTAACCTCTGTAACTCAAAAACGACTAGACTAATCAAACTAATATTTCTACCATTTGGGAAGAGTCAGTCAAGGTATAGATGTGGGAAGCTAGTCCCCTCCAAGGACAGATACACCCTGCTGGACCGAGATGAACTGTAGGGTGCTCGGGACGTAAAGGAGAGGCAGATAAGGACATGTGAGAGAAGTAGTGAATAGTCTATTAGCTGTAAGTAGGCTAGAAATCATGACCTCTATCCTCTGTAACTCAAAAAGGGCTAGAGCAAATTGGATGTAAATTTCCGCATCTATTCCTTGACCGACTCTTCCCAAATGGTAGAAATATTAGTTTGATTAGTCTAGTCGTTTTTGAGTTACAGCGGTTAGAGGTCATGATTTCTCGCCTACTTACAGCGAATAGACTATAGTGGGTGAGAAATGTGAAAAATGTTTATAGAAAGAGGGGTACGAGAGAAGAGGGGAATAGATAAATGTGAGAGAAACCGTGAATAGTGAGAGAGAAGGAGAAATAGAAAGATGTAAGAAAATGGGGAATAGAAAAGTACCGGTAACATTACGTAACTCCGGACGGGGAGATAACTTCGGACACTAGAAAACATATACAATGAACCACAGTTATGGGATAAATACATGATGTTATGGAAAAACAAGTTTGTCTGCGGTGTTCTTCGCAGAGTAATTTTTCCATAACTGTAGCTTGCATACTTTTATCCAGAAATGTCCGAAGTATAGCCCCCGTCCGAAGCTAGGTCATTTCACGGTATGAAAGGGAAAATGGAAATGGAAAAGAGAGGTATGAGAGAAGAAACGAAGAGGAAGGGGAAAGGGAGAAGTTTGAGAGCATATACAGGTCTCCCTCGATATACGATTGGGTTACATTCCTGAAAACCCCATCTTAAATAGAAAAATCATATTAGCGAACCCTAAAATTAATGGGGTAAATGGGGATGCATTCTGAGACCAGCCAAAACCCAAACCCATATCGTAAATCGGGGTATCGGATAGTGAGGGAGACTTGTAGAGTGGGAAATCAACCTATATTATAAGTTGAGTGAATGTGGGATGAGAGTGAGAATGTTTATATAGCTAGTTATTATTATTTTTAGAGGGTTAACATTTGTAAAGGAGAAGCACTTTGTATGTTATTTTGGATTTAATAGAAATTTAGAGAATTGGCTATTTGATTCGCAGATAATAAATTTAGTAAAAGATTAACCCACAAAATCCGAGGGGCCTCATATGATCCCGATCGCTGTGTCCGGGGCCCTTTTGGTACAGGCAAACTTCAAAATTCAGTAGCTACTGATTGAGACCACCTAGAGCAGTCAACTTTTTGCAAATTGTAGATCTTTTTGTTATCTGTAGAATGCCGTTGAGATGACATCGCTACGACGCGTGGTTGCCGTGTTAAGATGATTTTAGCCTCATATGAGGCCTCCCTGATCCCTGCCAATTTTCTGTTTTTTGCCTCATATGAGGCCTCCCGGATTCCGTGGGTTAATTAAAAAAGAAATATTAAAATGAGATGAGTAGAAGTGATTTGTGAGTATGTCCACCTGTAATATTAACTGCTGAGTGATATGTTTGATATTTATTGAAGTGAAAGAGTCTTTGGATATGTTATATAGTTGGTTGCTGGATAGAACATAATATATGAAAGGATGTTTTTACTCCAGGGCGCTGATTTACTAACCAATGCAAGTTACGTAAACATAGGAGACCGCAAAGGAATGGAGATAATAATTTACACCTCGAGGCATTTTTTGTTTACACTTGTGGTCAGTTTTGTTTGTATTGGTTAGATTATGAGCCCAGTGCTGTAGTATATACTGTATCTTATTTTTGTCACTAGTCTTGCACATTTTGCCTTGTATGACCAAATTAACCCATTCAGTACGAGGATAACATATTGTAATGTAAAACTTGCAAAATAAACAAACCAAAACTTGTACGAACACGGTAAAAATACAAAACAACTAATTAAAATCGCTACGTGGAAACAACGCTTAAGCAAAATAATAATTTATAAATAAAAGAACACAATCCACCACATAGGGTGTACATTACTACATGAGTAAGTTAATCTGCTTCCATAATAATTCTTGCTATCATCAAGTGATTTTGTTTAGCTTAGGAAAGTCCTGTGGGTGTCGAGAAGTTAGTTAAGATAGATTTTCAGGGATTAAACTGCAAGAGATTACTCTTGAGCTAATCTAAAATGATCTGTTGGTTCCGAAAATTATATTAAAATGTAAAACTTGCAAACTAAACAAACCAAAATTGGGACAAGGACAATATAAAGTCAAATTAAATTATCAAAATCGCTATGTGGAAACAACGCTTACTAAAATTAAAATTATTAAATAAAAGAACACAATCCACCACATAACAGTTCATGAAAAGGTAAACATCTATATAAAGTATGGCACTCGATGAATTTACCAATTAAAATGTAAAATATGCAAACTAAACAAACCAAAATATGGACTAAGAAAATATAAAGGCAAAGTAACTTATCAAAATCGCTATGTGGAAACGACGCTTACCAAAATAAAATTTATGAAATAAAAGAACAATACAATAAAGACTATAAAGATATCCATAGTAAGAGTAAATATATATATACTGGTACAGTCATGAGTGCTACTAAATATGTACTGTATACACATATTTGAATATTTGAGGGAGGGACTCCCAGAAATTTAAGGGGGGTGACCTGCTTTTACTATTTTTCTCCTTTTCTCTCTTTCTCTGGCTTGTATCCATTCAGCCCCATTCAGCCAACTATTTTAAGATGTTTATCCCCATCTAGGTGTCGATTTTTCCTGGCGAGCAATAGCGAGCCAGCATTATATGAAGAAATCTGGCTTCGCCGGAGAAATTTTTCTACCGAAAAATTTACAAATTTAGCCTGCTGTCAATTTTGTTTTTAAAATATGCTGGCTCGCTACCGCTCACCAGTAAAAAATGTACACCTGGATGGGGATAAACGTCTTAAAACAGTAGGCTGAATGGGGCCGAATGGATACAAGCCAGAGAAAGCGAGAAAAGGAAAGAACAAAAAGCAGGTCACTCCCCTTAAGGTGGATTCACTTCAGCGCTAACATTTTACCCACCTAAACCATTCTATGTTTATTCTAGTAATCGATGCCAAGCAAAAAGGGACATAAAATTCTGCTATAAAAATGCTTTGATTAAAAACTGATGATAAAAGCACTCATTTGACTACGCCTCCGGGCGATAAAAGCACTCGTTTGACTACGCCTCCGGGCTAGACTGTTTACTTTTGGGATTTACAGCTTCAGATATATATGTATGTATATATGTACAGTATGTACATGAATTGTTGATACGTGTAATGGTCTTCTGGTTGGAGAGGTTAACACTTATTGATCGCTTGATTTAAATCTCTTTAACCCTTTGAGTACCAGCGACGTGCGTTATATTTTATGCTAGCTATATTTAGACGATATTATGCAGCTCAGGAAGGATCTGTGGTAGTTAAAAAGGTTGGTTGAGATAGTTGGAAGCCTTATTATTGCTAGAGGTCCTTCCTAAGCTGAATGAAATCGTTTAATAGTAGCCTGAATAAAATAAATTGGACGTCACTGGTACAGAAGGGTTAAAACTTTTCTATGGATAAAAACTTCAATATGTGAAGGTAACGATATGATGATAATACTGTATAATGGACTGCTCGATTTAAAGGAAATACTGTATATTTATTTAGAGAGAAAGCATATATTTAGATGACATATTTATTTAGGGGGGTCACCGGCTTTTTTCATCTTTCTCTCCTTTTCTCTCTTTCTCTGGCTTGTATCCATTCGGCCCCATTCAGCCAACTGTTTGAAGACGTTTATCCCCATTCAGATGTCGATTTATTTCTGGCGAGCGATAGCGAGCCAGCATTGTATGGAGAAATCCGGCTTCGCCGGAGAAATTTTTCTATCGAAAAATTTACAAATTTAGCTTGCTATCAAAACAAAAATATCTATATGCTGGCTCGCTACCGCTCGCCAGGAAAATATTTACACCTGGATGGGGGTTAACATCTTAAAACAGTAGGCTGAATAGGGCCAAATGGATACAAGCCAAAGAGAGAGGGAGAGAAAGAGAAAACAAGCGAGGTGGGCTCCCTTAAGTTTTCTATGGAAGTACTGTATTGTGTAACCTGTATGTTGAGTACTTATTGACCCTTTCAGTATACCATGACCCATTCTTTCAGTTTAGGAAGGAACTGTTCAGGCGGTGTCACCCGAGCACATTTTACCGTGAATTTTTACGAGCAATTGTTGTTGTTGTTGTTGTTCCCCAAGCTGCCTGGCCAAACAGCCCCAAGGCCCCGAGCAATTCCAAGGCCATAACCGAGCGCCCCCACAGAATTGTAGTTATTATAATGTAAAACTTGCACAATAAACAAACCAAAACGTATACGAACACAGTGAAAAGACAAAATAACTAATTAAAATGTAAAACTTGCAAACAAAGTCGAACCAAAGCTGGGACAAAGACAATATAAAGGCGAACCAAAGCTGGGACAAAGACAATATAAAGTCAAAACATTCAGCCACCAAGCATGATCTACCTTCAGTCTAGTTTCCGAATCCAATGCGGAAATATCCTCATCTTTAAAATCTCTGGTTATTCTAATGTTAAACTTAAAATAAACAAACCAAGACGTATACGAACACAGTAAAAAGACAAAACAACTAATCAAAATGGCTGTGTGGAAACAACGCATTAAGTCAAATTAATAATTTATAAATAAAAGAACACAATCCTATCCGAGTTCAGCCCCCTAGCGTGATCTACCTTCAGTCTAATTTCCGAAACCAATGCGGAAAAATCCTCAAAACATCGCGACAAAATACTTGCTCATCGAAAATTGGCGGAAAATACGATCGTGTGACACCGCCTTTATTAGACCATTTTTTATTTGATTTTGGAAGGAACTGGACGAAAAAGGATTACTTGGGGATATTTTTGACCTCTTTGTTACCCAGAGATCCTTCCCAAGTTCAATAAAATAGTCTAATGTTAGCCGAAAGGAAAGCAGAATGACCCATTGTTTACTGATGGGGTTAAAGTGCCGAGTTCTCAGAACTCTGTAATGTAATAAGTAATTAAGGGGCGTCACCTGCTTTTTTTCTCTCTTTTTCTCTCTTTTTCTATCTCTTTTTCTCTCTTTTTCTCTCTTTCTCTGGCTTGTATCCATTCCGTCCCATTCAGCCAACTGTTTTGAGACGTTTATGCCCATTCAGGTGTTTATTTTTTCCTGGCGAGCGATAGCGAGCCAGCATTGTATGGAGAAATCTGGCTTCGTCGGAGACATTTTTCTATCGAAAAATTTACAAATTTAGCCTGCTGTCAAAAACATTTATAAAAATATGCTGGCTTGCTACCGCTCGCCAGGAAAAAATCGACACCTGGATGAGGATAAACTTCTTAAAACAGTTGGCTGAATGGGGCCAAATGGATACAACCCAGCGAGAGAGAGGGGGAGAGAGTAAAAAAACGAGGTGCCCCCTTAAGTCATTAATATTATTATTCGTGGTGCAATGCATAAGTGTGTTGATTTTCGGTGTGAGCATCCTAGGTTCGAATCCCCGGACTGCCACATGTGTTTGTTAATTTCATTAATCGAGTTTAGGAGTAAAGTTGGTTGGTGGAGAGAACATAATAATTTATGTATGTTTTAATTTATTCAGATTTATTCACAAGTTGACATTTTCCTCTGAAGATATTTAAACCCCTTTGTACCGCAACGTCTTTTTAATTTTCTTCTAGCTGTATTTAGACGATTTTGTGCAGCTTGAAAAAGATCTGTGGTAGTAAAAAGGGTTGAGTGAGATAGGGTGTAGCTTTTTAATGGGTATACGTCCTTCTTAAGCTGAATAAAATTGTCTAATAGTCGCCAGAATATAATACAAAATACGTCACCGGTACAGAAGGGGTTAATGGTGTAATGGTTAGAGCGTGTAAGTTCTGTATGAGATGCCCTAGGTTCAAATCCTGGGAGAAACGCATGCTTTCATTAACCCTCTCAAGCTCCAATACACGTTCCTGTTCTGTTTCTGGCTATTATTAGACGATTTTATACAGATTACTAACGGTAGGCCTATATGGAAGTCAAAGGGTTGATTGAGATAGTATTTACCCTTTTAATACCCACAGATCCTTCCTATGCTGCATAAAATCGTCTAATGATAACCTAAATAAACTGCTAAAACGCGTCAGAGCTTCAAAGGGTTAATTTCATTTTGTGGTTATTGGTATTAAGAACGATGTTGAAAATAATAGTATTATATAAGAATTGGATAAGAGTTTCTTTTATTTTATGAATGTACAGTAATATAATAATTTTTCAGAAATATATGAAAACTGATATAAATAAATGATTAAGTGAACTGATGATAACATTACCTTAAGCAGTTAATTAGTATGAGAACATTATTATTAGCTGCCTCTTAATTTAATGACCCGATGATTATATATATACCTGTAGTCTGATTACCTTAATGAAGTGGGACTATGAAGGCAAGTGAAATACTGAACTCATTTTCAACTTAACAGTACAGTAGTTATAATTTGAATAAAATAATTTTAACTGAGACTTTAACCCACTGAGCACCAGGCAATATAATATAAATGTACACTCCAGGCCTGGCAGGTTGTCAAAAAATTTGTTTTTCCAGAAAACACCTGGGATAGGTTACAAATAAAGGATAAAAAAAAAAAAAACAACGATCCCCCTAGATCATTAATGGGTCCTACGGGGCGCCTGAATGTCGGAATTAACATGGGAAAATGGGTAGGCAAAAACATGCGCTCACGCGCACGTGGTTGGACTTCGAGGGTTTCATGCATTGTTGCATGGTATACTTATGCATTTCCCATACAAATCTGAGCCTTCTAGGTACCATAGGACCGGAGTAATTAACCACGACGCAGCCTATGCAGCTCTTGGGTTTAGCATTCCATACATTGTCGACGCATCATGTGCGTCTCTGTTACTCGAAGGGTTAACTTGCTTCTGAAGCACCATAGCTTGAAAAAAGTAGAGATTCTGTAGTAGGAATGACCTTAGGGACTTGTGGCTGTTTCGGCCAGGCAGCCTAGGGAACGACAACAATAACAACAACCTTTTTATGACGGTGTGAAGTAGTCGATTAGATTCCATTGGATAATGAATAGAATACCTTAGCAACAAGTATCTCAATATTTAATTGCAAAATATGAATATACTGCGTCTCTTATCCAGGGTTCACAACATATTTTGCTGCAATATTTTCGTATTAGCTGAATAATCAAGGAGACATTGCAGTTTTCCATCAGCTGGATTGTTTCAGATCGAAACTCAGTGATCTGGTTAAACTAAAATTAAAATGTTGCAAACTAAACAAACCAAAACTGGGACAAAGACAATATAAAGGCAAAATAACTAATCTAAATCGCTATGTGGAAACAACGCTTACTAAAATAAAATGTATGAAATAAAAGAACTAATTGAAAAAAAAAAAAATCAGCTGGAAAAAACAAAACAATAAGAGGTAATAGTAGGAGGATTGTGGGACTTGATTTACATTTACTTTATTTCTTATTTAAAGTTTTGTTTACGTTCCTGACCCAAAATAAAAAGGTGTGTTGAATAAAACATCTTTAACCCAAGGAGTATGATAATACGTTTGAATTGACCCATCCGTGGTGCGTAATTCCCGCCACAAATACGACTCTGGCAAAAAAATAAAAAGTACATCAGCTTGTTCGAAATGCATTCCCACGTCCGAACATATATACCGTACATAAGCAACATAAGCAACATACACCTCAGACACCTGGGACCACAAGGCATACAAGCACTCCCTAACATATCAAACTACAGCTATTCACACAACACAATACCAGACATTTGGAAGCATGGTATCATCACATTCCCCAAACCCAACAAAGTCCCCACGCTACCCTCCTCGCACCGCCCCATCACACTCCTTTGCTCCCCCTCCAAAGTCATGGAACGCCTAGTATTACAACTAATTACACCCGACCTACCCCTAGCTCCAACACAACATGGCTTTAGGCCACTGCACTCCACAAATACTCTTCTCACAGACCTTACACAAAGAGCTTTCGACGGCATCAACTCGGCTAGACCACCACACAGATCACTATTAGCCACACTCGACATTAGTAAAGCCTTCGATGCCATCCCCCGCCACAACCTAACAAACAAAATCTACAACACAAACATGCACAACAACACAAAAAGGTGGCTGGCCAACTTCCTAGCAGGCAGATGTGCACACGTATCTTTTGCCGGTCAGTCATCTAAAATCAGAAACTTTCCAAACGGAGTCCCACAAGGATCCGTCCTATCGCCCGCACTCTTCAATCTGTACATGCACGATATAACTACACCCAATACGCCCCAAATAAACTTAGCCTTCTATGCAGATGACATAACACTCGCATGCACACACCATGACCCAAAAAGAACAACAGATCTCCTTCAACCCTATCTCAACACACTACATGGCTGGTGCACTACAAACAGACTTAATCTAGCCCCAGCCAAATCCACCGCAACCCTGCTCACAAGCTGGACAGGAGAACACGAATACATCCCTCAACTCGCCATAAACAACACACCCCTAACACATACACACACACCCAAAATCCTAGGAGTAACATATGATACTCGTATGACATTCAAACAGCACACCACAAACATTAAAAAGAAACTGACACCCAGACTTAACGCCCTCAGGTCACTTGCTCACACAAAATTTGGACACGACAAAGAAACTACCACCACAGTATATAAACAATACATAAGATCAGTGATGGAATACGCAAGCCCAGCCTGGGCTTCTAACCTAGCTGAAACACATCATAAGACCTTACAGACTATTCAAAACAAAGCTCTGAAGATCATTACAGGCTGCACAGCTACTGCACCCACAGATCACCTACATCAAGAAACCAAAATCCTCAAAGTCAAAGACCATCTGGACATGAGAGGCACTCAATTCCTGGCAGCAGCCTCCACGAACCAAGACCACCCACTAAACTACATGGCAACACACCCACAGACACCAAGAAATATCAAAACAACACCCAGCACACGGTATCACACACAATTACTGTCCTCTCTCCCTCCCTGCCCACCCCGAACCAACTTCCAGAAGCACATCCATACTCATATCTCTCGCCGATCCATCCACTCACTCACAGACAACACGCAGCTGCATGCACGACCTCCCGAAATCCATCCTTCCGAATCCTCCCTCCCTCGCGAGGACAGAGTCCACCTGGCCAGGCTGAGATGCGGACACCATCCAGCTCTCCTGAGTATCAGAAGAGACTGGATGACTCCGTTGTCGACGCCTGCCCGGGATGTAACACAGCACCCCATACCATTAAACACATCATAGAAGACTGCATTTCACACAACCACTTACGCCAACAACACAATCTACACTCAATGAGAGCTCTGTATTTACCTAATTGTAGTTTACAGGAGTTGAGCTAAGCTCGTGTTGTCCCGTCTCTCGGTCTACTTTTTATCCAATTTTTTGGGAAAGCCCGATCGTGGCCATGGCCTTCCTCAGGGACTCGGGGCTGTTCGGCCAGGCAGCTTAGGGAACAACAACAACCGTACATTGTATATAATATTATACTGTATATTATTATTATTATTTATTTATTTTATTTTTTTATTTTTTTATTTTTTATTCTCTAAAATGATCTGTTTGTGGTCAGAACTTGAAAGTATTTTGCACGCATTGGCAACTAGCGAGGGTGCAGACAACGGGAGGAGCCTGAATAGGGACAAGATAACAGATTTTTTTTTTTTTTTTTTTCCAAACTACTCCCTCTCGGGCATAGGCTGACAGCCTGTACATTCCACCGCTCAACACGGTGAAGACCGTGAGGTCTTGTTCCAGTCTGGGGAGTGAGACATGTGAAGCATCCATCATGGCTCGAAGCAGCTCCATCTCTGAAGCGGCTGGGTGCTTCGCTCAAGTGCTTCAAAGTCTCACCCTCCAGACTCAGACCCTCACTCTCAGAACGCCACCTATTGAGCAGTGAACTCACTAGGCATTGTCCCCCTGGAACATATTTTGAATATGGGAATATTCATACAGTGTTATTTAATCAGGGAACAATGAGGGTATTTTTTTGGCATTTCGGTGGGCTTTGTGGTACATACATACATACATACATACATACATAAAATTTTAAGACTGAGTGTTCCACACATAAGTGCAGTTTCAGTCTCTTGTCCTAATGGCGGCATTCCAGGCAACCCTGTTAAGGGCTGCTTCACTTGTCAAGTTCTTGGATTTGAGATCGGCGCGTATAGTCCGATCCCAGGTCTTCCTCGGTCCACCCCTTGGTGCAGCTCCCTCCACAATCACAGACCTGCATTTTTTCACCCAATTTTGTTCATCCATTCTCTCCACATGTCCATACCATCCCAGTCTACTTATACGCATCACCTCGCTAATACTCTTTATACCTAAACGTCTCCTCAGCTCAACATTTGTTATTCTATCCTGTAGCCTGTAATGCACTGATACTAGGTACAGCACAAATTCAATCCCAATAATATCTTTCCATTGACATATCGGGATTTGAACCCGGGTCCATTGGATTACCAATCCAGTGGCATGACCACTCCACCACACCTCCCCTTAAATTAAAATCTAAAACTTGCAAACTAAGCAAACCAAAACTGGGACAAAGACAATATAAAGTCAAATTAACTTTATCAAAAGCGCTATCTGGAAACAACGCTTACTAAAATAAAATTTATGAAATAAAAGAACAAAATCCACCACATAGGGTGTACATTACTACACGAGCAAGTTAATCTGTTTCCACACAAAAACAAAATACAAATTCACACACATAGGATATAGGATATATTTGGGGTCAATGAACGGTCCCTCAGCGCTGCCATTGCCTCCACGATAATGAAGGTGGAGTAATGGTGTGGTTAGTGAGATGTGAGTGTATTATGATGTTGGATATCCAGAGTTCACACAAGATCATTCTTGTCAGCCAATTTCCATACGTATCCCACCTTTGCCTCAATTTTGTCAACGCCTTGGAAAATCGAGCTTGCATAAGGCCTATTGCGGTTTGTTAATATTAAGTTTAATTTAAGGGGGGTCACCTGTTTTTTTTTTTTTTCTCTCCTTTTCTCTTTTTCCCTGACTTGTATCCATTCAGCCCTATTCAGCCAACTGTTTTAAGACGTTTATCTCCATCCAGGTGTCAATTTCTTCCTAGCTAGCGATAGCGAGCCAGCATTGTATGGAGAAATCCGGCTTAGCCGGAGACATTTTTCTATCGAAAAATATACAAATTTAGCTTGCTGTCAAAACAAAAATTTATTTATGCTGGATGGGGATAAATGTCTTAAACAGTAGGCTGAATGGCACCGAATGGATACAAGCCAAAGAGAGAGGGAGAGAAAGAGACAAAAAGCGAGGTGGGCTCCCTTAACCCTCCTGGCCCGGGCTGAACTCCAAAGGACAGTGTGGGCTACCCGGGCGATCTGGCCGAAAAACGTCTAGGCCTAGGCTACCGTATTTTTTTTTAGTTTAACTGCTAGAAATTTCCCACGCATCCCTAAACGTAGTACAGCTTCCAATCTGTAGACTGGCGTTGAGTAGAGCTCTCTAAGTCAACTGGTTCAGTTATGATGACGATTTCCGTGGAGCGAATTTTTCCGCGATGTTGACAATATCCGAGCTTTTCAGACACTAATTTCGTCTGACGTCACAACAATAACATTGATCAGACGTCTCCTTATTGTTTTCGGAGGTGCGGTGACGCAACGATCGGCTTTGTTTACATGCGTCGGACGCACGGCGTTCAGACCAAGCTGAATAGGCTTGAAAGCTTACTGCCTAGTAACAGGACACCCGGGCACCTGCCCTTATTTCGTGGTGTCCTTCCACATGACACCCGGGCAGGAAGGGTTAACCCTGGGGAATATTGAACCGGTGAAATATGCTTTACGGTATTGGTAAGAGAAAGTGGCCATTTGTACAGTCGCGCTAATAAGTCATGTCTCAGCACCAAGTATGTTTTGATCAATAATTGGTATCGGCAATATCTTAAGCTTCATATCGAGTGAAATATACAAACATGTTCCTACACTTACCCACCCTATTCAATATCTGACAGACAGTAATACAGCACAGAGCAAGCCAAACGTAATGACAGCTGGGACTTGACTTATATGCGCGACCGTACGTATCCTATTGTTATTTTGTTGATTCTGGAAATTATTGTTTGAAAATAGATGTGTGCGATTCACCACTTGCGAGTTTCGGTCTATAAGGAAGTTGGAGCTGTAGACATCGATATAAAACAGAAATGCAATAATAATGTGGGTTTCTTATGGATAAAAAGTATGATCAATTTGGTTTTATGAATTTATACAAAGTATTATGTCCGTATTTTAGCTGATAATTCTGCTAAATATTGATGGCCACAGCTCCAACTTCCTTATAGAACGAAACTCGCAAGTGGTCAATCTTCCGACAGAGTGCAAGAAAAGCCAATGAAGACTTGAGCCGATAAAACCGATGGCCGAGGAAGACCTGGGATCGGACTATACGTGCCGATCTCAAATCCAAAATCTTATCAAGTGAAGCAGCCCTTAACAGGGTTGCCTGGAACTCCGCCATTAGGACAAGAGACTGAAACTGCACGTATGTGTGGAGCCCTCAGTCTTAAAATGTTATGTATGTATGTACAGTATCTATCTATATATTTATTAATATACAGTACTCAAGCACATTCCTTTTTTTTTTTTTTTTTTTTTTTTAGCTGGGGGTTGCCGACTCGAGACAGAGCCCGAACAGAGACAACACAACACAAAAAAAAAAATGAAAAAAATGAAAAAATCTAACTACTGTAGGCTGTATGTTATTTTATTGCTAGAAGAGTCAATTTGCTCTATCATAAATAACATTCAAGTTACTATTGGAGGAGATTGACCGTCTTTTTCACTAAACAGTCAATATCTTATTAGTATTTCTGGATCTTTGACTTTCTTGCACTTTGCTGGAGATTTGTTTTTTATATAATGACAATCGCAAGTAACTAATAATACTATAGTATTCGCTGTAAGTAGGCGAGAAATCATGACCTCTATACTCTGTAACTCAAAAAGGGCTAGAGCATACTGGCTGTAAATTTCCACATCTATTCCTTGACTGACTCTTCCCAAATGGTAGACATATTAACTCTATTACTCCAGTCGTTTTTCAGTTACAGAGGTTAGAGATCATGATTTCTCGCCTACTTACAGCGAATAGACTATAACCCATTTGTACAGTATGATGAAAACACTACCCATAGAAAAATAAGTACCATAATGTACTACAGTATGGTAACATTTTGACATTATTAACATTACTATTCAAAATATGCTCATTTTGTAGCGAGTATTTTGTTATCAATATCACATACTTATTGACCACTTGCGAGTTTCATTCTATAAGGAAGTTGGAGCTGTAGACATCGATATTTAGCAGGATTACCAGCTAAAATACGGTTGTAGTGCACTAATAAATTCATAAAACCCAATTCAGCATGCTTTCTACCCATCACAAATCTAAATTGTTATTGCATTTATGTTCTATATCGATGTTTACGGCTCCAACTTCCTTATAGCCTGAAACTCGCAAGTGGTCAATTGGAACACTACATATGAATAAGCTTGTCTACCCTAACTTATGTGTATTTATAGAGATGGGTGAAATTTAAGTGATTTGTGTTTTTTGTTTGTTTGTTTTTTCCCGAGCGCCAGTGAAATCTGCGGAAAAATTGGCGCTTGTGAGATATAAGTAACATGCTTATTATTATTATTAACAACCCCTTCTGTACCGACGATGTATTTTCAATTTTTTCTAGCTATATTTAGACGATTTTGTGCAGTTTAAGAAGGATCTGTGGTAGTAAAAAGGTAAAGTGAGATGGTCGAGGCCTAATAGATGCCGGAGGCCCATTTTAAACTGAATAAAATGGTCTAAAAGTAGCCCGAATAAAGTAAAAAAGACGTCGCCGGTACAGAAGGAGTTAATGTTGGATACTGCCTACAGTATTATGTTTACTTTTGCTGTGCTGTGACAATATGAATAGTTTGGTTCTTTCTTTTCACATATTGTATTTTGTTGTGCTTTTGGTCGTATAAATCAATGCAAATCAATGCAAATCAATACATGTTGATCAGTGAAGAAAAAATTTATATTTAGCAATACTTTTAAGAAATTATTGATATGATTAACCCTTTGAGTACCAGCAACGTGTGTTATATTTTAGGCTAGCTATATTTAGACGATATTATGCAGATTAGGAAGGATCTGTGGTTGGTTGAGATAAGGGTTGGTTGAGATAGTGTCAAGCGTTATTATTGCTAGAGGTCCTTCCTAAGCTGAATAAAATTGTCTGATAGTTGCCAGAATAAAGTTAAAAGGACGTCCCTGGTACTGGATGGGTTAATCAAATAGTTGCTATTATATTTTGAGAGAGTGAGGCATTTTACTAAGTTACTGCCTGAGATCTATGTTACAGGGATAGGCACATTCATTTGTACCAGTTTGATTTAGTATTGATTTAAATGCACAGTAATACCTCTGTAAGACATTCCGCTGGGACATTAGGTGTATGTATAGTTCTAAGCTTTACATAATTAGTATTTTCGTAATAATTGAGAATATTTGTTTCACGCATTGTTAAAGTATAGTTTACTGTATCTGTATTTATATTATAATGTAAAACTTGCAAAATAAACAAACCAAAACTTTGACAAACACAGTAGTAAAAAGACAAAACAACTAATCAAAATTACTATGTGGAAACCGCTTCAGCAAAATAATAATTCTTTATAAATAAAAGAATAAATAGATATATGCATGCCTCTAAAAGTACCTATATACACTTTTTAATGCATATTATATAGCACACTTGACAAAAAGAAATACATGTACTATATACTATACTCTCCATTTGATCTTTCTTAGATTGGTTCTCAGCGTACTGTTTTTCTGGGCTCCTCATTTAACAATATTAGTAACAACAAATTTGGTGATTTCTATTGCCACAAGTGCTAGTTATTTTTATCAGCAGATTTAATAGTACTTGCATTACATAAAAATTCAAAGACCCTAAGTTCATAATGTGCATTCACAATAAATTGGACAGGATCATAAGGCCTTGGTGATTTTTTTTTTTTTTTTTTTCTTTCTTCCAGACGCCGTAATTCCCGAGAAGGGTGGCCATGAAGATTAGGCGTTTGTCACAAATTTCTAGGTCAAGTTGCCCGAGCTTGACATCTACCAATAACATTTCGACAGAGAGGATTCGATCTGCCGACCCTTTGATCAGCAGCCAAAGCTATACTGACTATGCCACGGCTCACGATTGGTGAATGTAATATAGAGGTATTGTTGTGTGTTTGAGCTTCTAATGTGTGTGTGTGTGTGTGTAGCAGTGATGAAGTGTGAGGGGGTGGCAATGTGCTCAGGTGTGGTGCTGTTCTCTTGTCAGTGTATATCTGTATGTGTGTTTGTACAGTCGACCAAATATGTAGTGCATTATGTTTTGTTCTCTTAACACTTGAGCTATGTTTAGCAGATGTTGAATAACTTAATAAAATGTTGGACAATTAAGATTATGAATCCATCAGAAAATGGCACCCAACAATTACCAGTCTAGATTTATTTAATATAAAAATGTAAAACTTGCAAACTAAACTAACCAAAACTTGGACGAAGACAATATAAAGGCAAAATAACTTATCAAAATCCTATGTGTGAAATTGTTCAATACTGTACAGGTATTTACTAAAGATTTATATATGCTATTTGACATCTACTTGATATTGCTACAGTGCAGAGTGATGAATTTTAATGATGTGACCTCCCTTTTTTTGGCCAACTGTACTTGTCCATCATAATCACACAGTTGAGTATGTAGGCCACAAAGCAAGATTTTTTTTAAATTGTTCTATATATGATGACACATTTCTCTATTTTATTCTGGCTATCATTAGGCAATTGCATTTATTTATTTATTTTGTTTTTGTTTAGTTAAAGGTTATATCGAGATCATTTTTGCCTCCTTGATTGCCAGAGACCCTTGGTAAGCTCTATAAAATCATCTAATGTTAGCCAGATTTAAAGTAGCTTTCCACCATCGTATACTGAAGGGGTTAAGTACAATCAAAATTTTCTTCCCACCTTTGCTCTAAATTAATTCCAAGCCAAGGTTATTGACAGCTTTCACACCTGGTTCTGGATTTACTAACGAAGGTAAGTTAAAAGTGACTGCAAGTGGGAGAAGATACAAAAGAATTAACACCTTAGGGGATAATTCCCCCCTGGTACTACTCTCCTTGTTGAGGTTGGGGGGGGGGCTTCATGGGGGAGGGATGTGGTTGTTTCCCTCCCTCTCCCCTCGCGCTTTCATCCTCAGCTTGACTAATTTTGAGTAGTTTTTCTTTCCTCATTCTATGTTTTTCCCCTTCTATTCTTATTCTGTCCCATTCGTCTGTCCTCGGGCTGCCTATCTCCTGTCTCCCTGGCCTGGCTAGTTCGTTGACTCCTGATCCATTTTGTCTCTTCGGTTGCTGATATGGCCGAACTGACTTTATTCCCTTCGGTAATGCATTTTTTGCTTCTCGATGTGATTTTTTCTACCTTCGACCTGATCTCTCATTCTTCGCCCTGATCACTTCTTGGTTGGTGTTGCAGTGTAGCAGTTCTTGCCTCATCCTTCGGCCCTGCTCTATATGAGCTCTGCTGTGGAGCTCATGTGGTCCGGCTGAACTGGTGAAATGGTGAGAAATGTCTGCGTGTTTTCACTTTCCTCGATTTGTTCCCTTACTGCCCTTCCCTATCTATCTTGACTCGTTTAGTTATATATCTTGATCGAATCCTTCCGGCCAGCCCTATGAGTTCTTTTGTGGAGCTCAGTGGTCTGGTTAAACTAATATTAAAAAAACAAAAAATAGGGGATAATTAATCTGTGATTGTGGAGGGAGCTGCACCAAGGGGTGGACCGAGAAAGACCTGGGATCGGACTATACGTGCCGATCTCAAATCCAAAAACTTGACAAGTGAAGCAGCCCTGAACAGGGTTGCCTGGAACGCCGCCATTAAGACATGAGACTGAAACTGCACGCATGTGTGGAGCATTCTGTCTTAAAATTTGATGTGTGTGTGTGTGTATATATCTTTGTCCGCTTGCAGTCACTTTTACTTGTATGTTAGTTAAAAAATCTGGGCCCTGATCAACTGTAACCCTCCTACCTGCATTTCCACATCCCTATTTTGATGCAGTTCTCCAGTTTTCCAGCTTTTAACCCTTTGAGTACCAACGACGTGCGTTATCTTTTATTCTAGCTATCTTTAAACTATTATGCAGCTTAGGAAGGATCTGCGGTAGTTAAAAGGGTTGGTTGCGATAGTTTGCAGCCTTGTTATTGCTAGAGATCTTTCCTAATCTGAATAAAATTGTTTAATAGTCGCCACAATAGAAGGAAAAGGACGTCACTGGTACTGTACGGGTTAATAGTCTTGGTTTTGACTACATTCAGAGCTTAGGGTGGGAGGCAATTTTTTATTTATTATCGTCCTCTTGTGAATATTGTAACCTCTTCAGCTCAGAGTGATACTGTTCTATGTTAATTCTGGCTAGCTTTAGAGTATTTTATTCTGTATAGGAAAGGGGTTGTGAGAGTCAGAGGGTTAATATACTGTATACATTTTTGACCTCTCTGATTATTAGAGGTCTTTTATCAGATTATTATAGCTATTATTTGACAGTTTTGTTAAGCTTAGGATGGATCTGTGGGAGTCAGAGGCATAATTGAGTTGGTTTTGACCCCTTGCAATACTAGAAGTTCTTCCTAAACTGCATAAAATTATCTAATGATAGCCAGAATAGAAGGATTTGTTTTTAGTATTGTATACCGGAAGAGTGACGAAAACTGTAGATACCCAAGCTTACTTCTCTGGGGTGAATTGCTACTAGTGGGATCAATATGTACAGTCGGCCTAATAAGTGATGTCTCGGCACCAAGTATATTTGGTTCTATTATGTGTATCAGCAACATCTAAACAGGATTTCTTCATTTCAAGTGAGATACACAAACGGTTCCAATACTTACCCACCCTATTTAACATCTGACAGACATTAATACGCCACAGAGCGAGCCAAACGTAATGACAGGTGAGACATGACTTATTAGCTCCACTGTAGACTATAGGATGAATCTCTATACAACTGAGGACTAGTGGACCTGGTACAAGAGCTATGAAGGCTGAGTGGATATATGACTCACACAGCGGCTCGCTGTTGTAGTGACTAGCGTCTTGGACTTCCACCCAGAAGGTCCCAGGATCGCGCCCACGCTCCGCGCATTAAAGGTTTTTCACAAGCACTGCGTTGTTACCGTCCCTCATGAGCAAGGGGATGGGGTAGTAGTACAGGACCCCATTGGAAACACGCCTAATCGGCCTTATTGGGCTATCCTTAGCTGGCTTAGCATGCGCTAGCTTTAAACACTATTATTATTATTATTATTATTATTATTATTATAAGGTGAATTTATGAGTTTAACATTACAGTATGTAATTACAGTATGCGATGGGCTGGTCTATCAGAGTGAGACCTGAGCGATCTCTGCCATACCCATAGCTTACTCTGACTGTTCCTTTTACTTATATATTTTCTAAATCTCAGGTGGCGGCGTCTCTTCCGTGGATTGACCTCCCAATCTACCAAGATTGGAAGCTAAAGCGTCACATTATTCATTTGCCCCTCAACTTTCTCTTCATAATTGCTGAGGGGCACAGGGCCCTGGGTGGGGCTTTGGTTTCCCGGGCGTTTACGCACCCTCTCAGCTCCCCGCCATGGAGTGGCTTCGGTCACCCAGGCTTTATTGTGGTCGGCAGGGAGGGTTCTGTGGGGGCGCTCGTTTGTGGCCTTGGCCTTACTCGGGGCCTTGGGGCTGTTCGGCCAGGCAGCTTGGGGAACAACAACAACAACAACAGTATGTAATATTGTTAGAATTGTGTATGAAGTCTTGAAAAGTTTATGATTTTGTAAGTGGCATAGTGACAAATGATTACAGGCTTTAGCTGCTGCCATTTCCACGCTTGCAACTTTTACTGTACATGAACAACTCCACATTTCTCTTGATTGTGGTGTAACACGTTCCAGTTCCCCCAGGCTAACTGGCGCTTTCAAGAAACAAAACACCAGATGATTGTTATTAATATTATGGTGGTCAGATACAGCTAGCTCTCCACAGCATTTGTACCAGGTTCATTTGTCCGCACCCTCTACAGCATTTGTTAATATATATTTTTTTTCCACCAACCAAATTTACTTTTAAACTTGAAATCAACAAATACATGTGGCACTCCGAAGACTCGAACCTAGGATACTCTCACCAAAATTCCGCGCATTTATGCATTACACTATCAAGACAGTTCATTTGTCCGCACCCTCTACAACATTTGTACTAGGTTCATTATTTTGTCCTCTACTGTATGTCCAGTAAGGTGACACATGTAACTATTACTAGATGAATCTTGTTTCACTTTTAAGTGTTAGATACATTGCTTTATGCTCAGATATAAAATGAAGATGAAAGCTGCTTTGTTTTTAATACAGGATATATTATTAATGATAATCTCATAAAGTATCTTACAAGCTATAAATATTAATTTGTATAATTGTTAGTTTTTCAATACTGTACCCTGTATATAAATTAAATGGTTAATATTTATATTTTATCGTACTTACTACCATATATTTTATTTAGGTCAGAATGGCTCTAAGAGTCAGTGACAACTGTTTTAACTAACATCAACAACAGTTTCTTACCAATCATAACTATCAGTTTCTTGCCTGATGGTAGTTGGAATAAAATATAAATGTTATCTGAAAGGGTTAAAGATACGTATGGTTATTCAATCATAATTATTAATACACTATCTTAACATACAACGCTCACAGAAAAAGTGTAGAATGTCTCACTTTGTACAGAATACAGTATAGATATTTTGTACAGATATACAGATTATTCACAGTATTCATTACAGTGATAAAAAAAAAAAAAAAAAAAGAGATCCATGCTTGGTATTCCGGTGTTACATGACCTACAATATTACAACTAAAGTCGGTATCACACGAGCGCTTTTTCCCTCAACATTTATCCTCAACACTGGTCTGGCAGCTTATGAGGTCAATATTTTAAAATGTAAAACTTGCAAACTAAACAAATCAAAACTGGGACAAAGACAATGTAAAGTCAAATTAACTTATCAAAATCGCTATTTCGTTCACCTAAATTCATCTATCATTAGTCTAGTTTCCAATACCAGTGTAAAATATTCCAGAAATGCTGCCTGAACAAATTTTGATCATCGAATGTTGACTATAAAAGCTCTTGTGTGATACCGGCTTAACTACGGTTATGTGTGCGTGTGTGTCTGTCAGGTCTCATGTGCTGCACCCTGTACAAAATCATTCCATAGCTCACTCACCCTGGGCTGTAAACTAATGAGTGTAATCATCATGAAATCCATTAAAACTTTGATAAATAATTATATTTTAGTTTTACATCCAGATTTTTAAACATTTTCTAATATAATTATAGTGTTGAAAAGAGAAAGAAAATTAGTAAAGATATTATTTATTTGGGAGAATGAGAGGCATTAACGTACCCCTACTGTACCATAGGGTACTTCCATAAATGTAGCCCCCAGTACCAAGCAATGTGGCAAAAATTGCTTCAGAGGCAAGATATAACAACCTCCCACCTCAAAAGATGGAGGAATACTGCCTCTCCTAGCCTGTGGAAGCTTGGATATAAGCTGAAAAGTGTTGCCAAGGTCTTAGAGCAGTGCTCAAATGTTGTGGTACCAGACACTGCCTGATACTGGCAGTTACAAGGATTGTAATACTGATGGCTTGCAGCCGTCGCTGGGACTGGGGGAGTGACTTATCTACTGGCGGCTGGCAGCCGTCGCTGGGATTGTACGGGTTAAGGGGGTAGTGCTTGGTTTTAGCCTATGTATTTATGTTATTATTTGTATTTGAGTTCCCTCGCTAGACCTCCATCAAGCTTAAAAAACACCCTCTAGATCCACTTTCAAGATAAATTTGTACTGTACACATTTTGGTAGAAAAATGTCCCAAAGGCCGATTCCTTCTAAACTAACAGGCTCGCAATTGCTCGCCAGGAAAAAATTGACACCTAAATGACAGGAAATGTCTTCATATTGATAACAAGGATGAGGGAGAGTTCCAAAGCTTGCTGGTTGAGTAGAAGAAAGACTGGGAAAATCAGATCAGTCTTGGGTTAGAGAGATGGACATATCGAGATCCTGCTTGTGAATGTCCTTTGAAGGGATTCCAGTTTGATGATGTCCCCCATTTTGTAGGGAAACCAGAGCTGACAGCAGTAGCCTACTCTAGCTTTGGGAGGACCATCAAGGACTTTTAGAGGGTTAACATGCATGTCCTCTCTCTTTGTCTAAAAGGTCTTCAGGAACCATCCAGTAAGTCTGCTGACCGTTTTGGTGATGAGGTTGATGTGGTGGAAGAAAGTTCCATCAGCACTGAGTGACTCCCAGGTCATGCACATGTTCTTTTGGTGCAATATTTTGCTGGTGGACTTGGTAGTTAGTGCCTTGTTTGATTTCCTGCAACTATATCCTATATTAGGATGGTAGCCTACCAAGGTTGAACGTGAAGTCACAGCCATCGGCTTACTGTATTTTAGAAGATTGCATGTATAGGAGTTCACAACTTTTAGTGCGTTTACCTTCTGAAGTCCTTATACATACCTATATCGCATTCGCCTAAAAGACACTTCCGTAAGGCCTAACGCACTTCTTGGGTTAACGCTTATGTCGTGCACAGATACAAGTCGTATTCGTTTCCAGCTGATGGAAAATTGTCATATCTTCATCTTAATTACTTAGATAAAACAAAGATTGTATAGCAATCGAAATGGGCCTATATTACCAAATATGAAAACTTGGCAATACAAATTAGATGCAGAGACATACTGTACTTGTTACATATTTTTCATTAGGTATCTAGAAATCAGCTGCTATAGGATTCAATTTGCCATCAGCTGGAAATAAAGTTACTATAGTTCATGATGATTAATCGAGCACCCATTGATATTTTACTCTAGAGTATTGCCTATACTGTATATCTATACAAGCGCCTCCCACATTGTAAAATAAAAAGAAGCAAGGGAGCCGTATCAGAGGCAATCCCAACAAGTGAGCCGTATAATCCCGAGTCCCGACAACACGTGTTATAAGATACAGTACGGTACGAAGTATCTTAATACTATTTGTTTTTCATAAAATAGAGAGATCCAAGGTAGCGATAAAAATTTGGTTGCGTCAATGTATGCAACCAAATTGTAATCAACCATTGGCCTATCCGCATGGGTTCCCTTTCTCTTTTCACATAAAATAAATGCACTGCTTTGACCACACACTTGTTTTGTATCGGTATCATTGCTGGCAACGCGTTTCTGGATTCGGGAAACGGGAATTTTTGATCACATAAATTCAATCACGCCGCCGCCTCGACGAGAAGCTCAGAACTTCAGAAGGACAGTACTCAACATGGGGAAGAAATCCAGCCAAGAAGAGTCGGGGAATCTTGACGAAAGTCAAATTACTGAAGGCGAAGCAGGAGAGATAAGCTATGAAGATAAACTAAAGTATGTCAACATTATTGCTCAGCCTATGGCATCCAAGAAACTAGCCAGCAGAGTATATAAATTGATCAAAAAAGGTGAGGCACTGTTGCTCGTTCTGCAGACTGCATGCGATAAACACATGTGGTAACACTAACACTTCAGATCAGTGGTGTGGGCTTAGGCTAGCCTATTTAGCAAGACATTGTGTTAGGCCTATGTTTTCAAGAAATATAGTGTTTTATTGGGTCCCTAGGCTAGCCTATAGCGTAATTGTTTAATCGAAGTCCTCTTTTTCTAGTTATTAAAAACGTATTCTATGGTGTATTATATGATATATAGAAGCAATAGAACTGTTCAAATGACCTGGGAAGTGTATATTAAACCAAATACAAAACTTTGAATAATGAGGTAAGAGATAGCCTAGCTTACTTACTTACTTGGTCATACTTGGTAGAATTCCGTCCTCTGTGGACGCAGCTAAAGTGGACTTCCGCTGCAGCCAGGCAGCTCCGCAACTCCCTCGTTCCGTCTATTTACTAACGAGTTGGATGCGGTGCTGGGATATCCTGGTATTGGGGGCTCGTCTGGTACTGTAGCCAGCCATCGGTCCAGCTGACGCTTGAAGGAGTCTGTCGTGAGTCGTGACTCCCGTCAGTTCCCGGACGGCCTTTGGTACAGTATTGAAGAGGCGAGCCCCATTTTTACTGAAGTTGTTGTGGGCGACTGTTGCTATTTTCTGAGAGGTAGCCTCAGTCCTCTTGATGTAGCACAGTCGCCCTTTTCTAATGTCAGGTACCAGCCCTTCTAGGGTCTTCCACACATAAATCACTAGGTAACGTTCTCGTCGTCTCTGAAGGGAGTAGAGCCGCAACTCCTTCAGGCGTTCCCAGTAGTTCATGTGTTGGAGACCCCAGATCCTGCTGGTGAAGGTCCTCTGTAGAGACTCCAGTTTGCCGATGTCACCTATCTTGTGGGGAGTCCATAGCTGGCAGCAGTATTCCACCTTTGGGAGGACCAGAGCCTTCCAGAGTGTCAGTATACAGGCCCTCTCGGCTCTCTCTAGTTTGGAAGGTCCTGAGTATCCATCCTGCGAGTCTCCTAGCTGTCTCGGTGGTTTGGTTGATGTGGCGAGAAAAAGTTCCATCTGTACCATCATTACCGCCAAGGACACAGTGAAGGACTTGGGAGTAAATATGAGCAGTGACACCACTTTTTCCCAGCATATTACCAAAGCCACAACACTTACACTTACACTTTGTTATATACATAAATGACCTAGATTTAGGTATAACTAGTAGGATAAGTAAATTCGCAGACGATACTAAAATGGGGAGAACAATTGATTCAGATAGAGATATAGAGTGCCTCCAAAGGGATCTAGATACCTTACACGAATGGTCAGTAAATTGGCAGATGAAGTTTAACATTGACAAATGCAAGGTATTAAAGATAGGGAAGATGCATACAAATGTTAAATATAAACTAGCTAATATGGAATTAGAAAACTCAGACTGTGAGAAAGATCTAGGTGTGTTTGTTAGCAATGATTTGAAGCCTAGAAAACAGTGTATAAGCGTTCGTAACAAGGCAAACAGGATTCTCGGGTTCATCTCTAGGAGTGTGAGTAACAGAACTGCTGATGTTATCTTAAAACTTTACTTGTCATTAGTGAGACCCCATATGGATTATGCTGTTCAATTTTGGTGTCCTTATTACAGAATGGACATAGATTCCTTAAAGAAAATACAGCGTAGAATGACAAAAATGATCCATAATATTAGAAATCTTCCGTATAAAGAAAGGTTGAAGAAATTAGGCTTACATTCGTTAGAGAGACGCAGAGTTAGAGGGGATATGATAGAGGTGTTCAAGTGGGTTAGTGGGATTAACAAAGGGGACATGACAAATGTACTAAAGCTCAGTGATAGCGAAAGAACTCGTACCAATGGTTTCAAATTAGATAAATTTCGTTTCAAAAAAGATATAGGCAAATATTGGTTTGGTAACAGAGTTGTAGATGGGTGGAATGGACTACCAAGTGCTATAGTGGGATCTAAAACTGTAGGGAGCTTTAAGATAAAATTGGATAAGCATATGGACGAGAAGGGTTGGGTGTGAAGGGGGATCAGCCGGGTTGGGCCAATCAGCGCTCTGCACACCCCCATAATCCTGCGTAAATCTCTAACCGTTTTGGTAAGATGATCCTCAGGGTATTAGAGTGTTGAGCCTATAATTGGGCTTTGTAATTGATTTGGGGTTGTGTGGGACAGGGATCTGCCTTGCTTAGGCCAATCGGCTTTCTGCAGACTCCCATTTTCTTATGTTCTTATGTTCTTATGTTACACTTTGTTGTATTCCGTCCGTTAGTGACACAGTTGAGCTGTGGCTCCACTGCGACCAGGCAGCTCCCTTTCTTCCACTCTCCATTCTAGAAGTCGGTTGGAGTTGGTGCTGGGGTATCCTGGTGTTGGTGGCCGGTCCGGTATTTTGGCCAGCCACATGTCCAAGTGTTTCTTGAAGGTGTCTGAAGACACCCCGGTCATGTTCCTGAGAGGGGCTGGTATACAGTTGAACAGTCTGGTTCCATTGTATGTAAAGCTGTGATGGATCAGGGATTTGATTTTTTGTGTTGATCCCGGCGTAGTCCTCACATAGCACAGCCTCCCTCGCCTTTGGTGTTGAGTCTCTTGGATGTTTGGATTTGGTACCTTTTTTTCCAAAATCTTCCAGACGTAGATGATGATGTATCTCTCCCTACGTCTTTGAAGTGAGTACAGCTGCAGCTCCTTGAGTCTCTCCCAGTAGTTAAAGTGTTGAAACCCATGGATTTTACTGGTGAATGTCCTCTGGGTGGCTTCGATTTCTGTTATTTCTCCTACTTTTTGGGGAGACCAGAGCTGAGAGCAGTACTCCAGTCGTGGTAGGACCAGTGACTTCCACAGTGTTAACATACACCTCTCATTTCTTGTGTGGAAGGTTCTCAGGATCCAGCCTGCTATTTGTTTTGCTGTTGTTGTGGCTTTGGTAATATGCTGGGAAAAAGTGGCGTCACTGCTCATATTTACTCCCAAGTCCTTCACTGTGTCTTTGGCGGTAATTTCTTGCTGTCCACTTTTGTAGTTGGTGTCGTTTTGTAGTGCTCTCTTGTTCCCGTACCTTAGAAGCTCGAACTTGTCTCCGTTTAGGGCCATGTTGTTTTCTTCTGCCCACTTCAGGATTTTGTCCAAGTCTTGTTGTAGTAGCTGTGCATCATGTTGTGAGGTGATTTTCTTCATGAGTCTGGTGTCGTCTGCAAACGATGAGGCTGTTGTGTGGGACAGGGATCTGCCTTGCTTAGGCCAATCGGCTTTCTGCAGACTCCCATTTTCTTATGTTCTTATGTTCCAGGTCCCTGTCGATGTCTCCTATCATGATGAGGAATAGGAGAGGTCCCAGTACTGATCCTTGTGGTACTCCGCTGATGACCCCACCTGCTTCTGATAGGCTTCCTTGAACCGTGACTCTTTGTTTTCTGTTGGTGATGAAGCTGTGGAGCCATCTTCCAAGGTCTCCCCCTATTCCCAGTGATTTGAGTTTATGTAGAAGGATCCCATGGTCCACCTTGTCAAAAGCTTTGGCGAAATCTAGATATATGACGTCTACATTTTCTCCGTCTTGAATATCCTGTAGGATTTTGTCCTATGTGTTAGGAAGCTGTGCAGCCTATAGCCTATGTGTTTTTTATCACTTTTCAACCCAAGACCAGCGGGGGTCTGGGGGCAGCAGCCCCCAGGTGGAGCAGGATGCCCAGGTTACCTTAGGTTAGGTTAGGTTAGGCTAATGACCAGCTATGTAAATACAGTAGTGAACATTTGGTTTAGTCTGTGCTCAAAAATCCATTTTCTTTAGAGCCGATTTCCGACATTTAGTTAGTCTAGGCCTATTTAGATTCTCAAAATCCGATCCAAGTTTTGCCAAAAATTGGCTCAGGTTTTCCAAAATTATGCTTTTTGGGGTTTACAATTTAGGGAAACATGAGCCAAAATTCTAAATTAGGTTACTGTAGCCTAATTTGTTTACTCTTAAAACTCGCAAAATCCGAGCCAAGTTTGGCAAGAATGTTAAGTGCGGGCGTACCGCCAGCCTTGTTTACACTATGCGTAGTGGCGTCGGACCTTTCATAAGAACATAAGAACATAAGAAAATGGGAGTCTGCAGAAAGCCGATTGGCCTAAGCAAGGCAGATCCCTGTCCCACACAACCCCAATTACAAAGCCCAATTATAGGCTCAACACTCTTAACACCCTGAGGATCATCTTACCAAAACGGTTAGAGATTAACGCATGATTACGGGGTCTGCAGAGCGCTGATTGGCCCAACCCGGCTGATCCCCCTTCACACCCAACCCTTCTCGTCCATATGCTTATCCAATTTTATCTTAAAGCTCCCTACCGTTTTTAATCCCACTTGGTAGCACTTGGTAGTCCATTCCACCCATCTACAACTCTGTTACCAAACCAATATTTGCCTATAATATATCTTTTCTGAAACTAAATTTATCTAATTTGAAACCATTGGTACGAGTTCTTTCGCTATCACTGAGCTTTAGTACATTTGTCATGTCCCCTTTGTTAATCCCACTAACCCACTTGAACACCTCTATCATATCCCCTCTAACTCTGCGTCTCTCTAACGAATGTAAGCCTAATTTCTTCAACCTTTCTTTATACGGAAGATTTCTAATATTATGGATAATTTTTGTCATTCTACGTTGTATTCTCTCCAATGAATCTATGGCCATTCTGTAATAAGGACACCAAAATTGAACAGCATAATCCATATGGGGTCTCACTAATGACAAGTAAAGTTTTAAGATAACATCAGCAGTTCTGTTACTCACACTCCTAGAGATGAACCCGAGAATCCTGTTTGCCTTGTTTCGAACGCTTATACACTGTTTTCTAGGCTTCAAATCATTGCTAACAAACACACCTAGATCTTTCTCACAATTAGAGTTTTCTAATTCCATATTAGCTAGTTTATATTTAACATTTGTATGCATCTTCCCTATCTTTAATACCTTGCATTTGTCAATGTTAAACTTCATCTGCCAATTTACTGACCATTCGTGTAAGGTATCTAGATCCCTTTGGAGGCACTCTATATCTCTATCTGAATCAATTGTTCTCCCCATTTTGGTATCGTCTGCAAATTTACTTATCCTACTAGTTATACCTAAATCAAGGTCATTTATGTATATAACAAACAACAGAGGACCTAATACAGATCCCTGGGGGACACCACTTTTGACTGCTCCCCATTCTGACTTCGTACCATTTATGCTAACTCTCTGCTTCCTACCAATTAGCCATGACCTAATCCATCCCAACAACGCCCCACCTATTCCATGCGCCTCAACCTTTCTCATCAATCTCTCATGGGGCCCTCTGTCGAAAGATTTACTGAAATCTAAATATATTATATCATATGACTTGTCATTTTCTACTGCTTCATATACCTCTGAGAAAAAACTAAGCAAATTAGTAAGGCAAGAACGTCCCTGAGTGAATCCATGCTGAGAAGAATTTATTACATTAAATGTATCTAAGTGGTTTCTAATTTTACTAGCAATAATTGACTCTAGTAGCTTTCCTATGATTGATGTAAGACTAATGGGACGGTAATTGGATGCTATTGATTTGTCACCTTTTTTGAAGATCGGAACTACGTTTGCAAGCTTCCAAGCTTCTGGAACTATACCTGTCTCTAATGACTTGTTAAATAGAAATGTTAATGGGTAACTTAACTCATCCCTATATTCTTTTAATACTCTAGCATATACCTCATCAGGACCAGGCGATTTATGAGGTTTCAGTCTGTCAATTTCCTTAAGCACATCATTTCTACTGATATTTTTTCTATACTATCGCTATATACCTTACGGACTTCTGGAAACTGTGCCAAATTTTCATTAGTGAAAATGGTAAGAAATTGACTATTTAATGTACTGCACATTTCTAAATCATTTTCTGTCATTTCTCCTATCGAAGTTTTAAGGGGACCAATTACATCTCTAACCTTGGATTTATATAGTTGGTAAAAGCTTTAGGATTATTTTTTGAGTCATTGGCAACCTTAATTTCATAATTTCTTTCCTAATATCCTTTTTTTACCTGTCTTGATAGATTCTGATAGTAAGCAAGTAGGTGAATTTCACCTTTCCTAATTTTTCTATATATTCCTCTCTTTTGTCCTAGAAGATCTAATAGTCTATTATTCATCCATTTCCCATCATGTTTGAAATGATATACATACATGTATGATAGAGCAGATTATGAGCTGCTGAGACGGTGTTTGGACATTGACTGGGGGGAATACTTGAACGGTGAAGACGCTGAAGGAATGTGGAGGAAAATTAGAGTCAAACTGGAGAATGCTGTATCCAAAAGTGTACCAGTAAGGGAATATAAGGATAACACAAAATTGAGGAAAAGAACTAACCCAGAATTGCCAATGAAAAGAAAGCTTTGGATATTGATTAGAAGAAAGAAACGATTGTGGGAAAGATTAAAATTGTTAAAAAAGAACAGGGGGTCTAGTATAGAGGCTAAGGAAGTGGATCTGGAACGCAGACAAATAAACAATAAAATAAGGTGGGAAACAAGGAGAGGGAGAGAGAGATAGCTAGAAATGTGAAGGATAATCCAAAAATATTCTGGAAGTACATTCAGGAAAAGTTAACAAGAAGAGTAGGGATCCCAGAGCTGGTAGGGGGGTTGAATGATGGGAGTAGAGCGGAGACTGATAAGGAGAAAGCAGAGGTGCTGGGGAAATACTTTGGGGAGGTACTAACAGTAGAGTCGGAGGATGCAGTGCCTACTATTCCCATCAAACAGGTACCGGCACTAGAACTAATAGAGTTTTCCCATGCTAGAATAAGAAGGGCTATAGAAAAAATGAACAGGATTAAGTCACTGGGACCGGATGGGATACACCCAAGAATCATAAAGGAAGGAGGGGAGATGTTAGTAGAGCCATTGAAAATGTTATTTGAGGTATTGTTTAATACAGGACAAATCCCGATGGACTGGAGAGAGGCGAACATAACAGCTATATTTAAGAAGGGAAAGAGAAATGACCCAGGGAATTATAGACCAGTCAGTTTGACAAGTGTTGTGTGTAAACTAATGGAAACGGTAATTAGAGAAGGAATAATGGATCATATGAAGTCAAACCAACTTTTCAGTGGGAGACAGTTCGGATTCTTGCCGGGGAGGTCGACGGTACTACAGCTAATTAAGGTGGTAGATGATTGGATGCAAATTCTAGAAGATGGTGATGTAATAGACGTGGTATATTGCGATTTTATGAAGGCCTTCGATAAGGTCCCACATAAAAGGTTAATAGAGAAAGTTAGAAGCTATAATATAGGGGAGAAATGTGTGAAATGGATAGAAGCCTTCCTGAAAGATCGGAGACAGAGGGTACTCGTGAATGGAATAGTCTCGGGGTGGAGGGAAATTACAAGTGGGGTACCTCAGGGATCTGTGTTGGGACCACTGCTGTTCGTTATATTCTATCAACGACTTGCCTGAAGTTATAACTAATGGAAGTGAGGTATACCTGTATGCGGATGACACTAAGCTGTATAGAAGAGTGAGGAGTAAGGAAGATATGGGTTTGCTTCAAGGAGATGTGGAGGGCATGAAGGGATGGTCTGAGCATTGGTTAATGCCTTTTCATCCAAAAAAATGCAAGTACATGCGGATTGGGACCAGCAAGATAGACAAGGTAGGATACAGTATGTATGAAGCGATGGAGGAAGTGAATGCAGAAAAGGATATAGGAGTAGTGATAGACAATAAGTTAAATTTCTCAGAACATTTAGCGGAAAAGATAAACAAAGCCAATAGAATTGTAGGGCTGATAAGGAGGACATTTGTGTCACTTGACGAAGAAATCTTCAGGAATCTCTATACAGCGCTGGTTAGGCCGCACCTGGAATATGCGAACCAGGTGTGGGCTCCATATATGGTAAAGGATATAGAAGCAGTGGAGAAAGTGCAGAGGAGAGCTAGCAAGCTGGTACCAACGTTGAAGAACGCGGGCTATGAGCAGAGGTTGAGGACACTGGCATATAGGAGAAAGAGAGGGGATATGATAGAGACTTTTAAGATAGTGTCAGGAAAGTACGATGAGGATGTGTGTGAAGGTATCTTCTTGATGCGGGAGGGAACAAGAACGAGAGGACACTAAGAAAATTTACAAAGAAAGAAATAGGCTTGAGAAGGCAAAGAACTCATTTTGTGATAGAGTGGTAAATGAGTGGAACGCACTGCCCCAGTATGTAGTCGATTCCGAATCAATAAGGGAGTTTGAAAGTAATCTTGATAAAGCATGGGGAAGACAAGATTTGAAGTTTGATTATAAAACAAAAATACAGAATAGTAAAAATGTTGCGTCTGCTACCGCCGCCGCCAACACCGTGAACGACCGCAGCAGTGCAAGTACTGGTACTGAGCTGGATACACAGGCATAGTTTGCCTTTTTCCAGAGGATCTACTGTAAGAATGTTCCCGTCTATTTTGACTGCCTTTGGATATAAAAATAAATTAGCCTAACCAAACAACCTAACCTAACCTAACCTAGTGTGGTGATGGGCTGGTCTATCAGAGTGAGAACTGAGCGATCTCTGCCATACCCATAGCTTACTCTGACTGTTCCTTTAACTTATATATTTTCTAGATCTCAAGTGACGGCGTCTTTTCCGTGGATTGACCTCCCAATCTACCAAGATTGGAAGCCAAAGCGTCACATTTTTCCCTTGCCCCTCAACTTTCTCTTCATAATTGCTGAGGGGCACAGGGCCCTGGGTGGGGCTTTGGTTTCCCGGGCGTTTCCGCGCCCTCCTCAGCTCCCCGCCATGGAGTGGCTTCGGTCACCCAGGCTTTATTGTGGTCGGCGGGGAGGGTTCTGTGGGGGCGCTCGGTTATGGTCTTGGAATTGCTCAGGGCCTTGGGGCTGTTCGGCCAGGCAGCTAGGGGAACAACAACAACAACAACAACCTAACCTAGTATTCATGTAGTAATGACAGGGGGCAAATATCAGAAAATATAGTGTCGAAATAGACGGGAACGTAACTGCGAGCGCTCATGACGACCGTACTCCCGATCACTACATCCATCCCCCAAGTTTTGCCAAAACTTGGCTCGGGTTTTCCAAAATTCGGGTTTTATGGCTTTGCAATTTTGGGAAACCTGAGCCAAATTTCTAAATGAGGTTACTGTCATTTTGTTATCTACAAACTCTCAAAATCCGAGCCAGCTTTGGCCAAAACTTGGCTCGGGTTTTCGAAATATTGGGTTTTAGGCCTTTGAAATACAGTACCTTAAAACCCGAGCCAAGTTTTGCTAAAATACGTTTGGTTCAATGTTATTTTAATACCACAAATTTTGTTGATATATTTGAAGATAAATAATGAATCTATATGCTCTAAAGATCATAAGAAAATTTGTTTTAACCCTCGGCAAAACCTAATAAAAAAGTATGGTACTAAAATGTCTTTTTCGTAATAAGGTTGTCAATACGGTACTTTCCCGTTATCAATGTACAATCAAGCTGAAGATTGCAGAGTAAACACCATAGACTTCATCGTCTTTTCTTTCACCTTCGTATATTTGAGAGCCAATTTTTTTTTTTTTTTTTTTATTAAGGGATTAGTACTCAACCAGCGGGGGTGTGGGGGCGGCAGCCCCCACCCATAATACTAGGTTAGGTAAGGTTGTTAGGTTAGGCTAATGTCTTTTCAAATCACTATCGGGGAGCGAGCGTGTCTCAACATCGATCGATAGGCCTAATGGGGAAAATAGATTTTCCCGAGATTTCTAATTAATTACAAACACTATATAGGCCTATTGATGCAAATGACCAATATTGTTTATAAAAAACACTGAAAATTTGTGGTATTAAAATAAAAAAAATCCATACGTTTTAATCGCCGTTTTACGCATTTAACCACTCATCCTCCCTGTACTTCATAGCCCTCCCCACTATCGGGCGGCGTGTCTTAAGATCGTTGTATAATGGGGAAAACGGTTTCGCCGAGGATTGTAATTATTTCCAAACACTATACTGTATATTGATGAAAACTAACGGAAAAATAAAAAAATCCATGGGAAAATTGGTGACCATCTTATTTAGTTTTTCCAAAATAACTGTAGGCTAGGCTATTTCGCCATAGGCTAACTGTTAGACAGCAAGAGCCGCCTTATTTACCAAGTTTCCTTTATATTTTTTTCAAGGAATAGGCCTTGGCCTAGCCTATAGTGTTTTATTGTTGTATTCATGGTTTGAGTGGAAGATTTGCATTAACTTACCCATTATTCATTAATCTGAAGATACGGCGTCAAATTGCGCCATTTATTGGGTGTATCGCGGGTAAATGTCCTGTTTAACACTGGGGATGATTAGCCTATTACAAGTATTCTTTATTTGTTTTCCTTGTGTTTTTTGTTTTTTCTTAGGTGTTATTTTATGAACCCCGTCAGATATTGCAAAACAAACATTAGGCTATCAATCTTAAGACACCAGAGCAACAAAATATAGGCTATTCGCTCGCTTGCGATCACATTTCCAGTAATTTTGACTGCCGTGGGATACAAAAATAAGTTGTTGTTGTTGTTGTTCCCCATGCTGCCTGGCCGAACAGCCCCAAGGCCCCGAGCAAGGCCAAGGCCAAGGCCATAACCGAGCGCCCCCACAGAACCCTACCCGCCGACCACAATTAAGCCTGGGTGACCGAAGCCACTCCATGGCGGGGAGCTGAGGAGGGTGAGGAAACGCCCGGGAAACCAAAGCCCCACCCAGGGCCCTGTGCCCCTCAGCAATTATGAAGAGAAAGTTGAGGGGCAAGGGAAAAATGTGACGCTTTGGCTTCCAATCTTGGTAGATTGGGAGGTCAATCCACGTAAGAGACGCCGTCACTTGAGATCTAGAAAATATATAAGTAAAAGGAATAGTCAGAGTATGGGTATGGCAGAGATTGCTCAGTTCTCACTCTGATAGACCAGCCCATCACCAACAAAAATAAGTTGACATATTTATTGTAATCATCATATATATTGCCAGCAGGGGGCAAATAACCGAATAATCGGTCAAAATAGACGCGAACTTAACCACGGCGATCGACAAATGTAAACATGACGGCAGCGGTGGAGGCGTCTGACGCTTGCCATCATGTTCCCGCCTATTTTGACTGCATTCGGATACACCAATATGTTGAGGGGGGGCTTTTCCCCCCTCCCCCTCCCCCCATGACATATTGTCATCATCATATATATTGCCAGCAGGGGGCAAATAACCGAAAAAATCGCCGTCAAAATAGACACGAAGTTAACCGCGGCGATCGCCCTAAGTAAACATGACTGTACGCCCGGAATCTACATCCATCCCCAATATTTTTGCCGAGTTGACAATCAGATGGGCCGAGTCGGCATTGTACTCATTCACAGTTTTGCATTTCACACAAATTACTCTTCCCTCTCCCACACTAAGAGCACACCATGTACTTTTTATGCTACAAATTTAATATGTATATAATACTGCATTGCAATATATTTATATTTGTTTTTTAATTTTTCAGCTTCAAAACATAAGGATTACATCCGCCATGGCTTGAAAGATATTCAGAGAGTTGTTAGGAAAGGAGAAAGAGGGTAAGTGAATTTTGTCTATTTGTCTGTTTGTGTCTGACTATAGTCTATTTTTTTCCAGCTGATTGTAAATTGAATTCCTTAGCAGCTTATTTCTCGATACTTATGGAAAAATATGAAGCTACTATATCTCTGCGTCTTATTGATTCCAGGTTTTCATAATTAACATCATATTTCGCTACAAAAAACTACTGTATGTTATAGCTGAGTAACCAAGATAGTAACATGGTAATTTATCCTCAGCTGGAAAAAAATAGACTATAGCATCTACCCGTTTTTCTTGGCCTTCCTATGCTGTTTGCCTTGTCTGTGCCTTTCCTATCCTCCTGTCTGTGTTTGCTGGTCTGCTTGCATTTGTCTAACTACCTGTCTGTCTTCTTGTTAGACCTGCCTGTGTTTGTTTAACCCTTGAAGTGCGACAGGCTTCACAGAAGGTACAGTATTTAAACATGTGTAAAAAGAACCCTTCAAATATCGTGCCAGTCCCGGGAAATGTCTCAAAATTGTATGACATATAGAAAGTAACAGTAGTAGAATCTCCCTATACCACTCTTCCCCCTCCCCTCCCCCTTCTTTCCCTCAAATTGGCCTTTTATTTTGTCAATTTTTTAGCAGTCCATGTCTTTATATCGTAATGCATATATGCGCAGAATTTTGGTGCGAGTATCCTAGGTTCGATTCCTTGGAATGCCACATGTATTTGTTGATTTCATTAATTGAGTTTAGAAGTAAAGTTGGTTGGTGGAAAAATATGAATGAACTGCCTATATGGTTGCTATATACTGTAGTCTGCTTATGTTTGCCTGCCTGTTTATGTTTTAGCTTACCTGTCTTTTTCACTGCCTGCTTGCCACTTGACGTCACTCTGGGATACCTGTCTGTGACTGACCACCACATTTTATCTGAAAGTTATTTGTGAATTTTTGAAATACACAGTTTTACAAATTTTCTATATGAATGCTAGTATCCTTCCTACACTTTATACTACTGCTAACACCTTTAATGTAACCAATGGTGGTTCTGTACACAATATGTAAATACAAAAAACAATGTAATTACAGTTCACTCTCCGAATCTGCGCATCTTCCGCTGATATATGGGCAGTGTTTAACATAGGTTTCAATGGGAAATAGACCAGACCAAATCGTACTAAGCTCACCCATCTTGGACCCTCAAATACACTATTTTGACCTACCTAATGACATTAATATGTACCAAATGATTAACTCCCTAAAGGCGGGCATGACCGTATTGCTTGGCGGGTATATTTACCGAAAACTAGCTTCATTCCATTCCATGCTCTTTTTCATGCATTAGCAAGAGCCAGAGTGTAATACGATTATATATCCGTGAAAGGGCGATACTAGAGCTTTCCTAATGGCACTTGAATCATCCTTGTATGACCACGGGTTCTCTTGCAACGATCAAGTAACCGGAGGTGAAAATACCCTAAAGTAAGGTATTTTCTCGGTTTTTACCTTGTTACGCGAGGTACGGAGGTGGTGACGAGAGACAGTAATGTCAGTGACCGCTCCAAGGTGGTGGCGAGCGGTCAGAGGCTGGCTATCGGATACTCACTTTGATCCACAATGACTGTTCCACTGCTCCACTAAGCTCCAGGTACAGTCCAAGGCAGTTGACATCAGGTACAATTCAAAGGTAAATCCAGGTGTCACTTGTGCCATATCATCATCCCCTCCCCTATGAACCATTCTTAGAACCACTTATAACACATTAACCCAGGAATGGCGAGAACACTCTTAAGAGGTTTTGGTGGGCATGGGCGAGGACCCTCTTAACCCGGCAAGCGCGATAGGCCTCACGGAAGGCTTCCTATAGGGAACGCGATAGGCCTCACGGAAGCAAGACCATAAAAAAAGCCTTCCAAAAAAAAAAAAGGGCCTATCAAAACAAAGGATTTTGTCTCTAGGTGAGATAATTCCCCTCTAGTACTCATCCATGTGTTTCTCACCCCTCCCCCTCCCCTCCTTCCCCACCTTATTCCCCCCTCCCCCCCTCCTCAATTATCACCTATTTATCCTCTTATTATCATCATTTATCGGTTATTTTTCTCTCCCGCGATAATGTAGCACAAGTGGGTTGCATAAAAGATCGTTATGCAACACCCAGACACCGGCACACACCGCCCCGCTCGTCTCAGTTGACTCCCAGACAGCGAGAGGGGAGGGCTGCCTGTGGCTCTCTCTCGCCTGAGATTATGACCGGGTGGCCAATATCTTCGTTTTTCACCACCCAAATGCTTTTCCCACTTATTTTAGCACTCTTGAAGGTTCATATATACATCATATATGTAAAATAAAAGCATACCGAAAACAAATAATGCTTTATATTGTAAATATAACTAATTCTGTCAGAATCCAGGGCTAGAAATGCACAAATAACTACCCTAGCACCTAGGTCTATATCGCGCTTGTCAGGTTAAGAGGTAAGGCCTAAAAAAAAAAAAAAAAAGGCCCTAATAGTACTTAAAACAAGTGAAATGGTTATTAAGTGAGATAATTCCCCTCCATATCAGATCAGATGAAGGTATTGAGGGATATGCCTTTACAACGGCACCTCGTATCTACATTCTACTTTTCCTATTTTTCTGAAGAGTGTAGAGAGGGGAGAAGGGGTGTTGGAGAGAGAGGAAGCTGTTGGAGTGGCTTTGTTATGTGTGTTTAGTCTGTATACGTCGTCAGGGTGTCCCCTGACTGGGTGCGAGCATGTGAAACATGCTAGGACGTACTACCACACCCACTAAATGTCCACCGTGGCAGGGATTCGATCCAGGGTCTTGCAGATTCACACTTGAGCATGCTCACCACTCGACCGCCACGGCTCCATACCTCCTATCACTACTCCACATCTGTCAAAATCCCCTCCTTGCCCCTTTCCCTTCCCCCCCTTCAATTATCACCTATTTTCCCTGTTATTCCCTTATGCATTGGTATATTTTTGTGTAAACCTCTCCAAACCGATCCTAGGCTGTGGTCTCCCTGTCAACTTCATGAATGAACTGCTCTGCAATATTTCATGTTTGTCACCCCCCAAACACTATTCCCACTTGTTTTATTGTTGTAACATGTTACTATCTTCATATTAAACATAAAATAGGCGCATATGGATAAGTATTAATTATATTTATGGTAAATTAGCTATTTTAGTGAGGAATGTATCTAAATACCTACGTACAGGGGTATGGTGTATACTACAGGGGCTGCGCAGCTGAGAGGTTAATATCCAGCTGGAGTATTTCAATCCTATTTCATTTTATCTATATATTTCTTTATTTAGAATACTGTAGTACTGTACTTTCATAAAAAAAAAGGGAGACAAGGGCAAAACTGCCTGTTGAAAACTAGTTTATCTTTAAATGAAAGAAATATAGATAGCTGAGGTTAAGGTACTGTACATAAAAAATTGTTGTCTGGACTTTAGTGGTTAACCCGTACTGTACCGTAGGATATAGTAATAAAAGTCCCCAGCAGTCCCAAGCAATGTGACCAAAATGGCAGGAGAGACCACCTTTCCACCTCCAGAGATGAGGCAACACTGGCCCTCCCACCCTTCAGTGGGTCTCACATAAGCGGAGAAGTGTTGCCATAACGGGAGCAGTGCTTAAACGGTCGTGGTGCCTGGTACAGCCTTGTACAGGCAGTTACACTGCCATACCCATAGCTTACTCTGACTGTTCCTTTTACTTATATATCTTCTAGATCTCGAGTGACGGCGTCTCTATCATGGATTGACCTCCCAATCTACCAAGATTGGAAGCCAAAGCGTCACATTTTTCCCTTGCCCCTCAACTTTCTCTTCATAATTGCTGAGGGGCACAGGGCCCTGGGTGGGGCTTTGGTTTCCCGGGCGTTTCTGCACCCTCCTCAGCTCCCCGTCATGGAGTGGCTTTGGTCACCCAGGCTTTATTGTGGTCGGCAGGGAGGGTTCTGTGGGGGCGCTCGGTTATGGCCTTGGCCGTGCTCGGGGCCTTGGGGCTGTTCGGCCAGGCAGCTTGGGGAACAACAACAACAGGCAGTTACAAGGAAAGTACATTACTGACGACTATGTCCGTCGCTGGGACTGGAGAGTTACTTATCTACTGACGACTATAGTCGTCTCTGGGATTGCAGTGGTTAAGTAAAAGAAAGCTTGTGAAAACTGGTGTAGAACTGAATAGGTGTGGTTTTTTTTTTAATTGGTTGGTGCCACCTACTTTCTATATATTATATCATTGTATTATAGTGTATAGTAAGGTATCTTAACCCTTTCACGTTTTTATGACGCAGAGGTTGCCAGATTAGCGATAATAAATAGTTCTCTCACTCCTATAATTACCTCCAAAATTAGTTTTCTGCCCACAGCTAACTCAAAGACAACTGCAGAGGTTGAAGTAACTAAACTAAAGGTTTCTAAATACCCCTGATGGTAACAAAGGTTTTAAAGTATCCCTAATAGGCTCAAAATTGCGTCAAGAACGTGAGAGGGTTAATACAAAATTATCTGTACAATTTTCAGAATTATGGTCTTCGCCGGCGATATCTCCCCGATTGAAATCATGTGCCACCTTCCTGCAGTGTGTGAGGAGAAGGACATTCCCTACATTTACACTCCCTCGCGGCAAGATTTGGGCGCGGCCATGGGGGTACGCAGAGGTGTAGTAGTTATTCTCGTTAAGGAACATGAGGAATATCAAGATGTTTATGATAAGGTGAAAGAGGAAATCAACAAGATACCTAAGGTGTTCTGAAGCGGTCAGGTACAGTATAGTTGTATGGGGAATATTGATTAATAAATTCTTCACTTTTCTTGTTATATATTTGACCTTTCATAATTAATTAAACCCCCTGTGTTTTGTACATATTTTGAGAAAATTCTGGTTTAAAGTGTGAGGCTCTGAATATGGTTAAATTTTTCTCTTGAACTCTTCTGTAGACTAATACAGTATGATAAACAAAACAATCCTAGGAGATATAAGATGTTAAAGAACGACAGCTATGATATAAGTACATTTATATTAATTTAACTTCCAAGTCGCGAGCCGTGGCATAGTCAGTAGAGCTTCGGCTGCTGATCAAAGGGTCGGCGGATCGAATCCTCTGTCAAAATATTATTGATAGATGTCAAGCCCTGGAAACTTGACCTAGTAATTTGTGACAAACGCCTAATCTTCATGGGCACCCCTTCTCGGGAATTACGGTGTCTGACAAAAAAAAAAAAATCCAATGTTAATTCAGCCAAAACTTACCGTTTCACCTCTCAGCCTCTCTGTCTGAAAGATCTGTACGACCTTTCATGCCTTTAGAAGAGGAGGGTGAAAAAGTAGAATCAAGGAGGAGGGGAGGGGGTAGGCACATGTAAGAGGAAGAGAGGAGGTGGTGATAAAGAGACATGCCACCTAATCACATATTGCTTTAATTTCAATGGCACTGGTATTTAGTGTCAGATTCCGGAAGGAAAGTTGCAGTCGCCCCGTAAAACATTCCGAGAGTAACGTCGCAGTTCTTGGGTTAAGAGCGAATTCTATTTTCCTGATATTTAATTTAATTTGACTTTATATTGTCTTTGTCCCAATTTTGGTTTGTTTAGTTTGCAAGTTTTACATTTTAATTAACTAACATGCAAGAATTGGTTCACATTTAGAGTTCAGTTTCTCATAATTAGGCTCTCATTGTAGGCTAAGGATGCCTCATATTCTATATAAAATTCCAAACAAGCATTATATACATTTCCAGGAGTAACTAGCCTATCTTAAGTGTGCAAGACCACAATTCGGTGAGTGATAACAGAATTAGGAGCCATAAATTATCAAAATATTTGGTAAAAGTAAACATCAGTGTAGTTTATTTTTATTATTTTATTTATAGCAACATAGTACCGGTACTTTTTAAACAAATAATTTTTTCATTGGTAGTATGATGACCAGTAGTAGTAGAACTACGCACTTGGTCAATCAGTTTTATAACTTATTTGGAATATTTAAGCAAATTAAGTTATCAATTATTAGAAGCCCTGTAGGTGGAGTTTCAGATAGCTTTTGAATGAAGTAGTCTTGCTGTTTAGATCTTCAAGAGACTTAAGCGCAAGAATATCCTCTGAATATGGAATGATTTAGGGCATAAATGCTTAATAGTGAAAAGAGGAATGAAGTATAGTTTAAAAATAATAATAATTCTAAGTGTTAGTTCTGCAGAGGGATTCACTAGCACAGAAAACACTTTACCAGATGATTATCCCATTTGGGATGTACAGTGTACTAGTGTATGCTAATTTTTAGTTCCTATTTACCACTAGGTGAAGAGGCATCAGGTGTGAGGAGATTGCCCAAATATCCCCACCTGCCTGGGATCAACATAAGAGGGAACATCCCATACAAGAGTTATGGACACAAGCTTTTCTGGAATTTTTAGTAAAACAAAATCAAATAACCTTAAAACTACAGTACCGTAGTTACATATTACGAAAGCCTGAAGACAAATTCACCCATTCAGGCTCTAAGATGCCGCTTAGTATATACAAAATTCTCCTAACCTCATAATTATTTAATAAATATTTTTCTGACAATAAGCTTGCTCAAATACAACTACAGGGGTTGAAAACAAATAAATGAAAGGCCTCTACCTTGATGGTCTCAAAGGCTTTTAAATTTAAATATAACAGGAAGACGCAGGTGCATCTTCCCGTACACACCTAGAAGGGTCACTAGACCTGTTGTTGCTTGATTTCCTTTGTACAAAAGGGTTGATTACCAGTTAGTTAGTTATGTAGAGCAGATTAACCAGACCACTGAGCTCCATACGGAACTCTCATAGGTCTGGCTTGATTACCAGTAAGTGATATACTATATACAGGTAATTTATTTATGCTCTGGATCCCTTTGAACAGGTCGCCCCCAAGGCACCAGATCCAGTGAGTTGCCATTAGGCAACTTGGTCTATAAAACAATGAAGACCTGCCACAACACTACCCCACCATGTAAACACTGGCCAACTCTGGCATGATGCCTAAGTAAGACTAGTAGAGTCCCCTGTGGCACCTATCCATTGCACACCAGCCTCAACAGTGCCATACCAAGATAGCGCCAATAGCAAGGTTTACCGCCATTCACCCCATAATTCACCTTTTACGACACGCAGTAGGATGTGTGGGGCATATTCTTTTTTTCCTCCACCATAGATGAAGGCTCCCATACCCTTGGGGGTAATTACATTTTGTAAAATATACAATGATTCTGTACTACTAGAATCAAGTAGGTACAGTATTACAATTTGAAACATAAAATACATCCTGGAAAATACATCCAATTACCAGTAAATATTTGGTACAGTATATGAACATTATGTAATACTGTACTTGGCTTACTATATTCTACACCCAAGTCATTGCACAGTAATTCTACTGAGGCTGCAGCTTAAGTGCTGCAACATTAAATGAATCCCCTTTATGCTGTGCGATGAGTGAAAGGAGCTTAAGTTTCTTCTGGTGGGCGTTAGAGGACTCAAGTTCGTACATGGTGGCCAGGTTGAGAACCAAGGCCTCATGAAGGAAGCGCTCGGGTTGAGAGAAGACAGCTCCTTCCATCAGCTTAATGGCCTCACTCACTCGACCAGTGTACATCAGGCACACTCCAAGGTTGTTGATCACCTGGGGACACAATGGTAAGATTCACTACTGTTTCACACATATATGGCACACATTAACGTCCTAGGACATTTAGATCTTTTTATATATACTATCTTGATTGGCATTTAATTTAAAAAAAAAATTAGTAGGATAGAATCATCTCGGACCACTAGATGGTCTAGATTACCCCGGTCGATACTATTCATAATAGCAGGTCCAAGATACAGTCAAGCTAAATTTATCAATTAACAACTAAGTACAGTGTATAAATTTTACCAGTCCATTGTTTGCGTTGAGCTTGTGTGCCTGTTGCAAAATCTCTGCTGCGTCCTTAAAGGAGTTCTGAGCGATGGAGACATAGGCCGAGTGGAGGAGCCCCTGGACTGGGTCATGATGGGGTGGCGGGGGGGAGTGTTCCAAATGCTGGTTAAACGTCTCCTGCATCAAGAAAAATATTAAAACCCCTTAAAATCTGAAGAAACAATATGGCAACCTGAGGTCCAAGGCCAGTCTCTTCCAGAGATAAACTTGGTACAGATATATGTGTACAGTATGCATGTAATTTTGGGTGCAATAGCAATAAGAAAATAGAATACAGTATAAAGATGATGTAACTATTGTTATTATCTTTATATCTGGAGAAATATTAATGGTAATAATGAAACTAAAATTAATTATACTGTATTATTATAGGCGACACTGTAAGAATACCTATTGGATGTCATTTGAATAGATGCCACTATGAAAATATAGTCAAAAATAAATTAATATTCTAATAATATTATAGAAGGAACAAAATTCCTTTGTGTGTTAATTGAGATTAACTGCTTCAGGAGTATGTGTAGAGTGATGCGTAGAGACAGATTACATACAATACATAATTATATACAATGGTTTAACATAATTTTTCCATTACATGCAATGTAACGGCTCAGACAGGGAATGAAGAGGTATGTATCGTGGACAGAAGGGTGCTGTGCTGGTATGGGAAATGGAAGGCTTACAAAGAGTATAAGAGTCAGATACAAGGGGAGGTAGAGGGATAGGAAGACCTCCGTTGAGATGGTGTAATAAAAACGTTTGAAGGTAGAGGGATGACTGTAGAAGATGGTTCTATTTTTGTTGGATGGTGTATGGGGTTTTCCAGCTTAGCCCATGGACTAAATAAGGCCATATATGATTAATGGCACTACGTCATTTGACATAGGAGCCACTAATAAATACCCGCCTATCATAAACTTAGCGAGGGCCATATACAATATAAGGCAACAGGTCTTAGACTACAGGGCCACTACTAAATAATAGGGTTTCCATTCATCCCTTTGGGTTGCCAAATGCATAATAATTTTTATAATTTTATAAATATTCTCGGCTAACCAGTGTTTACCTCACCTAGTTAATATTAGATGTAACCTCTTGACTTGGAAATTAATCCTCTAATTTGAAAAATCTCTACTATATTGAATAGTTTGTTTGAAACTTCCAACAAAGCTATACTAACCTGAGCTGCTGTTACATCACCAAGCTGTAAACACAGTCTGCCAAGTGCAGAGTAAAGTCCAGCAGCAGAATTTGGATCTTCTTGTATCAATCGCTCCAACAGACCACCAGCCAAGCGAAAGTCCTGAAAAAAAACATCATAGAATGAGAGGGTGAGAGTCGACTACGATTTGGAAAAGCACACCAAAAGTAGTCGAGGGAAACAGAATAAAAAGAAGTGTTAATTACCATGAAAAGTACCTAAGGTCTAGAAGAAATCTAATGTATGTATGCTAATGTAATGTAGAGTATAAGTTAGTGTTCAAAACAGGCCAAACAGGGTTCTGGGATTCATATCTAGGAGTATGAGTACCAGAACTCCTAACTCACAGTTTCTCACAGTTTCTCACAGTTTCTCACAGTAGATCCTCTGGAAAAAGGCAAACTATGCCGGTGTATCCAGCTCAGTACCAGTACTTGCACTGCTGCGGTCGTTCACGGTGTTGGCGGCGGCGGTAGCAGACGCAACATTTTTACTATTCTGTATTTTTGTTTTATAATCAAACTTCAAATCTTGTCTTCCCCATGCTTTATCAAGATTACTTTCAAACTCCCTTATTGATTCGGAATCGACTACATACTGGGGCAGTGCGTTCCACTCATTTACCACTCTATCACAAAATGAGTTCTTTGCCTTCTCAAGCCTATTTCTTTCTTTGTAAATTTTTTAGAGTGTCCTCTCGTTCTTGTTCCCTCCCGCATCAAGAAGATACCTTCACACACATCCTCATCGTACTTTTCTGACACTATCTTAAAAGTCTCTATCATATCCCCTCTCTTTCTCCTATATGCCAGTGTCGGAAGCCCCAGTGTCCTCAACCTCTGCTCATAGCCCGCGCTCTTCAACGTTGGTACCAGCTTGCTAGCTCTCCTCTGCACTTTCTCCACTGCTTCTATATCCTTTACCATATATGGAGCCCACACCTGGTTCGCATATTCCAGGTGCGGCCTAACCAGCGCTGTATAGAGATTCCTGAAGATTTCTTCGTCAAGTGACACAAATGTCCTCCTTATCAGCCCTACAATTCTATTGGCTTTGTTTATCTTTTCCGCTAAATGTTCTGAGAAATTTAACTTATTGTCTATCACTACTCCTATATCCTTTTCTGCATTCACTTCCTCCATCGCTTCATACATACTGTATCCTACCTTGTCTATCTTGCTGGTCCCAATCCGCATGTACTTGCATTTTTTTGGATGAAAAGGCATTAACCAATGCTCAGACCATCCCTTCATGCCCTCCACATCTCCTTGAAGCAAACCCATATCTTCCTTACTCCTCACTCTTCTATACAGCTTAGTGTCATCCGCATACAGGTATACCTCACTTCCATTAGTTATAACTTCAGGCAAGTCGTTGATAAATATAACGAACAGCAGTGGTCCCAACACAGATCCCTGAGGTACCCCACTTGTAATTTCCCTCCACCCCGAGCCTATTCCATTCACCAGTACCCTCTGTCTCCGATCTTTCAGGAAGGCTTCTATCCATTTCACACATTTCTCCCCTATATTATAGCTTCTAACTTTCTCTATTAACCTTTTATGTGGGACCTTATCAAAGGCCTTCATAAAATCGCAATATACCACGTCTATTACATCACCATCTTCTAGAATTTGCATCCAATCATCTACCACCTTAATTAGCTGTAGTACCGTCGACCTCCCCGGCAAGAATCCGAACTGTCTCCCACTGAAAAGTTGGTTTGACTTCATATGATCCATTATTCCTTCTCTTATTACCGTTTCCATTAGTTTACACACAACACTTGTCAAACTGACTGGTCTATAATTCCCTGGGTCATTTCTCTTTCCCTTCTTAAATATAGCTGTTATGTTCGCCTCTCTCCAGTCCATCGGGATTTGTCCTGTATTAAACGATACCTCAAATAACATCTAACGTTATCTTATAACTTTACTTAGCATTGGTGAGACCTCATTTGGACTACGCTGTTCAGTTTTGGTGTCCTTATTATAGAATGGATGTAGACTGGAGGTAATCCAATGAAAAATTACGAAAATTATTCACAATATTAGACATTTATCATATGAGGAGAGGCTGAAAACTTTGGCTTGCATTCATTAGAAAGACATAAATGTAGAGAAGATATGATAGATGTGTTTAAATGTATGAAAGATATCAATAAGGTATTAAAACTGAATAACTGCAAGACAACCCGTTCATGTCTTCAAATTGGATAAGTTCCACTTTAGAAAATATATAGGTAAGCATTGGTTTGGAAACAGTTGTAAATGTGTGGAATAGCTTGCCTAGGACAGTGATCAGCTTGAGAAGAACTAGAGTTCGATAGTTCAGTGCATTTATTATTGATGAAAGAATGTTTGGCGAGTCGAAGAACAAATTTGGCTTGATTCGCAGAAACATAGGAAGAATGAAATTCTTGAGTTTGAAGGCGTCGGTTACCGTTTGAATGCTTCCTGCTTATTGCGGACAGCAGTAGAACAAGCGTGAGTAAACCAAGATTTTTTTGCATTAGTCTGAGAGAAAGAAAATGGAATGTATGCCTCCATGCCCGATAGGATTACCTCGGTAATGCGTTCAGCACTCTCCGAGGGGCCACGGAAGCAAAATTCCTTCCATGGGAAATCAAATAAGTACTCAGTAGGCTACTCTGAAGATACAGTATTACCAAATAAGAAGTTTTCCTTATTTGGTTTGGTGGGAGGTCATCAAACCTTTCATTGCTTATTATCAAATTATAGCAGTGTTAGGTGGAAAAAATGGTAGGTAAGAAGTGGCAAAAGTAGGTAAAAAAGGTAAGCATATTAGGTGCCTGGGCCCCAATTAGAATGATTCCCATTGGTTCTTCAGTATAGCTATCGTGCACTACTGCTAACGCGCTCTGTAGTGGCACCAATTAGAATGATAGCAGAAGGTTGAGTGTTCTGTCAGGTTTGCTGGTATTAGGTATGATTGTGAATGGTTGTGCAAACCTTTAGGCTGACAGCACAGTTGGTGATGGAGTAGATAACACGATGTCTCCGGGTACGCCACAACTTAAGGGAGTCGTCACGCATGTTGGTTGTCATCTCTAGGTTACTGCCGTCCTCACTCAGCCCCAGACCCAGGTTCTTGATTATCTAGAAAGCAAAAATTGGAAAATTAACCTATACCCAGTACAACCCCTCGGCCGGGTTTGAACTTTCGCGGCTCCTCTCTCCGTTTTTTTTTTTTTTAGGGGGGGGGGGGCAATTTGCAGATTAGATTGTGTTTTTCAACTCGCATAATGGCCTAGGCAGTAAAATTAAATGTTGAAATGTAGCATAAACCTTCGTCTTGAGAATGTCGAAGACTAGAACCCTTTACATCAAGTGGTTGTTTTCTGAAGAATAGAGGTAACTTTGCCATCAGAACCACACCACGTCCGAATGTTTACCCGCACTACGACTTTGGCTTGTATGCACTAAGTCGCTCACCACTCCCATTGCTTCGGGTAGGCAATTTTACTCACTAATCACAGCTGTTATGATTATTATAATACTGTAATGTCATGTATATTAACACTTACCCTGCGGGCTTATTTGCGCTATTTAGCGCATATTCAGGCACTCCTGAATGATTAATCAAGCATCTGCATGAAATGTACTGTATTCTGCCGAAAACTAGACAAAAATAGCTTCAAAATGACACCAGAAAGAGCTTCGTAGGTGGCGGAGTTCACCCGCAGCGTTGCCATATACATTCGGGAAAACACGCTAATTACTAGATCTCGCTCGCTCAGCAACACTGCCGAGACCACAGTCTGCCTCAGTGAGTGGCTGGCTGCTCTGAGGGTCAGACGTAGGTCCCTCACGCTCCCACCCACTGACATTCGATTTCTACGCCTATTACAGGCTTCAACCCTCCTCTAGTGGGTGCTCTGTGGCCGTTTTGGGCCTTTCTGGGCCGTTCTGACTGCTATATCAACCATCAGTATGAAAGGAACTGTATTGCGCCGAAAACCGCTACACAATGACGCCACATACAGCTACGTAGCACTCGTGGAGCACTGACAGTGTTACCTCGAAGATGGAAGTTTAGCTGATTTTGCTACCTTGCTCACTTTTAGCGAACTATTGGTTAAACTGTCATCCTCACGCGCGGTGGGGGAACTGGAGTTAGTGTGGGCCGGGAGGCCACAGATGTCGGACGTATGGATCATTACTATCCCACCCATTTTCACTCTATTTCCACCCTTTTTTCACCCGTTTTTTGCCAGTTTTTTCAACTCGACTTATGTGGTGAGCCGCTTTTTAAGGGTTAAAGCCTGAAAAGTGCTGTAATTGCCATGGCGTTCCGGAACGTCACCCGCAGGGAAAGGGTTAAAACAAATTACTTTATCAATAATTCTATCAATGTATCTTATAATTGTATTGTACAGTATTATAATACAGTAAACCCTCGCTATCTCGGACTAATTGGGGGGAGACCCAGTCCGAGATGTCCGAAGTCCGACTTACAGTATGTCCGACTTAAGAGAGGGAAAATTCCGAATTAGAAGAGGAAAGTCCGCGTCACCAGAGAAATTTTTTTTTTTTTTTTTTTTTTTTTTTATATCTATTTAATGCATCTATCTCCCTTATACATATATATAACTATGTCTTATTGTTTTTTTTTTAATCTATGAATCGATTCTAATACGATGGAATTGAAAACAATATTACCCTTCTAACACACAAATAATAAAATGAAAAAGAGAGTAAATAAAAATGTCTCCTTTGTCTTTCAGAAACATAAGTCCGTCTCGTATATGTTAGTATTTTATCGCTCGCTCGCCCCTAGCCACTCTCTCTCTATCTATTTATCTCTCTAATGCATCTAACTAACTCCCTTATACATTAACATAACTATGTCTTATTTGGACTTTTTGTACTGTAATCTATAAATAATTTCTAATGCGATGGAATTGAAAACAATATTATCCTTCTAGCACACAAATAATAATATGAAAAAGAGTCAATAAAAATTTCTCCTTTGTCTTTTCAGAACCAATTAAGTCCGTCTCATAATAGTTCGTGTTTATCGCTCACTTCCCCTTCTGCAACTCTTTCTATCTATCTTGTCTTTTCAGAACCAATTAAGTCCGTCTCATAATAGTTCGTGTTTATCGCTCACTCCCCCTCTGTAACTCTTTCTATCTATCTATCTCTCTAATGCATCTACGTAACTCCCTTATACATTAACATAACTATGTCTTATTTGGACTTTTTGTAATCTTTGAATCATTTCTAATGCAATGGTATTGAAAACAATATTATCCTTCTAGCACACAAATAATAACATGAAAAAGAGTCAATATAAAAGTCTCCTTTGTCTTTTCAGAACCAATTAAGTCCGTCTCATAATAGTTCGTGTTTATCGCTCACTCCCCCTCTGTAACTCTCTCTTTTTATCTATCTATCTCTCTAATGCATCTACGTAACTCCCTTATACATTAACATAACTATGTCTTATTTGGACTTCTTGTAATCTTTGAATCATTTCTAATGCAATGGAATTGAAAAATATAATATCGGACATTTTCCGAATACTTTTATAAAGTCCGACAACGTCAGAGACTGTCGGAACGATGATGGAAATGTCCGAAATACGGAAGTGCATGTCCGAGAGGCCGTAGCCAGTCCGACTAGTATGGGTTTCCGACTTCTAGAGGTCCGAGATGGCGAGGGTTTACTGTAATACAATACTGTATTTAAATTGAAAACATAATCTAGTGAACAACAAAATGAAGATGAGCACTTGCCAGATCACATGTTCTAAGTAGAGTATTGAGGCAGTCCAGGGCCTGTGTGTGCTTCCCCAGATGCTGCGGTAGTTCAGCCACTAACAACCTGCGTACAAACCCAACATTATATTTTATATGTCTCAGGACGAGAAAACAATGAACACGCAAAAACAAAATACAAATTCACACACATCGATAAGACCCAGAGACCAGGGTCACCAAGGTCCCTCCAGCACTCCCCCGGCCCCAACCACCCGGAGAGGTTCCAATCTCAGCAGGCAGACATGCAGGGAAGCCCTACCACCACAAGCCCGCCCACCAGACTTCCAGGCGTACCCTTCATATAAACTGTCTCCCTGGGCCAGGCGCCTGATGGACTATTAGCTAGTCCAACTTGCGCCCGACCCCTTCCCCCAAATGACCATGTGTTCACTCATCTATTCACAAGCATTCCGCATTCATTGCTGTTTATTACCACTTCCCTTGCCTGATCTATAGTCATTCCTCTATCATCCAAGCTTGTCTTACACAGTCTCTCCATCTTCTCTCTTCCTACCCCTCTATCTCCCCTTGTAGCTGACTCACCAAATGGTCTGATCTTGAATTTTAAAACCTGACTAGTGGGGCCGTTCTGAATAGGGCTGCCTGGAGCGCCACAGTTAGGACGTGAGACTGGAGCCGCACTTTGTGTGGAGCACTCGGTGTCTCTAACCCACAAAGCCCGGGCGTACTGTTAAAAGTATGCTCAGAGATCGCTCAGTGGAGCCCAGGCATATAGTACTGTTAAAAGGCACAGGCTTGAATTCGTCCAAAAGCCACTTAAAAACGTGCGAGAGAAATTGTAGTTGTCATGGCGGGTGGTTCATGAAACGCACAACAATACACGCACACACTCAGTCAGTCAGCTGCCTTGTGCTTGAGACAGGGCCAAATGCATTCGGTCCATGATTTCCTGTAGTACGAATCAATGCATGAAAGCAGTGGACAGTGACTTAAGAATGGTTACAATGGTGAAATAAATCAATAATAAATATAATCAATTATAATCCATATTCAGTAATCAATAATAAATAATTGATAATCAATATGTGCCTGAGTATACATACAATAATCAATAGTTGAACAAGATTAAATAAGCTGAAGCTGTCAACACCTGAATGCCGATCGAGCAATAATAATAGTCTAGTCACGAGACCTACACCCCACTTTTCATTTTTCACTCCAAATTAAAACTACTTGGTGTACAATGTTCTAGTCTTCACCCATCACTGCTGTCTCCTGGTATTTTATAACCTAGGTTAGGCCATTTATTTACAGAGATATGAGCATCTGAAATGATGAAAATATCCTGAAACTCCCAATATTACCCCAAACACAGCAAAAGTTACCCTAGTAATTTCACCATCAAAACTGAACCACTTGGTGTAGAAAGTTGTTGTTGTTGTTGTTGTTCCCCAAGCTGCCTGGCCGAACAGCCCCAAGGCCCCGAGCAATTCCAAGGCCATAACCGAGCGCCCCCACAGAACCCTCCCTGCCGACCACAATAAAGCCTGGGTGACCGAAGCCACTCCATGGCGGGGAGCTGAGGAGGGTGCGGAAACGCCCGGGAAACCAAAGCCCCACCCAGGGCCCTGTGCCCCTCAGCAAATTATGAAGAGAAAGTTGAGGGGCAAGGGAAAAATGTGACGCTTTGGCTTCCAATCTTGGTAGATTGGGAGGTCAATCCACGGAAAAGACGCCGACACTTGTGATCTAGAAAATATATAAGTTAAAGGAACAGTCAGAGTAAGCTATGGGTATGGCAGAGATCGCTCAGTTCTCACTCTGATAGACCAGCCCATCACCACATGACTAGAACCCAATCCTCTCAGCATCAGCTAGGAAAGGCCCTAGAAAGCCGCCTTTGGCGGGGGGATAGCTCCCCTATTTCAACCCCTTTCGGGGTCGGGCACCTGCCCGAGTGTAGAGTGTAGAGAGTTCTAGTATTCACTTATCGCAAGATAACAGCAAGTGCTATCTCCTGATATATAACCTAGGTTAGGCCCTTTCTTCATGGAGATATGAATACTGTACAACTAATTCACAAAATTGAAGGAAAAGGCCCAGATCTAAGGCCCGCAAAAGTTCAAACCTGGCCGGGCAAGGAAGGTTAAATTTATGAATGTGCAGTACTGTATGTATAAATAATAATGCCAACCTGAATCCAAAGGGTACCATGGATCCTTTTCTGCCACCGTACAGTTCAGGGTAAAACTCAAAATACAAGTCCGGAGCATCCAAGTCACCAAAATACTGACATTCCACCTCTGCCAGTGAAAACCTTCGCAGCTTGATGAGTAGAGCAATTCTGGTGAACCACAGCTGTAAAGATATTTTCAGTTATATTAACAATAATAACAACTATTTTTACTTTGCTTAGGGGGATCAAAATAGTCTAATTAACTGGGGACAGAGGTGCATGGGAGCACTTCGTTCATGGCCACCCCTTCATGGATCACGGCGTCCGGCAATAGATAGATTTATAGATTAATTTCATCAATAACTTCTAATGAATTGTCAACACTCCAATAATAATTAATGAAGGATTTATGTCAGAATAATAATTATACAGTAATGTAAAACTTGCAAAATAAACAAACCAAAACTGGGACGACACAAGATAAAACTACAGTATGTTACAGTAAATTCACTGATAACCCCCTCATACTTTCTATTTTATTCCCACTACCATTATACAAATATACTGTATTTAAGAGCAATTATTGTGTATTAAAGCAATTACTGGTAATCTACTTTAACACCCATGCAGCGCCAGCCAACTTGAAAATTCATCTATGCTTCTCACATCTGAACAGCCATTGGTCAAATGTCAAGTTGGAGGGCACAAGGTACTGTATAGTAACCTGTATAGAGTGAGCAGTGTGTTTGCTTGGGTGTCCAGCTCTGCCCTCCCCCTGACCGTAGACTGTCAGCAGCTGTGTGGTGAGGTTGACGGCAGCATGGTAACACCCAGAGGCTATCAGTTGCCGGAGCCCACGGTCATCCTGGGTCACGGAGCCAGCCGTCAGCACCGTCCGCTTCGAGGCCAAGTCTTCACCCAGGTAGGTTCGTACCAGGTTTTTGACTGGATCTCCCTGTAAAGACATATCATCATTGCTATCATTCATTCACAGTGAAACAAGCACTTCCCAACTGTTTTAATTTTGCTGTGTTAGATGTTAATCTGTTCTTTGTACAGTACAGTACACTGTATAATAATGTTGAATTATAAATACAGTCAGTGTGCGACACATGCGTGCGGCAATATGCACCAATCGCAACATGCATATACATGGTGATATATACTTTGGTGATGGGCTGGTCTATCAGAGTGAGAACTGAGTGATCTCTGCCATACCCATAGCTAAGCTTACTCTGACTGTTCCTTTTACTTATATATTTTCTAGATCTCAAGTGACGGCATCTCTTCCGTGGATTGACCTCCCAATCTACCAAGATTGGAAGCCAAAGCGTCAGATTTTTCCTTTGCCCCTCAACTTTCTCTTCATAATTGATGAGGGGCACAGGGCCCTGGGTGGGGCTTTGGTTTCCCGGGCGTTTGCGCACCCTCCTCAGCTCCCCGCCATGGAGTGGCTTCGGTCACCCAGGCTTTATTGTGGTCGGCAGGGAGGGTTCTGTGGGGGCGCTCGGTTATGGCCTTGGCCTTGCTCGGGGCCTTGGGGCTGTTCGGCCAGGCAGCTTGGGGAACAACAACAATAACATGCATATACAGTACAGTATATACTTACAAAGTCCTCCTTGACTGCTATCCCAGGCATAGTAAGAAGTTCCTTTTCTGGGAAGTATGTTCCTGGGGGAGTAGTTGCCATGGCCACTAGAGCTTGTTTGGTAGACTCGGACGGTATCCAGGCATCATGTCTTCGGTCAGCATCACTGGACAGCAGACTGGCAGTGAAGACATCTTGCTCCGTGGCCGGGGTCAGAAAGGAGTCGGGGGAGGGGATGGCATTACTGATGTTGAAATTGTCTGTAGGTGACATATACACTGGATTTATCATTGCAGAGTCATTACCACTTCCAGTGATTTGTGTAGCCATATTGTCAAATGGGTAAGTTTTTTTATTGCCACCAAAGTACCTAAGCAGGTTTGACTCATTTTGTTTAGATTTCATATTGAAAGTATCCTGTAGTAAGCCTGAACTGGGAGTGTTTTTGGAACCTACAGCTTCATCTTTAGGCTGACCAAGCAGTGGTGAAGCTGTAGCTGGAATTACTACACCCTCCTTGGCAGCAGTACCGGTACTTTGATTTTGATTTAATAAATCTCCAGTACTATCAAGGCTAGCTTGTTGAAATTTGACAGTTGTTGCTTCTATATCAACCATGGTATTTGGTGAAGGATTACTCACCAGCATTGATGTTGTCATACTCATCATCATTGCAGACTGGACAGGTGTCAACTGAGTTGGTACTGTATTCTCTTGTGAGGATGTAGTACTTAGAGGTTCAGGTGTCAGCATTTGGTTAGCAAATACAGAATCTTTGACTGAAGAATCATATTGTGGGGTGAGGGGAATGTTGAACTGTGTGGCAGACATACTGGGATGGGGTAAATTTATGGTTTCATGGCCTGGCGGGTAATTCTCGATAGCTGTTGAATCTTGAGGAGGGGCGACAGGTTCAATTGTTGCTGTCTGTTGTTTACTCTGTCCTGTGTTACCTGGTGTAGCATCTTGAATAACATTGGCAGGTTCCTCTGTAGTAGCATTGGCAGGTTGTTCAATGACTGTCTGTGAGGTTAAGGGTGTGTCTTGTGATGGGTTGTACGGAGGGAAAGTGGTGGGTTGTGTGGTGAGATCCGAGTGAGTGCTGGTGATGGCTTCTACTGGCAAGGCTTCACTCAGGTGTTCCGTCACAGGTTCACTTTCATCTTCGGCAGACAATTGGTCAAAGAAGCTTCGTCCATCATCATCTAGACAGCTTGAGGTACTTGAGAGGTCAGGTGGTCCAAAGGGATTAGCAGACATAGCTCACAGATGATGGTGTGTTCTGTAAAAGAAGAACATAATAATCATGAAGTATTTAGGATACATAGTATATTTGCATTGCTAGAAACTAGCTGTACAGTAGTCTCAATGCTATTAATATTTTGTTCACAATATCCGGCCACCTATTGTACCTCATGCAATTACCTAAATAACAATAAACTTGTTAACTTAGTAATAAGTATTGTAAAACGTATATTCTAAAGACCTACATCCTTGGTATTAAGTCAGTCTGTATGGATCCCATGGCAGAATTAATGCTCTAAAGGACTGGGAGTAGCATAAAGTTGCTAAGAAACAGGATTATGTGTGTGTGATTGGGGGGGGGGGGGTTTATAGCTGATTTTTTTTTTTTTTTTGTCAACCCATATGAGAACATCCGCTTGCAAGGAAATTGTGGACTGCTGACCACCTACCCTGCTATAAGGTTGTCCTTTTATCATTAACTGATTGAAAATTTCACTTTATGCAGGGCAAACTTCATTGCGAGAGGATGACTGTGCCCACCTAGGCAACTACCAGTTAAACCAAAACCTTAAACTACAACAAAAATGTTGTGCCCACCACACTTGACAGCACTCTGTTCTCTAGCTTATAAAGTCTGGATACCAGATCAATAATCACCAGAGATATCTCGTAGAGTTGCAATAGTTTCCACTGGGTCTCACTATGTACTTTGTCAAATGCTTTTTGGAGATCAACATATACTGCAAGCAGGCCCTCTCAATACTCAAGCTAACATCTCATAAGCATTTAAAGCGCCATCATTTGAACAAAGTTCTGTTGATTTTGTGGCTGTAAAAACAAATTGCGTAGATCTCTGACCTTTGGATGGTAACCTCAAATTTGCATCAATAAAAATTACTCCGGCTCTGTCTCGAGTCGATCACCCCCAGCTATGGGATATGTATGTATGTATATACTCAGGCACATACCCCAATGCTGGGGGTGGATGGCACAAGACAGAGCCTGAACAGAAACATTTAAAGTTCCTATTTTCAGTGTCCGGGACCACTTTCGCGTTCTCTCACCCATTTCTTTGTCTCGTTGAGTAGGAGAAGTACAGTATACACGTATGTGCCTGAGTATATACATACTGTACATAGGCAGGTCTCGATATACTGTACGTGCGTTTTTTATACACGGATTCGTTTGGACACTGTAACCCCAAAAGTTCCAAAGTCGGCCATAAAACGGAAAAAGTATGGAAATACGCGGGTAGTGGCCTGAGCCTATGGACGTCCGTGAGGTCACACTCGGGCCGGGGCGAGGGGAGAGGGAGTGCAGCAGCGGGGATATCTACCGAACGTCAACATTAGTCGGCTGAAGGTAGGCAAAAGGGGTACTTAGGGAAAATGGCTGGAACGAATTAATTAATTCCCATAACGCTTGTTATTTCTAAAACATGATTTATATATAAACGGCACGTACACGGTACAAATTAACTGCGTATATCAAAACCTGACTACAGTACATACAAAAATAAGCCAAGACCTGGCCTAGGACACAGAGCAGTGTAACACCAAGATAGTTTTTCCAGTCCAGTCGACCCCCTAGGGTACCTACCCAGATATACACCCCATTCACAGTGCCTAAAAAGTGGTCAGTCCGTCAACTTCCGATAAAAAAAAAAAAAAAAAAAAAAAAAAAAAAAAAAAAAAAAAAATCATTTTAGAAGGGGCATGGGCTTGCTGGATTGAATATACAGTACTATACTGTATCTTCAGAAACGTGGCCTATCAAAGCGGATGATATCAACAGAATGGAACGCAATGAGATGAGAATGGTGAGATGGAAGTGTGGTGCCAAACTGCAAGATAGGATAGGTAGGTTGACTGGCAGATGGGCATCACCCCCCCACCCCCCAAGAACTCCGGCTCCAGTCTACCCCGGGACCATTCCCAGCACCTTCCCCCCAAGAGATTACAAGGGGGTAGGCAGGGGCGTAGCTAGAGATTTGGAGGCCCAGGGGGCTTGGTGCCTGGAGGGGCCCCCTCCATGGTTTGCTTATTATAGAAGGGGGTGGGGGTGGCGAGCGAAGCGAGCCTAATCAGCTGGGGGGTTCAGGGGGGGCGCTGTAAGCCCCCCCGAGAAAATTTTAGAATAATAATGCTACCTAGGTGCATTTTGACGATATCCATGACTCAATAGTGGGGTACTGGTAATAATTTAATATACAATTAATTATTATATCACCGTTATCTAATGGATTAGGAATACATGTACAATGGATGGTACAATACTGTAAAACATATACCACTTTGATGAACTCTTTCTCTTTGTCGTTCATTAGGCATGTCTGAAATAAGAATATAAAATATAATACTAATAAAATAATAAAAAATAATAATGTACATGAAACGTGATAACATTAAAATATTATTTCAACCCCACCACTGGCGTTAGGGAGTTAAAATAGGCGTCATTGGTAGGCCTAATCAAGCTATGCATTACCTCAAATCTCAATACTGGGGGCCTCTTCTTGAGAACCCCAGTAACTTGTTAGAAAGCTTACCAACGTTTGCACCTGACCCTGAACCAGCCAAAGGGCTAGATTAACCTACAAACGAGTATTCAATGCTCACAACTGTGTTCCTTCTTATTTCACAGTTCCTGGGCTTGATATGTACAGCCACCATAGCCTATAGCCTATATGGAAGGCGTATGGTAGCATAAATAAAAGTTATCCAGAGTCTAAATTTGAAAGAATGAGTCATAGTGCTCATAGCCTAACCAAGGTAGCCTACACTCTACACCATTAATGTTGCCTCGCTATGCTCTATTTTAGCTGATGTATTGCACCCATACTTAATTAACTAATATTAAACGACTATGCATCTTTTTCACGATGAAGCTAAGGTTTAGTAAGACCATAAACATTGTATAGGCTATGTTAGGCCCCCTACAGTTCGAGAACAAAATATGAGACCAAAACATAGGCCTACAAATTTCAAGGCCTAAATATTTAGCACTTTAGAAGTTTAGCCTACTCTACAAATATCTTCGATACCACTCAACTTTCTCACAAGGTTAAGTACATAGGTTATCTATGAAATATAGCTATCGATTTGACCATTACAGTTCACGAAAAAGAAAATATTACCGAAATATTTGGTTCCTATATTTATATAATTGTATGTAGGCCTAATCTTCGATTATACACTCAACTTACTAACAATCACCATGTTTCTTGTTGTCAAATTAGGCTATACCTTATTATTCCTTTACACATGCTTATGAAAAACACAGTATATTAACCAACTGTCAAACTCAATAGTAATGTATATAAAGTATAATCATCAGGCCTACCTATAGGCAGTGCGTCCTAAGCAAGTGGCGGGTAGGAGGCTAGGAGCGAGAGCGACGATGTTTCCCCTTGCACCGCCAAATAAATACTGATGGAGTGATCGTTATTTTTCTAATTTTAAATACCCATGACGTCGCAGGATAGAAGAAAAGAAAGAGGTTAAATCAGAAAACACACATGGTGTTTATTTTACTCATTATTAATATTACTTATATGTACAGTATATACTATTAGTATAATTAATATTATTTTCAGATCCATTTGGGGGCCCCCTTCTCTTGGGGGCCCGGGGGGGCGATTTCAAACAGCCCCCTCCCGCCCCCCCCCTTAGCTACGCCACTGGGGGTAGGATCCAGTTGCCTCGGTGAAGAGCTAAGGAGGTTAGGTATCAAGAGCAACAGTGATGAGATACGTAATAGCAAGCTTGGATGGTTTGGACATGTGGATAGGATGGATGAACAAAGCTGGGTGAAAGGATATAAGTTCATGAATGTGGAGGGAGCTGCACCAAGGGGCGGACCAAGAAAGACGTAGGATCGGACCTTGCGGTCCGATCTTAAATCAAAGAACCTGACAAGTGAGACTGCTCTTAACAGAGTTGCCTGGAGCGCCGCCATTAGGACGTCAGACTGGAACCGCACTTCGTGTGGAGCACTCGGTCTTTAAATTTGTGTATGTATGTATGCATGATCGTTTGCAAATTTTATATTTAACTTCCTTACTTGGAGGTACAGTAATTTCATTGGACAGAATCCCTGTCTTTCCTTCATCCCACTCAAGTGTTCCCCCGACATTTGTTTTCTCACATACTGTAATTCACTTAAGACCTTTGTCTAGTGGTATTTCCCAAACTATAAACATTCATTCAGTAACTTTCATGACATCCATTCAATAACTATCAAGTTGTCCTCTTAGCTTTTCTATGTGCAATATATGTCATAAAACATGTAAGGTATACTGAATATGTACACCAATCATTCAAAGAAATGCTATATTGCACAGTATAATCAAACAAATGTATTGTTATATAATAATACATGCATATCTATACCTTCACAAATATGGTGGAAAAAAACGAAAATGTTATTACAAAATTTATTATGCTTCACAAGACTGTGTTTAACACTGTTGCTATATAATTAGAGTGCTGTACAGTTGTGCTATGTATTTATCAGTCAAGATACAACTAGCTACCAAACAAAATTGTTGAAATATAAAAACTTTGAAAAGATTTTTTATTAAAATAATAAGATAACTATAATAATAATATATAATAACAATAATAATAATAATAATAACAATAATAATAAATTTTGTAATAATTTCCAGCTCACTGATATCCCTTAGCTAGTGGTTCACCTGCCTTGGAAGTGGAAACAACGCCACTCCTCGGTTTGACAAGGCAAAGTAAAAATAGTGAGACCGAAACCATTCCTGGATTACCTAGTCTTTAGAGTGTACCGTATGTATGTACTCCTAACAACATTTCCCGGGCGTTTCCGCACCCTCCTCAGCTCCCTGCCTTGGAGTGGCTTTGGTCACCCGGGCTTTATTAGTGGTAAGCAGGGAAGGTTTTGTGGGAGCGCTCGTTTATGGCCTTGGCCTTACTCGAGACCTTGGGGCTGTTCGGCCAGACAGCCTGGGGAACAACAACAACATTTTGAACAGGCTTTAGTGTAGTGAACAAATTATTCCAACCAGAGCAGAGTGATTGCCATGGATATCCAGCAAGCATTGGAATTGAATTACCAGTATCCAATAATTTTGGTAAATACCTTATCTTGTCTGTGATACATTTTGTCCCTGAGGAAGCTATAAGATACCTCAAAGAATTGCTATATATTTTTTCAAATCTATGCTTTTTGCCTTACCGACTACCATATAATACCTTACTATAAAAAGATTATTAGACTAATTACAGGCAAAAAACAAATGTGTTTAAAACAATATAAACACTGTAATGTAATTCCTAGTCATCTGGGAAGGCTTATAAGTTTCAAATATGAGTGATCAATATCGTAAGCTATATTATACTGCAATAGGGGCACCCAAGTTCAATTCATGTTATAAATTGCTTGAAACAAGGCACACTTGCTCATCCAAAAGCTTACATTTGTTCATCAAGACCATCTAAAACCAATAGTACTGTACAGTATAGTAATAAGTATTTTGACTAGTCCTGATGAGCCCTGGCAAGAGTTTTGGATGGTTATGATGTCCTGTTACTAGCTACTAATCACAAAATTTGGACGATGTGAGTGTCCCAATTTTTTACATTTACATACTTTCAATACCAACTCAAAATAGTATGATAATGAGAAATATTATCTGCCACTTGAAACTTTATGAACATATAAATTTACCTGTAGGCCTACAGTAATTCCTCACTTAAAAGTTGTAGTTATGATCATGATAATTAAGACAAAAGTGAAACAACCTTGAGTGAAGCAAATGTTTTCCTAAAATATCAAGCAATTTTTCACTATATTAGTTCTCATATACAACTTAATAATAAAGCATAATTTTTATTTACTTTTGTGCTTTAATTAAATAATAATGTAATAACAAAACAATTTAAATCTGGGAGACTTTATGTGAGGAATCCTGTAAAATATAGTTAATATTAACACATATCTATCTATCTATCTATTGCCCGACGCCGTGATCCCCGAAGGGGTGGCCACGAACAAACCGCCCCCATGCACCTCTGTCCCCAGTCAGTTGACGCCCCTCCTCCCAACCAGCACCGCCTTCATCCATATACAGTACTTCCTCACTCCATCCTTCCACCTCTCTTTCGGTCTACCTCTCCCTCTCTGTCCTTCACATATACTTTATACAGTACCGGTACATTATATTAACCACAACCAATGCCCTCTACAGAAAGAATGTTTACTGATAACACAAGAATAATATATCTACAACCTTACCCTCACTAAAACAATTCAATAGATAAATATAACTCCAAAAATATCCAATCTTCTGTATATAGGCTCACTAATACACTAATTACTGCACTGTATAGTACCGGTATAGAGTAACTTAATCTTAAATTATTTTGATACCCTATTTGCTATGAGCATTCTGTAATAAATTATATGATAGATTAAAATGATTAACAAACAATAAATAAAATAATGTTGTATATTTAATGAAATACAGTTCAGTAGTATTCAATTCAATCATGTTTCATGCAGGGACCAGGCACTCAGGAATCCTACAATTACCTGAAAACAGAGCTGAACTATAGGTAGCGCCTACGAACTTGACAATAATCTTAATCCCTAACCTCTCTGTAACTCAAACTGGGTGTAAATATCCACACCTATTTCATGGTGGACTCTTCCCAAATGGTAGAGACATCAGCCCGATTGCTTTCATTCATTTCGAGTTATAAACAGTTAAGAGTCAAGATTATTGTCAAGTTCGTTGGCGCTACCTATACACACATGAAGAACATACTGGTACTGTAATTTTGGGGTGAATGTAGTCATAACCCATAATATACACCTATTTGAATCTGCATAGAACATGAAGGAGATATTACAATATCCAAAATGCTTCCGAGTTTGACTTTATAGGATCAAAGACTCAATTGGGTGCATGCTTATTATAGTTTGCTACTGTATATGTATGTACAGTTTGCCGCACATATTCTATTCCGTTGGGGTCGTGATTTGGCAGAGCTGCACCCACTTCCTCAACCCCCCTCCCTTGCTCCACCTCCTTCTCTTCCACTATTGGTAGGAGGTGGAATGAGGGATGTGGGTGCAGCTCTGCCAAGTTACTATTTGATGGGATGGTTGGGAAATGGAATATGTGTGGCACTGTACAGTATGTATGAGCATGATGTATAAAGTACTGTATATACGTAATAACCCGAGGATGAAGTTAAGATATTGTCAGGGTAAACAGATCATAAGTACTGATAACTGATCAGTATACTGTATACTCTACTGCACCCTATTCTAGTTAACATTTTACTGTATAATATATCTGTAGCATACATAACAAAATTACACTAACTGAAACAGTACAGTACTGTACTGTACAATACTGGTACTTGATCTGAACACTATTATATGCCAGTACAGTTGGCCACAGGTTTACTAATACTTTTGTTTATTTAAGTCACTTGATATATATTGGCACGCAATATATACATTCCTAATCTATCACTTGAATAGTTCAAGTCTGTTTTTGTGCTTGCCGTTACTATACTGTATTCCTATAAAGCTAAAGTACCATAATTTATAGTACCATTACCATATCAGTGGCTCAGTAACATGTGGCCAACTTTAACTGCATAGTACAGTATTAAATTTTGAACTTGTACAGTATCTGGAGTGTATTTACATAACCTATCAGCTCTAGTGACGACCTTCAATGTTCTCATCACCATGAACTTGATGCATGTGTTCAGCGAATTTCTGTGCACAGTCCGTTGCAAAGTCTCTCTTGCAGGACTCTGTGTGGGCTAACTTGTATAAGACCAGGAATATGAGACTATGAACTAGAGCTGTGTAGATAAAGGTGACTGTTCGCGCTGTCTTATTGCTCAATATGAATCGCCCCATGGAGAGAGTAACTTTTTCAAAGGGACTAAGAGCCGAGTACCGACGAAGTTTTTCTTTACGGGAGAATGAGGAGAAAGGATCGAGGGCTTCTTCATACTGACTGCTGTAACGAGATTCTGCCGCCGTGTCCTCCCTTGATGACCTGCCCTGGTATGACTGTAGGAACCGAATCTTTTCATACAGCTTCAAGTTGTCAGCTTTAACTGAATCTAATTCATTCTGGAGGAGTACCACTTGTTGTGTCTTTCCAGTAATGTCTGCTTCAAGTTCCTCATTGCGCTGCCGGAAACGTTCCCTCTGTGACGACACAATTGGAAGAAGTGACTCTGCAGCAGAAGGGAAATCAGGTGGTGCCCCTCCAGGTGTTGGAGTACGGGTCTCTGAGTATGATGGCAGGGGTACCAGTGGAGGGGTCCTACTATTAACACTAGATCCCCTCACAGCTTCAGCTACTATCTCCGGCATGGACGAACCTTCACCTTCCCCACGGTAAAGAGTTGACAGGGACTGCACGGACGACAAATCTGATTCTAAACTAATAATCAATTCCTTCTGTTCAACCACCACGGATCGAAGTGTGGTACACTCTTGTTCTGTTTCAGATAGTGCTTCTGTTAAGCCAACATTGGACTGCTTTAGAGAAGTGTTTTCATTTTGTAAACTTTTAGTCTTCTCCAATAAGAGTATTTCTAATGCCTTTGGAAGATTAGATGACTCCATCATTTCTCCTGTAGATATGTTAGAAGCACCAACTCCAAATTCTACTGATTTCATTATGCTCAATTCCCTTTTTATTTCTGCATAATCTTTTTGTCTTGCAATTTTGTCTTGTAGGTTTGAAATAATGGTAATACTTCCATCCAACTTAGTTTCCAAATTAGTCACTTGTTGTGAAGAATGATTTCTGAGGTCATTTAGGGAAGACTGGAGCTGCTGTACATCTTCCACCAATTGACTTATTTCTTTATCTTTAGATGCCAACTCAATCTCCAATGAAGACCTTGCCAAGCTGTCTGCTGATGATTCAACTTCATTGATAGATGATACTGAGGTAGAGAGAGCATCATTTGACAGTGCATGAAGCTGTTCCTTCAGTTGATTGGCCTCCCTTTCAGCAGTTGAGGCCCTCTGATTGGCTCGTTCAAGATCATTGATCAGAATATCAGTTTCTTCAAGTTTTGCAAAGGTGGTTTCATCAGATTTACTCTTCAATTCAAACAATTCTGACTGTGCGGAGTCCAGTGAAGACTTCAACACACTGACTCTAGCCTCAGCTTCCTGGAGTCTTCTTACAACGGACTCTTGAGCCTCATGAAGGAGCCTCTCTTTTTCTGCGTACCGGCTGCTTAATTCCTTTTCCAACTCTTTGGATTTGGATTGTATGTTATCATCCATTAAATCCTCATAATTCTTTATTTTCTCTTTCAAAGCCTTGATTGTAACATCTTGATTTCTCACTTCTTTAAATTCCTCATTATATTCATGCAAGGTCTCCCTCAGATTCTTATTCTCTATCTCTAAATCAGTCAATCGGCCAACTTTCTTCTCAAGTCCTGAGCAGTACTCTAGAGTAGGGAGCGGGTCTTCAACATCAATGACCTTCTTATACACGTTTAAAAAGGCAGTCTCCACATGCTTACTCCTCTTATTGAGACTGTCAATTTCAGTTTGGAAACTCTTCAGTAGAGGAGCCACTTGCTTGCGAACATCTTCAGGAGTGTTCTTCTTAAACTCCCTGGACAGGTCAACTAGCTTCTTGCGGGAGTCTTCAGATAGGTCTTGACGCGAGGCCAGGTCTGACGCAGCCTCATCCAACTCTCTCTGTACGGTGCCCAGCTCAAATGCTCTCCATGCTGATATCACAGCCTGGACTTTAACTGCCATTTTCTTCTAGACATCCAGCAATAAAGCCTTGGTATCTGTGGACAAAAAAATATGTTAGCAAGTGTTTTCTAAGCTCTCTGAAGCTGAACTGCTTACAATCTAGTAAATTATTATTGAATTAAAAAAGAACAAACATGGTTACTGAAATATAAAGTCAATTCAGAGAACTTTGAAACACAGCTAACTGACATATCTAAGAGTAACTACCATTACTACTGAAGTACTAATCTAACATAGATAATTTGTATATACAGTATTGAAATATTTCTTAAGATTATACATCACAGTACCATACCTAAGCAAATAGTTTTTTTAGCCTATAACATTATCACAATATTCATTAGATTCTGACACCATTGAATGTTTTTGGTTTGTGAGTTATTGACTCCCCCTCCCAAGCAGTGGGATTTGTATTTTTTAAGGGGGGGGGAGGCAATAACAAATAATTTGGAAAATGCTGTAATTTAATATATTAAAAGAATACCAGTACACAATCAATAAAAACCTTAAGGAACCTATTTATAATTTTTCAAAATGAGGAACTAGAAATTACAGTAGGCCTACAGTAGGCCTCATCAACAAACCTCCCTAACTAAACCTACAAGTAATGTCAGAATTGAATAAATTGCAAAAAAATATATATAAATAATGGCAATATAGGAAAGTAAGGGTGCAGAGCTTTAAAATTTGGTTATAAAAAGCCCTCAAGTTTAGGCCTATATTTAAAATTTCTGTTAATTGATGATTCTCTAGGTAGGCCTACACAAGTACATTATCAACTAATTTAAAATAGGGCCTATATTGCTGATTTTTTTAATTATTTTATCAAACCATAGGCCTATAGCCTAATGATAAAAACTACCAATAATCAAGATAAAAAATCATGGGAAAATTAGTGGTAGTTTTGGTAATATTTCCCGGCCTTTCCTCTTTCTTTTCATGTAGGCTATAACATACTGTATTACGGTAATATCGTCTTTTAGGTCCGGGTTTAAGTCAAAACAGACGGAAACTTGATCGCCAGCGTCCGCATAGTGTAAACAAGGTGGGCGGTACGCCCGAATACTACATCCTTGCTGACATCTTTAATGATATCGCATTGTACTGTAGCCTATACTACCTGCCAATATACAGTAATGCGGGAGATGCATAGGCGCGAAATAGGCCTATGGCAAGAATGTAGAGTTCGGGCGTAGGCTACCTTCTTCTTCTTCTTCTTCTTTTTGTGGAGTTGCTGTCCCCTCTCAAAGCCAGCTCACCTATGCACCGGTGACTTCTCCAGAAACAGCTAGAGCTAGATTTAAGAATTAGTTTAGAAATTATGTAGTCGTAGAAAGGATAGTTAAAGACAAAGAATTGAAGTATATAGCTTAAGCAGAACTCTCCTCTCCTTATTTTACCCCCTCCTCCACCCCCCAATATCTTGTTCTCTCCTTATCTTAATTTATCTTTTCCCCTCTCTACTATTTAATCTCATTTTTCTTCTCTGGTCCCCTTCTCCCCCCTCACCCTATTCTATCCTATTCCGTTTTCTCTTCTGCCACACCTGCTCCAGGAATCTTTTCACTACCTTCATTCTTTTCCCCATTTCCCCATCTACCCCCTCTTCTGTCTCGAGACCTAACACAAATTTTACACCCTCATCCTCCTCCTCTTTCTGCTCTTCCCATTCCCTCTCCCCTACCACCCGTTTCAACTCATTTTCCAACCCCTCTCTCCTCTGCATACCCCTGGCACTCTGTCACTATATGTTCTATTGTCTCCTCCACTCTCCTCCCTCCCACCTCACACTGTAGACACTCTTTCACCCCCCCATTCCACCTCCATGTTCTCCTATTTGTCTCTAATGCTCCTGCCCTAGCCTTAAACAGTAGTTCAGCTCCCCAACTTCCGTCATAGAACTCCTCTTTTCTCGGTCTCCCCTTGCTTCTATATCTTATCAGTGTACTTTTCTTCTCCATATTTCTCTTCCATTCCTGTCTTCCTACTTCCTTCACTCTCGTTCCTATCTCTTTCTCTAGTCTCCTTCCCTGACCTAGTCCTGTATTACTCCCTACATCTCTCCACTCCTCTCCCACCCTTCTTTGTTTCACTCCTATTTTTTTCAGTTTTCTCTTACACTCTTTTGCCCATCTACTCTTCCCCTCCCCCCATTCATTCACTCTCCTTGGCCACCTATGATCCTCCATCTCCTCCAACCTACTCTTGTACCTCAACTTTGCCTTCGCCACTCTCTCCTCAAACGTACTCCATCCCATCTCCCCTCTCACTGCTTCATTTGCTGTCCACCTTCTTGCTCCTAACCCCATTCTTCCTATTTTATTTTGTCCCGTCTCCAGTCTATTTATTTCTCCCCCTGTACTCCCTCTCACATCCATCCCGTACATTATTCTCGGCACTTCAAAGTCCTTCCACACCTCTCTTACTATTTTATATTTATTTACTCTGGTTTTTGTCACATTCCACAGTTTCCCACTACACTGCTCCACCTTCATGATTTTCTCATTCATTGTCCTTTGTCGCCCTTCCCTCCCTATCCATACCCCTAAATACTTCACTTCCTCCCTTATTTCTATTCTTTCCCCTCCTATCCTCATTTCTACTGCCTCTGGTCCATTTACTACTATCATACTGCTTTTCTCTACACTGAACTTCATTTCTAGGTCTCTGCCAAACCTTTCCGCCTCCTGTAACATTTCCCCCATATCTTCCTCTGTCTCTGCTGTCAACACAACATCATCAGCAAACGTCAGAATTGCTAGCCTATACTGCCCTATTTTCACTCCTTGACCCTTACTCTTAATTCTCCTCACCAACTCCTCCATGCACATTGCAAAAATTAATGGTGACAGGTTACATCCCTGCCTTAACCCTTTCCTTCTCCTGATTCCTTTCACTGCAATATTTTTCCACACAATCTCTGTCTCCGCCCCTTCATACATATTCATTATCATGTTCCTTATCTTCCTACTCACTCCTAGTTTCTCCATCACTGCTTCTGCAACTCCCCTACTAATCTTATCATATGCCTTCTCCACATCCAAACACACTATAAACACACATTTCCCTTGCTTTGCCTTTTTCTCTATAATCTCATCTAATATAAATATATTGTCTGTTCCTCTTCTCCCCTTCCTAAACCCATTTTGCTCTTCACTAAGTAGGATCCTTTCTTCTACATACTCTCCTACCCTCTCCTTTAGTATCCCATAAAATATCTTATTTATTATGTTTATTACCGTTATTGGTCTATAACTCCCCATTTCGTGCACATTTTTTGCTCCTCCTTTGTAAATCAATGTGACCCTTTCTTCTTTCCATCTTGCTGGTATTTCTTCCTCCTCCCATATTTTATCAAATAGCTTCTTCAACATCCTAACTATCATCTCCCCTCCTTCAATATACATCTCTGCTGTTATCCCATCCGGTCCTGCCGCTTTGTTTCTCTTCAGCTTCTTCACACTCCTCCTAATCTCCTCCTCACTCACCATCTCATTCATATTTTCATCTATTTCTTCCTCATTTAGTTCAATATTCCATTGCCCTACTCTTATTTGGTCATTTACCCCTCCCACTTCCTCCCAGTATCTTTTTATTTCCTCTCCAATTTTATTTACATCCCTAACTTTTTCCCCACCTACATTCAGCTCCACTACTACCTTTTCCCTCCTTTTTTCTCTTTTTAGCCATCTATACCACTCAGCTTTTCCTTTGTCCCCCTTCTCTTTTATCCTGTCAATTTCTTTCTGTTCATGCTTCTCTATTGCTCCTCTTATTAAGTTTTTTGTGTTTTTCCTTTCCCTCTCGTATTCTTCCCTTGCTATTCGAATTTCCTCCTCACTTATATTTTCCCCTCTCTTTTTCCCCTTCTCCAACTCTTTCCTAATCCTATTCCTCTCTTTCCTCTTCTTCCTCGCCTCCTTAATGTCTGTATTCCACCATCCTTTCATTCCTCTACCTTTCCTCCCTATTTTCTCCCTCTTTAACACTCTCTCTGCTACCTTATTTATTTCCCTCTCTATCCTCTTATCAATTTGCATTGCACTCCCTCCCCCTACTTCATCTATATCCATATTCCCTATTTCCTCCCTAAACCTCCCCCACTCCGCCTCCTTCATTTTCCATCTTTCTGGCTTACTAGCCTCTCTACACTTCTCTATCTTCTCCTTGTGAGACTTTATGCTGTATCTTAGTTTCAGCAGGTTATGGTCACTGTTTATTTCAAAGTTTCTTTCTTCATCTACTACCATTTCTATCACTCTCTCTCCTGCTTTCCTGTTCACTAATATATAATCAATAGCTGACCTCCTCCCTTCTCTTCCTCTCCATGTTACTTTCCCCTCCGCCTCTACCATATTCAAATTTTCTAACTGCTCATCCTCACATAGGTCTATCAATAACTTCCCATTCCTATTGATTTGTTCCCCTAAGATTCCTGTGTGAGCATTCATATCCCCCATTATTATGATTTCATCTTCGTTTCCTCTCATCACAGCCCTTATTACTTCGTATTTTCTCCGATTTTCCTCCCTCTCTCTCAGCCCTCCCTCTACCGTCATATAGCATATAATCAGCATAAAATTAGCTCTTTTCATTTCCCCTTTCCCTTCCACCCTCACTACTAGTATGTCCTCCTGGTCTTCCCCTTCCCCCAAGTTCACCTGTTCAACTTCCCATTTTTCTTTTTCTACCACCACTGCGACTCCTCCACCCTTTTTCTGTGTTTTCTCTCTTCCTTTCCCTATTACTTCATACTTCTCCCCTCCCCATTCTATCTTCCCCTTCAATTTTGTTTCTACTATTCCACAAATATTCAACCTTCCTTCCTCTGCTTCTCTCTCTATTTCCTCCATCATTCCCGGCCTCCATCCATTAACATTCACACACCCAATTATTATTTCCCCCTTATCCTCTCCATGGAATTCTTGTTTCTTTTTCTTCTTCCTCCTACATTCTTGTCTCCCCCCCTTCCTTTCCTCTTCTACTCCCCCTGGCTCCTTATTTGTTTCCTTTACTTCTCCACTCCCATTTTTTTCCCTATTCTTCGCACTACTGTCTATAATCTCCTTTCTTCCAAGACTATCCCCCCCTATCTCCCTCTTTTTTCCTCTACCCTTTCCCCCCTGTATTGAATCTCCTGCTCCTTCATTTTCCATCCCTTCTCCTCCCTCTGCCCCTACTTCCTCCTCCCTTTCCTCTCCCTTATTCGTTGATAGTCAATCTACTTTGTTCTTCTCCCGTGCCGACCACCTCTCTTCTCGTCTAACAATCTCCTCTATCCTCTCTGCTATATGTCTTTCCTCCTCCCTTTTTAGGTGCCACCCATCTTCTTCAAAACTCCCAGAATCCACCTCTCTGTCCAAATCTAGGAAACTAAATCCTTTAATCCCCTTTTCCTTTAGCACAGAGTTCATGCACTTTGTAAGCTCCTTAATCTCATCATTTGTCGCAATCCTTACCTTCTCATAACTCCAGCTCTCTTTGGGCCTCCTCAGGATTCCCACCATTACTATGTTCACTCTCTTTTCTTTCTTTCTTATTTCCCTTAATCCTTCTTCAATCTCTGCCATTGTTCCCCTCACTCCTTGCATCTCCAGACCATTTCCCCCTCCCTGTATTACTAAGGTTCCTTCCCCCCCCCCTCAAAATTTATGTTTCTTGCCTGCTTCATTACCTCCCATATTCCTGCCCTTCTTAGGCTAACTACTTCCCTTTCCGAGTTATCTAAAATCCTTCCCATATTCCTGAAGGTGCTATCTCCACATATCACTGTTTTCTTCAGCCTTCTTTCCCTCTTATTATTCCCGCTTCCTCCTATTTTATTTGTCCCCCTCACCGCACTAGTTTCTACTTTCCTCTCCCTTGTTTCCGCCTCCCTACCGCTCCTACTCTTCCCTTTTTCGGGCTCTACTTGTGTTCTCCCACTGCTCCTTCTCTCCCCATCCCCCCTCTTACCCCTGGGTCTTGTGTTTACCTGTACTCTATGTACCTCTTCCCTCCTACTTTTACTTCCCTCCCTTTCTACCGTCTTCTCTCTTTGTTTATCCCTTCTCCGCTCTTCTATGCAGTCTATTTCACTTCCCTCTTCGTCCATATCTGTCAAGCTCAGCTCTCCCTCCTCTCTTTCTTTTCCAACTCCATCCCCACCGTTCTGCTCATTTACCCCTTCCTTCTTTTCCCTGTTCTTTAGTGACCTTTGACTCGTTATTTGGCTTCCCAGAAATGCATTCGACCATTCTTCCCATTCTCCCATGTTTTCGCCCCTTTCACTTTCCTGCGTCTCCTTCACGACCCTTCCCTTTCTCGTCACCTGCCATCTTTGCTGTTTTTTTTCTTTCTCGCATGCCTCATCTATTCTTCTTATTTGCTCCCCAATCCTCCCCTCACTTATGTCCTCTCTCTCACTTTCATATATCTCTGTGCTTATTTCCTCTCTCACTCTGGTTCCTACTTCCACATCTTTTGTTACATCTTCTGCTCTCTGACTCTCTGTGGTCTCCTCTCCGCTTCCCTCCCCATTTTCAGATCCTTCATTTCCTGTGTCTTGATCTGCTTCTATGTTGTTATCCCCTCGGTTCTTATCCTTGCTACTCTCCCACACCTTTAATAACCTCTCTGTTACTACTACCTGATCTCTGAACCTATTCATTACCCCTTCCAGTCTTTCCTTCAAAACTTCCACTGTAATTAATAGGCACATCCTGCACAGCATTCCCTTTTTCTCAATACTATCCCTTCTTTTGCCTTCGGCATCCATCTTCGTCGCTTCCACCCAACATTCACATTTCTCGCATTGTATCATACTATCATCATCTAGCACCTCTGCTTCTTGCTCTTCATCGGTCTCTATCCCATTTCCTTCCTCAGCTTCCTCCCCTCCTCTTTCTTCCCCCCTTGTTACGATACCAGCCCTCCTCCTAGACCTACCTGCTTGTGCAGAGTCCCTGCTCACCCCTCTCTTCCCCTTTATCACCTTTTTCACTCCTCCCTGCTTCGTCATCATTCCCAAATCCCACCACCTCCCACTAAAATCACCCACCCCTTACTCACAAACATACAGGCAGTGGAAGGTGGGGTACATCCGAAGAGAAAAATGCTTAGATTAAGGAAGAGCTAAGATTAAGGAAGAGCTCACGCCAGTAGAGACGCCCGCCTTGTTTACGCGGAGGCGGACGCTTGCAATCATGTTCCCGTCTATTTTGACTGCCGTTGGATACAATAATAGCCTATGTTGAGGGGGGGGGGGGGGGGGGCACCCACCCATGATGTATTATCATCATATATATTGGCAGCAGGGGGTAAATAGGCCTAACTGGAAAAAAATCACCGTCAAAATAGACGTAAAATTAACTGCAGCGATCGACCTATGTAAACATGACGACCGGACACTACATCCTTCCCAATACCCCTTGTATCCCACGTACTAGTTCTAGGTTAGGTTGTACGTGAGGTTATGTTTTCTATTACTGGTAATTGGTTATTACGCATCAACCAACCTCATAAATGAAACATATTGGTAGGCCTAGACTAGAATATTAATAGGCTAGGCCTATGGTTAATGGATTTTATCTGGCAGGCTTTCATCTTACGGTGTAAGGGCAGGGTCGTTAGATCAGCACACTAACAGGAAAACCAGAACCAGGTCAGGCTCGTTTGATCAGTGCACTGACAGGAGAATCGGAACCAGAATCCAGGGCAGGCTCTAGATAAGCGCACTGACAGGAACATGCAATGGTGTTGATCAGTGGTAGGCTATTGGACTTATTAATTTATTCACACTAACATGTGAAAGTAACATACATCAATTACGTATCTACAGAATGCAACCACCTCTAAATAAACAAATACAATTAACATTAAAACTTACTGTCTCGTCGACTATTTACGTGGCAGAAACACCTTCCAGCGTTGCCAATGGGGATAGGGAGGCAAAATTTCCCTAGATATAACCTGAAAAATTCCTTGTTATGAATGATCCTTATACCTTTATACCTGTACTGGGGCACTATCTATCTATCTATTGCCTGACGCCGTGATCGCCGAAGGGGTGGCCACGAACGAAACGCCCCCATGCACCTCTGTCCCCAGTCAGTCGATGCCCCTCCTCCCAACCGCCTTCATCTATTATAGGCCTATATCTAATTAGCCTACTTCTAAATTAACTCCATCGATCCTTCCAGCTCTCCCTCTCTTACGTTCTTCCATCTCACTCTCGTACACCCTCTTAGTCATTCTCTCGCAATTCCCATATGTTCCATATGGCCGAACCATCTCAAGGTGTTCCTTTTCACACTTTTCAGCACAGTAGCCTATATACCTCCACACCACACCTTATTCCTCATTTGTCTGTCTATCTCTCCATGTAACTCTGCACGCACTTCTCAATTAACTCATTTCCACCCCTCTCACTCTTGGTCTGAGTCTCTCCACCAACGTCCATATGCGATCGCTTCCGTAATTAGTCAGTCGGGATTACCACACTATCATGCAAGGACTTTTTCACTTTCATACTGACCACCCTATTTCATGTTACTGCTTTCAGCATTCCTACAACCCTCTTCCCCTGTTGCACCCTCTCCCGCACTTCTTCATCCATTGTCCCATATCTTTACTCAACACACTGCCCAGATACTTAAATGAGCTGACAATCACCATAGCCTGACCGTTCAAATTCACCTCACATCACTCTGTGGCTTCATCCCTTTCGAAGACCATAGCCTTGCTCTTCCCCGCATTTACCTTCAGGTTCCGTTTTTCGCACACTGTTCCAAACATATTTACCAGACCCTAGCTGCAACTCCCATTCATTATCGCGCATCAGAACTGTATCATCAGCAAACAGCAGTACAGGTCTATAGCTTCCACTCATTTCCCTCCCTTATCAGCGTCGATACACCAACATCCACTGCTCTTCCTTGTATTTCTTTCATGAATCCATCTATATATACAGTAAACAACCATGGGGACGTCATCACACACCCCTAGCAACCCAACATTCAGATCAAAGAACTCGCTCTGCTCATTCTCCAGACGTACTGCCGCCTTTGCACCCTCATACATGCTCTTCACTGCTTTCAGCAACTTGCCATCTACTCCGTAGATTCTAAGTACTTTCCACATACCTTATGTCTCACTAGCTAGAACACCGTGAGGACTGACAGCAGTCGGTCCTGTGCGGTGTTAGTTAGTGAGTTGGGCCTATAGGCCTTATAATAAGGGTTGGATGTGAGAGGGATCTGCCTTAATTGTGTGGGCCAATCGGCTTTCTGCACTCCCATTTTCTTATGTTCTTAAAGTCATCGCGCATGCACAGTCAGTGGCTAATGGCTTGCTGGCAATCTCTGCTTGCTGGCCTGCCCCATTCGATGTCTCGAGAAAATGCGCTTTAAATTTAACGCCTTCCCGGGTTAGCGAATTTCTCTAAATCTTGCAATGCTGCCTCTGTATTTACGTCACATTTGACAAGCTGTCACCCATCGACTGGATTATGGCTTTAGTAGATAATTATCACACTGATCAGAGCTGATGATGCTGAAAGTTTAATAAAGGTGAACACGAATGACCAAATATGTTCATACAATTTTATGTATTTCAATATTTAGCTCGTGCATATTGATTTGCAAAGACTTATTTACTAACAAAATTTTCAGTGGTTTCGGAGGTATATTATGGACGAATTTCTTATTTTTTTTTAATTCTCTATGCATTTATATTAACTATGAGAATGGTATGAAGCCACATTATTTACCCAAAATAATTAACCTAGATATGTTGATGAAAAACAAGGTTACTGCTATCATTATTTTTGTTTTGTTTTTAGAAATGTAGATACACTTCCTGCTGCTGCTGCTGTTGTTTTCATCGGCATGTCAAATTAGAGAAAATGTCTCGTACTCTCACGCCCACTCAGCAGAAAATTGCTGAGAAGCTATCCATACTAAATGACAGATGTTCGGGTATCTTAACAAGAATTTACAACATCAAAAAGGTAAAGTAAAGCCCAGAATGACGGATGTGAATGACAGCAACTTCCGCTGTTTAATCCAAGTGGGCGAGGCCGCTCAGCCCTCAACCCTCATCTTTAGGATATTGGGAAGTTGACTGTCTTTATTTCTACTTGGGTAATAGGCTATTCTATAAGATTTTCCCAGCAATATAACTAAGTTTTTACCCCAAACATTCTGGATAGTCGCCACAGTAAAAACTAGTTAACTAGATTAGCTTAGGCTAGGCCAGGGGGCAGGGGTCGGCAATAATTTGCGGCGCGGCTCTTTAAGGACACTTGTGTGGCTCCAGAAGCTTCAGAAATAATCGTTCTTCCTTCAAAGTGAAGGCATCATATAGGCTAACACATTAGGCCTAGAGGCAACATTAGGCTAGATTGGTTTATTCAACTTCGAAAAGATGTGATGTAGGCTAGGCCTATAGGCCTAGGTTACTAGGTATCAATCTTTATGATTTCTAGAAATGTAACATGTCTTTCCTAAGCTTGTGAATACCAATATATTGAACAATATAACGATAATTTGTTTAGTTCAGAAGTAGGGTAGCCTATATTCTCATTTTTTAATTAGCCTACTGTACCGTATATTTCGTTTGATGTGACCAATCGTTTTTGTATTGTGGCTCCGGCAAGAGATGGAGATGATGAAGAGGATACTAGAAAAGATTTGGAGGAAGAGAAATGGGTAGGGGGGGGGGGGGGGACGTGATAGGTAGGTCTAAAAAACTGACCCTTTACTATCCTTCTACTCTAAACTTTCCCTCTTACTAACGTTTCTGAGCCAGTAGTCCAGTACCGATACAAATGTCAGCCCTGTGGATCTACGTGGTCTGCGGGCGGGTTCAAAAGAAGAAGAAGAAGAAGTAGAAGTAGAAGTAGAAGTAGAAGAAGTACAAGTACAAAATTGTTATGAAACTTTTTAAAAATGGCTCTTCTAGCTTTAAGGGTTGCTGACCACTGGGCTAGGCCTACTTTAGCCACTTTTAGAGCCTTAGAGGTTAGGCTATTTGGTACTTAGCCTATTACCGAAACTACCACTAATATTTCTCGATATATGAAGGCTAAAGATGGACTGGGCAACCAAAATTGCGGAAGACAGTGCTGCAAATATGCTCTCTAAATTCACCACAATTTGTGAAGAAATATGTAAAGCCAATGTCCCGACTAAAAGTACAGCTAAGAAAAAACACATCCCACGGGACCGTCGCATCCTTATGAGGAGGAGGAGCCTCTACAAAAGAAAATTGGCAAAAAATCCTCCACATAGCAAAGCCACCAACTTTCACAAGGCCCTTCAGGAGATTGAAAGCAAACTCCTAAAATCCCATGAAGACCAGAGGAAGAGAGAAGAACTACAAGCAGTCCAGAACATAAGTTTTTCTTCTCATACGCTAACAAAAAATCCAAAAACATATCGGCAGTAGGGCCATTAGAAGACGTCGATGGAAACCTGGTGGCCGACCCAGGGGAAATGGCAGACATACTAAGGGCACAGTATGAAAGTGTCTTCAGTCTTCCTAACCCCCAAAAAACTGTGGATGACCCAGCGGCTTTCTTCACAATGCAAGAGCCCTCTCCCTCACGGTCTCACCAATACTGACCGACATAATCCCAGAAATTAATGATATTATTCAAGCCATTGACGACATAGCAGCCGACTCAGCAACAGGTCCAGACAGCTCCTAAAAACCTGCAAAGCTGAACTGGCGCTACCACTGCAACTAATCGCTGCCAAGTCCCTAGCTACCGGTACAGTTCCCTCATCTCTGAAGGAAGGGGTAGTGAAACCTATCCACAAAGGGGGTAGCAAAGGACTGGCCAAAAACTATCGGCCCGTAGTGCTAACCTCGCACATAACAAAGATAATCGAGCGGGTCGTCAGAAAGAGAATAACGAAACACATGGAGGACCTCGACGCTTTCAACGGGGGACAGCACGGGTTTAGAAAGGGCCGGTCCTGTCTGTCGCAGCTACTTGCCCACCATGAGGCTCTACTAGAAGACATCAGTAAAGGCAAGAACGTCGACGTGATATACCTGGATTTCGCCAAGGCATTTGATAAAGTAGATCACGGCCTCGTTCTTCACAAGCTGAAAAAGCTAGGTATAGGAGGAAACCTCGGCAAGTGGCTGCACAGCTTCCTAACACATAGGGAACAGAGAGTATCGGTCCAAGGACACCTTTCAGACCCAAGCGAGGTAATAAGTGGCGTTCCGCAGGGGTCTGTACTAGGACCACTTCTGTTCCTTATCATGATAGGGGATATTGATCATGATCTCCAGCACTCCAAGGCCACCTCATTTGCAGATGACACAAGAGTAATGAGGAGGGTAGAGACAGCCGAAGATGTGGCCCTGCTACAAGAAGATCTGAATCGCCTTCTGGACTGGGCAGATTCCAACAACATGAAGATGAACGGCGAGAAATTCGAATTGCTAAGGTACGGCCCTCTACAAACCATCAAAGAGAGCACCAGCTACCAGGCCAATCAAGAAACCATCACTCCAAAAGAACATGTGCGGGATCTGGGAGTAACAATGAGTACCGATGGAACTTTTTCTCGCCACATCAACCAAACCACCGAGACAGCTAGGAGACTCGGAGAATGGATACTCAGGACCTTCCAAACTAGAGAGAGGGCCTGTATGCTGGACACTCCTCCCAAAGGTGGAATACTGCTGCCAGCTATGGACTCCCCACAAGATAGGTGACATCGGCAAACTGGAGTCTCTACAGAGGACCTTCACCAGCAGGATCGGGGGTCTCCAACACATGAATTACTGGGAACGACTGAAGGAGTTGCGGCTCTACTCCCTTCAGAGACGACGAGAACGTTACCTAGTGATTTACGTGTGGAAGACCCTAGAAGGGCTGGTACCTGACGTGGGACTAGTCATCAACAACCACGTTAGAAAAGGGCGACTGTGCTACATCAAGAGGACTGAGGCTACCTCTCAGAAAATAGCAACAGTCGCCCACAACAACTTCAGCAAAAATGGGGCTCGTCTCTTCAATACTGTACCAAAGGCCGTCCGGGAACTGACGGGAGTCACGACAGACTCCTTCAAGCGTCAGCTGGACCGATGGCTGGCTACAGTACCAGACGAGCCCCCAATACCAGGATATCCCAGCACCGCATCCAACTCGTTAGTAAATAGACGGAACGAGGGAGTTGCGGAGCTGCCTGGCTGCAGCGGAGGTCCACTTTAGCTGCGTCCACAGAGGACGGAATTCTACCAAGTATGACCAAGTAAGTAAGTATTATAGAATAGGCTAAGGATGTCTAGGATAGTCTAGTTATTAACCCTTTCCCTGTGGGTGATGTTCTGGAATGCATAGGCAATTTCCAGGCTTTAAAAGCCTGTAAAGCCGTAGAAATCGAGTGTCATTGGGCGGGAGCGTGAGGGACCTCTGTCCGACCCTCAGAGCAGCCAGCCGCTCTCTGAGGGAGACTGTGGTCTCGCGCGGCTGTCTCGACAGTTTTGCTGAGTGAGCGAGAGCTAATAATTAGCAAATTTTCCCGAATGTCTATGGCAACGCTGCGGGTGAACCCCGCCACCTACGAAGCTCGTTCTGGTATCATTTTGAAGCTATGTTCGCCTAGTTTTCGGCAGAATACAGTTCATGATAAATCTACAGTTAGGTCCTATACTACCCCTAGTTTGTCGCTATTCTGTTGGTACTAATGGGTTAATATTATTAGTAGTAGACTTAGTATGGTTTGATGATGCACGGAAATGTATATTTGACTTGAAATAGATACATTGAAGTACAGTATTACAAACCTTGGTATATTCCTGCGAAACGGCATGCATTATATCGCGGAGACAGGTTAGTTTTCGGTTAGGTTAAGTTAAGTTAGGTTAGGTTAGGCTAATGTTAAAAATACTAAAATGCGATGGTCCTCGGTATTAAACAACACTGTATATCAAATAAAAAATAAAAAACAAAAACAAATTACCTGAAAAACTCGTATCTGGTTGGTGATAAATTTTTATCAAAATAAGTTTTTTTCCAGTTTCCGCGTCTGCTGAACCATCCAAAACCATGCTAAAAGGCGTGTTTTGAAGGGGGGAGGTGGTGGGGGTAGTGGGGGAGGGGTAGTATAACTGTAGATTTACCCAGTTCATTTAACCCCCGGAATCCGGGAGGCCTCATATGAGGCAAACAAAATTATTGGCAGGAATCCGGGAGGCCTCATATGAGGCAAAATGCGCCGCTAAAATCATCATAACTCAGCAACCACGCGTCGTAGCGATGTCATCTGAACGGCAGTCTACAGACAACAAAATGTTCTACAATTTGCAAAAAAATTGACTGCTCTAGGTGGTCTCAATCAGTAGCTACTGAATTATGAAGCTTGACTGTACGAAAATGGCCCCGGACACAGCGATAGGCCTCATATGAAGGCCCCCAGATCCGGAGGGTTAATGCAGATACTTGATTAAACATTCAGGAGTGGCTGAATATGCCTTAAATAGCGCAATAAGCCCGCAGAGAAAGGGTTAATAAACTAGGCTAGGTAAAGAATTGTTAGTGCAGATTTATAATTATCACCTCCATCTTTTCGGCCTGAACGCAATTTCCGGTATTCATTTATCTAGCCTAGGCTATTAGATTTTCCTCTCTGCCGTCTATTGAAATCTCAGTCGGCCATCATAGCTTTGTGGAAGGGTTGCTCAATAAGTATAGCCGGTATAAGCTAGTGAAATACTTGTTACTTGTACTTGTAGATGTTCCGAAGAGATTGTTTATTTAGCCAGAAATATATGCAATTAAGACGAAGATTATACTAGATTATAATTTATGGCTAAGCTTTATTAGAGGAACTGTTTCAGACCATTTAGTATTAAGATTGGAATAAAAGTTAAAAGAAATTCAGGAAAATTAATATGAAATAGCTGTAATAGTATTGTTTTTGCTTTACATGTTTCATGATAATGACTAATATGAAAGGATTTGTTTAGGACTGGTTTTGAAAAGGCTTATTTGACACCCTGGCTTTTGGAGTATATATGTAGATAATTAAGCTAAATTTTATATTTCAGGCATGTGGTGACGCCAAATCCAAACCAGCATTTCTTTCTGATAAAAGTCTGGAATCATGCATCAAACACATCATCAGAAAGTTCCCAAATATCGACAGCAAATCTGTAAGTATATGGACCATTGTTATGTATAGTCCACCCAGATTCAAAGGTTTGTTCACATCCATGAAGAATTTTTTTATATATTTAAAGATGCAGCACAATACAGTACTGTACTGTAATTCCTCATTTAAAGTTATGGTACTTATTACCGAAACTACCACTAATTATTTCTCAACATTTGAAGGCTATTATAGAATAAGGATGTTGCAAAGATCATATTAAGATGTGTTTCAACCTCCGGAGATACATTTTATGTGCACTAGATAAAGTACTGTAAAACAAAAAATCTCTCCCTATTGATGGCAGTGAAACTCTTATTAAGCCCCTTACTGTTAAAATAGATGCTGATTTCAATAAGTCATGGGGGGGTGAGGGGGGCAAAGCCCCTCCTCAACCCATCCTGTATCCAAAGGCAAAACAAATGGTGTATGTACTCTGAAAATGACTTGCATCTGAGTGTTTTAAGATCGTTAGATAATGGGAGAAATAAAGTTGTCCGGGGATTGTAACTAATTTCAAATACAGTACTGTATAATGATGAAAACTACCTAAAAACAAAGAGAAAAACCATGGGAAAATTAGTGGTAGTTTCAGTTATATTTTCCAAAGTTACAGTTACATTCCTGAAAATAAGACTTTATTTTACAATTTTATGTGAAGTAATTAAATTTGTTTATTTTTCTTGTAATTAGGCCTATGCTCTAATTTTGTCTCCTATACTACTTATTAACCCTTGGAATCTGGGAGGCCTCATATGAGGCAAAATGGTTGGCTAAAAATCGCCGCTATAATCATCAGAACTCGGCAACCACGCGTTGTAGCGACGTCATCTCTACAGCATTCTACAGACAACAAAAAGTTCTACAATTTGCAAAAACATTGACTGCTCTAGGTGGTCTCAATCAGTAGCTACTGAATTATGAAGTTGATTTTACCAAAATTCATTTGAGGCCCCCCGGATCCCATGGGTTAATCAAGCATAACGAGTTAACAACTTCAAGTTAATTTTGTTGCTTTTAATTAATGAACAACAATAATCTATCTATCTATTGCCAGATGCCTTGATCCCCTAAGGGGTGGCCACAAATGAAGCGCCTCCATGCACCTCTGTCAACCAGCGCCCCTCCTCCCACTCAACACCATTCTCACTCCTATATATATCTCTTAACTCCATCCGTCCTCCTCACTCTCGGTCTGCCTCTTCTCCTCTCTGCCCTTCCACCTCACTCTCATACACTCTCATACATTCTCTCGCTTACCATATGTTCCACATGACCGAACCACCTCAAGGTGTTCCCTTTCACACTCGAGCACATCCACACCACAACGCTCTTGTACTTCCTCAATTGTCTGTCTATCTATCCATGTAACTCCACATACTCTTCTCAATTAACTAGTTTTCACCCTCTCACTCTTGGTTTGTCTCTCTCCAACAACGTCCATGCTTCACTCCCGTACGTCAATGTCAGGATTACCACACTATCATTCAAGAACGTCTTTACTTCCATGCTGACCACCCTATTTCTTGTTACTGCTTTCAGCATTCCTACAACCCTTTTCCCCTGTTGCACCCTCTCCCGTGCTTCTTCATCCATACTCCCATCTTTACTCAACACAGTGCCCAAATATTTATATGAGTTCACATTCTCCATAGCCTGACCGTTCAACCTCACCTCACACTCTGTGGCTGCACCCCTTTTAAAGACCATAACCTTACTCTTCCCCGCATTTACCTTCAGATTCCGTTTTTCACACACAGTTCCAAATATATTTACCAGACCCAGCAACTCCCATTCACTATCGCTCATCAGAACTGTATCGTCGGCAAACAGCTGTACAGGCAACTTCCACTTGTTTCCTTCCCTTAGCAGCGGTACACAAATATCCACTGCTATTCCTTGTAATTCTTTCATGACTCCATCCATATACAGTATATATTGAACAACCATGGGGACATCATACACCCTTGCTTTAACCCAACATTCAGATTAAAGAACTCGCTCTCTATATTCTCCACACGTACTGACGCCTTTGCACCCTCATACATACTCTTCACTGCTTTCAGCAACTTGCCATCTACTCTGTATATTCTCAGTATCTGTACTTTCCACAGACCTTCTCTATCAACTCTGTTATAGGCCTTCTCCAATTCCATAAAGGCAGCATAGAGTACATTACTGTACTGTAATTATAAACAAGTGAGAATTTCCAAGATAACATAATTTAACTCAAATTTACATAAACTTTGATATTGCAGCTCCAAGCCCTGACCAATGTGCGGACAGACATCATGAAGTCACTGTCCCTGTATTACTATACCTTCGTGGACCTCCTGGACCTCAAGGATCACATTTCGGAACTTCTCACGGTCATGGACGCTCTCGGGATGCTGGGGTCTCTTGATATTGTAAGTCAAATCTCAAGGGTTAATTTTAAAAAATTCCAATATTATTTAGATTGCTTTTTCAAAACAAATTCTAGTATTATTATGTTCTCTCCACCAACCAACTTTACTCCTAAACTTGATTAATGAAATTAACAAACACATGTGGCAGTCCGGGGATTCGAACCTAGGATGCTCACATCGAAAATCAACACACTTATGCATTGCACCACGAAGACAGTTCTCATATTCTGGTTCAGTATTAAATAGGGGTGCAAAACAAATTCTAGTATCTCATATTCTGGTTCAGTATTAGGGGTGCAAAACAAATTCTAGTATCTCATATTCTGGTTCAGTATTAGGGGTTTGACACCCAAAGGGAAGAGAGGAAAATCTAATATTTAGTAGTGGCTCCAGAGGCATATGATGTAGTGCCAATATATATATTTGATCCTATTTATTTGACATACAGTATAGGCTAAGTTGGTAGGCCTATGACCAGTTACCAACAGTTAAGAACTAACTTGATAGTTGACACTGGCAAAATACCTATTGGACGTCATTTGTCATGGATAGCAAAAGAACCACCCGACCGCATTCACCAGGCGAACATGCACAGGCAGGGACCACAGACCCCCCCACCCCACGTAACGTCGCCACATTGCAAGGGCAGCCCAGACACCGAAGCAAATCCCTGCCTCAGCCAATGCCAAACCCCACCATGGAGGTGAACTCGGCAGGAGAGCAGTGGCCACTGACAGACAGAGCATAGAGCCCTCCACAGAAACCATGTTCAAATGAATCCGTGTATTAAAAAACGTGCGTATATCGAGACCTGACTGCATATATATATATTTTTGTTTTCAGAGTGTAAGCTTTGAGTTAACGAAAGGCTACCTGGACCTGGTGACAAACTATGTAACGCTGATGATTCTCCTGTCCCGTGTGGAGGATCGTAAGGCGGTGTTAGGACTTTTCAACGCTGCTCATGAAATGGTCAACAATCAAGGGTAAGCATATGATGTCATTAGCTACACTGGTAGTGTGGTAATGTCTGGTAAAGGGTATATATATGTGTATACTCAGGCACTTACCCCATTCCAGGGGGTGGCCGACACGAGACAGAGCCCGAACAGAAACAACATTTAAAGTTCCTATTCTCAGGGTCCGGGGCCACTTTCGCGTTCCCTCACCTGTTTCTGTCTCGTCGAGGAAGATTCCTAGCCCCCTGCCCCCAGAAGGAAAAATAGGACAGTAAAAGAGGCAGACAGAAACAGCTAAGGTTGGGTAGAGGATGCCATACCTCACTCTGGGTAGGACCAGCCCTTACCCAAAGGGTAAAGGGTACCAGGTAGCAATTCTAACAAAGATTACTCGAGTGGCAAACCAGGGCAATGTTGTTATGGCATTGGATTCAGTTTGAGAGGGAATAAAGGAAAGTTTAATAACTTCCAGGGTAATGGCTAATTGGTAGGAAACAGAGAGTCAGCATAAATGGTACCAAGTCAGAGTGGGGAGCAGTCAAAAGTGGTGTCCCCCAGGGATCGGTATTAGGTCCCCTGTTGTTTCTTATATACATAAATGACCTAGATTTAGGTATAACTAGTAGGATAAGTAAATTCGCAGACGATACTAAAATGGGGAGATCAATTGATTCAGATAGCGATATAGAGTGCCTCCAAAGGGATCTAGATACCTTACATGAATGGTCAGTAAATTGGCAGATGAAGTTTAACATTGACAAATGCAAAGTATTAAAGATAGGGAAGATGCAAACAAATGTTAAATATAAACTAGCTAATTTAGAATTAGAAAATTCAGACTGCGAGAAAGATCTAGGTGTGTTTGTTAGCAATGATTTGAAGCCTAGAAAACAGTGTATAGGCGTTCGTAATAAGGCAAACAGGATTCTCGGGTTCATCTCTAGGAGTGTGAGTAACAGAACTGCTGATGTTATCTTAAAACTTTACTTGTCATTAGTGAGACCCCATATGGATTATGCTGTCCAATTTTGGTGTCCTTATTACAGAATGGACATAGATTCATTGGAGAGAGTACAGCGTAGAATGACAAAAATGATCCATAATATTAGAAATCTTCCGTATGAAGAAAGGTTGAAGAAATTAGGTTTACATTCGTTAGAGAGACGCAGAGTTAGAGGGGATATGATAGAGGTGTTCAAGTGGGTTAGTGGGATTAACAAAGGGGACATGACAAATGTACTAAAGCTCAGTGATAGCGAAAGAACTCGTACCAATGGTTTCAAATTAGATAAATTTAGTTTCAGAAAAGATATAGGCAAATATTGGTTTGGTAACAGAGTTGTAGATGGGTGGAATGGACTACCAAGTGCTATAGTGGGATCTAAAACTGTAGGGAGCTTTAAGATAAAATTGGATAAGCATATGGACGAGAAGGGTTGGGTGTGAAGGGGGATCAGCCGGGTTGGGCCAATCAGCGCTCTGCAGACCCCCATAATCCTGCGTTAATCTCTAACCGTTTTGGTAAGATGATCCTCAGGGTATTAGAGTGTTGAGCCTATAATTGGGCTTTGTAATTTATTGGGGGTTGTGTGGGACAGGGATCTGCCTTGCTTAGGCCAATCGGCTTTCTGCAGACTCCCATTTTCTTATGTTCTTATGTTCTTATAATGGGAACTGTGGAGCATAAATTTAACTTTGTATTAAAGTTAACTAAACAAACGAAAACTGGGATGATACAAGATAAAGGTAAAATAACTTATCAAAAAATCGCTATGTGGAAATAACGCTTACTAAAATAAAATTTATTAAATAAAAGAACACAATCCACCACATAGGGTGTACATTACTACATGAGCAAGATAATCTGTTTCCCAAGCAAACATAGTAACGTGTGAGGCCCCCTACCCCCAGGGGATTATAAAAATATATAAATATATAAAAATGTTGGTAAATGATAGTCGGTATATAAATTCCAGATTAACTTGCTCGTGTAGTAATGTACACCCTATGTGGTTGATTGTCTTCTTTTATTTATAAATTATTATTTTACTTAAGCGTTGTTTCGAAATAGCGATTTTTGATTAGTTGTTTTGTCTTTTTACTGTGTTCGTATAAGTTTTGGTTTGTTTATTTTGCAAGTTTTACATTATAATTTATTTCTTATAACCGCAGTGGTGTTCCGCAGGGATCAGTTTTAGGTCCTATCCTATTTATAATTTATATTAGCAGTTTGTCTCTTCTGCTTCGTGCACATAATGTCACCTTTCACTTTTATGCAGATGACACCCAGATTTATGTGAGAATCACAAATATAGTTGATATACGGAGTAAGATGGAATTGTTGATGTCTGATATCAAGAAGTGGATGAGAGCGAGAAAACTTAAACTAAATGATGGTAAAACTGATATTCTCATCATCCGAGGAAATAGAAGAGCTGATGATATAGTAGGTGCCCTCTCCATCAATGTGGGTGGATCTCAGCTGCGACCGGCCAACTCTGTTCGAAATCTGGGTGTATATGTGAACTCCCGATTAGATTTCAAAGAGCATGTAAACCAGATAGTTAAAAGTTGTTACTTGCACATCAGAAATCTTTATTTGGTGAAGCCGTTTATAACCAGACGTTGCCTCCTGACGTTGGTTCACTCATTGGTCTTCTCTCGTGTTGATTATTGCAATGCCCTGTTGGTGGGTCTTCCAAATTATATTTTGAGGAAAGTTCAGTCTGTTCTTAACAGGGCCGCAAGACTAATTTTTGGTGTTCCACCTAGAACTCCTACTACATCTCTTCACATAGAACTGCACTGGCTGCCAGTAAGAGCAAGAATAGAATTTAAGTTGTGTTTGGTGACTTTTAAGGTTCTCAAATTTGGTGATCCTAGGTACCTTGCGGAGCTGCTCAGGCACCCACCGGCACACCATGGTGTAGTTGTGCGTCATGACAATGACCCTTTTCGTCTTGATGAACCAAGGGCTTTCCAGCAGTCTTCTTTCTTTGAGAGGTCATTCTCCTACATGGCTCCGAGGTTGTATAACAGGTTGCCGCTGTCCATGAGACAACTGAGTTCTGTTGAATGCTTCAAGAGACAACTTAAGACTTTTCTCTTTGAGAGAAGCTATGATCTTGAGAGAGGTGTCATGACAGATGGCTATAGAGTTTAGGCTATTTTGCCACTGCTAGTGATTGTTAAATGTGTGTTGTATATAAGCCTTCTTTTGATGCATTGATTTTGTTCCTTTTTCTTTCTCTTTTCGAGCGCTAGTGAATTCTTCGGAAAAATTGGCGCTTATGAGAAATAAGTAACATGCTTATTATTATTATTATTATTATTATTATTATTATTAACCATGATTATTTGCTAACAATAGATTCCTCGTTTCCAGAGACCCCAGTTTTCCTCGCCTTGGCCAGTTGATCATGGATTACGAGTCCCCCCTGAAGAAGCTGAATGAAGAGTTCAACCCTCATGCCAAATTATTGTCCGTGGCTCTCAGCTCACTGTGGAGCCTCTACCATAGAAGAAACTTGAAGGCAGAGCAGTGGAGGTATATTAATTTATATTATACTACTCACACAATTACATATTTCATAGCGAAGCCGTTCTATATGATCTGTGCCCCATGAATATTCTTTCCTCTCACTTAAACATTAGGCTACCATAGTGCGGTGGGAATATGAACATCTATCTATCTATCTATCTATCTATCTATCTATCTATCTATCTATCTATCTATCTATCTATCTATCTATATGCCCAATCCCCACTTTTCCTATTTTTTTATTTTTATTTTCTATTTAATGATTAGATTAATATCCAGTATTCGAGAATGGATAATAAGTCGTAGGCGTGTGCATAAACCTTTAACCGTCTTGGTGGTGTAATGGTTAAGGTGTCTAAAAATCTGTGTGTGATAACCCGGGTTCGAATCCCGGTGGATCACATATATGCTTTCATTAATTTCATTGGAGGTGTTTGGTGTTGTGGTGAAATTAATAATAAAATAGACTACCCACACAATTACATATTTCATCATCATCATCATCTCTGACGCCTTGTTTCCCCCCTAGGAAACCCTTCCTAAAGGATGGCCATGACAGAAGCACCTCCAGGCTACTTTGTTAAGGGGGGATGGTTCACGTTTTGGCCGATTTTTGCGTGTATTTATTATTTTTCTAGTTTCCTCCCTAGACCTCTATCAAATTTAAAAAAAAAAATCCATTAGATCCCCCTTCTAGATTAATTTTTACATTTTTCGGTAGAAAAATGTTCCGGCCAAAGGCCGGTTTTTCCAACATTACAGGCTCACTATCGTTCGCCAGGGAAAAAAATTGATACCTAAATAGCACGAAAGGTCTAAATATTGACGGCAAAATGGGGCGAAAGGTCTTAAAATTGACTAACTAATGGGGCAAACATCTTAACATCTGAGAACTAATGGGGCTAAACATGAGGGAGAAAGTGGTCCAGAAAACCGGCCCATCCCCCCTTAAGGGAAGTAAGGCATCCGGCAATAGATAGATAGATAGATCATAGACTACAGAGCCACTTCTAAATATTAGGTTCTCCTCTCTTCCCTTTAGGTGTCAAACCCGTAATATATAGTTATCTATTATTTATTATTATTTATTATTATTTAGTATGTTTTATTATGTTTTATTATTATTTATTATGTTTTATTATGTTTTATTATGTTTTATTATTATTTATTATTATTTATTATTATTTAGTATGTTTTTCCACCAACCAACTTCACATCTAATCTCAATTAATTAAATCAACAAATACATGTGACACTCCGAGGACTCGAACCCAGGATACTCACATCGAAATTCCGCGCACTATGCATTGCGCTATCAAGACAGTTAAAGAAATATGGACAAGCCTACGATTTATTATGCAGTTTCGAATCCTGCATATTAATCTGAGCATGTACATATATTCCAACTGCGCTATGGTAGCCTAATGTATAGACGAATGGAAGGAGTAATTAATGGGGCACTTAACCCTTAGGAAGGCCTCGCTATAAATTAATCCTGAACCAGAATCAATTATTATGTTTTTTACACCAACCAACTTCACATAACAGAGCGGCCCAGATGCTGAGCGTGGTGAGCACCCCAAGTCAGCTGCTAAACCCGGCCCAGACAGACGTGATGCAGTGTGAGTACCTTTCCCTTGATGCCATGGAACGCTGGATCATCCTGGGCTACATGCTGGTGCCTCAAACACTACAGAAACCTCAGGCGCTAGAATGTTGGACCCAAGCGCTACACACCGGATGGGCCATTACACTCTTTAGGTAATGTTATAATGTAAAACTTGCAAAACAAACAAACCAAAACTGGGACGACATAAGATAAACGCAAAAGAACTAATCAAAATCGCTATGTGGAAACAACGCTTAATAAAATGTATCATAACATACAGTAAACCCTCGCTATCTCGGACTAATTGGGGGGAGACCCAGTCCGAGATGTCCGATTTTCCGAGATGTCCGAAGTCCGACTTATGTCCGACTTAAGAGAGGGAAAATTCCGAATTAGAAGAGGAAAGTCCGCGTCACCAGAGAAATTGAGATTTTTTTTTTTTTTTTTTTTTTTTTATATATCTATTTAATACATCTATCTCCCTTATACATATACTGTATATAACTATGTCTTATTTGGTCTTTTTTTAATCTATGAATCAATTCTAATACGATGGAATTGAAAACAATATTACCCTTCTAACACACAAATAATAAAATGAAAAAGAGAGTAAATAAAAATGTCTCCTTTGTCTTTCAGAAACATAAGTCCGTCTCGTATCTGTTAGTATTTTATCGCTCGCTCGCCCCTAGCCACTCTCTCTATCTATTTGTCTCTCTATTGCATCTAACTAACTCCCTTATACATTAACATAACTATGTCTTATTTGGACTTTTTGTAATCTATAAATAATTTCTAATGCGATGGAATTGAAAACAATATTATCCTTCTAGCACACAAATAATAACATGAAAAAGAGTCAATATAAAAGTCTCCTTTGTCTTTTCAGAACCAATTAAGTCCGTCTCATAATAGTTCGTGTTTATCGCTCACTCCCCCTCTGTAACTCTCTCTTTCTATCTATCTATCTCTCTAATGCATCTACGTAACTCCCTTATACATTAACATAACTATGTCTTATTTGGACTTTTTGTAATCTATAAATAATTTCTAATGCGATGGAATTGAAAACAATATTATCCTTCTAGCACACAAATAATACCATGAAAAAGAGTCAATATAAAAGTCTTCTTTGTCTTTTCAGAACCAATTAAGTCCGTCTCATAATAGTTCGTGTTTATCGCTCACTCCCCCTCTGTAACTCTCTCTTTCTATCTATCTATCTCTCTAATGCATCTATGTAACTCCCTTATACATTAACATAACTATGTCTTATTTGGACTTTTTGTAATCTTTGAATCATTTCTAATGCAATGGAATTGAAAAATATAATATCGGACATTTTCCGAATACTTATATAAAGTCCGACAACGTCAGAGACTGTCGGAACGATGACGGAAATGTCCGAAATACTGAAGTGCATGTCCGAGAGGCCGTAGCCAGTCCGACTAGTACGGGTTTCCGACTTCTAGAGGTCCGAGATGGCGAGGGTTTACATGGTAATTTTGCTACATTGCAATTTATTCTGGCAACTGAGGGTAGATTATAGTTGGTGACAGAATTCTTATGATTGTATATTACTGTATAATGTAAAATTGGCAAAACTAACAAACCAAAACAGGGACGACTCAATATAAAGACAAAAGAACTTATCAAGACAGAGCCCGAATAGGGACAACACAACAGAAAACAATGAACACACAGAAACAAAATACAAATTCACCCACATCTGGAAATTTGTCTATCGTGAGTTAATAGCTATTATGACTTAACTAAACTTGCATAGTTTCTCATAATCATTATAATTTTTGCCTTTCAGAGATGAAGTGTTGCACCCACATTCGTACATCCAAGCGTTCCTGGAGACTAAGAAAGAGCTGAGCAAGAGAGTATCGGATGTGAAAGACAGTTACTCCCATGCAGTTACACATGCGTAAGTCACATAACCAGTACCGTGAAATTCCCTAGCTTCGGACGGGGGCTATACTTCGGACGTTTCTGGATAACATTATCTAAGCTACAGTTATGGAAAAATGACTCTGCATTATGGAAGAACACCGAAGACATACTTGTTTTTCCATAACATCATGTATTTATCCCATAACTGTGGTTCATTGTATATTCTTTCTAGAGTGTCCGAAGTTACGTCATGTTACCGGTACTATACCGGTACTTATAACATGCTTGAAATTGAGGTATTTTTGTATAATAGTGATAAAATAATAAATGTTTGTGTTTTCTATTGTCATAATGCCAGTTCTTCACACCAGTGGATTCAATTGTGCTCACATCATGTAACTATTCAAAGATCCTAATGTTTATTAGTCTTTATGTACAGTAAATTCTATGGTATCATCTTAAGCAATCAAGAGCATCACACTGCTTCCAACTTCAGGACTGTATCGTTACTGTCTCCCCAGGCTATAGAAATATTAAGATGAAGCACTCAAATACTTATGTTGAAAAATGTAACAATCAACTGACCTGGTACGGTACACTTTTCAGCTGCAATGCATTCTCTGACCAGAACATTGCCTATATAAGGTGCATAATGGGCATCCCTACTTACCAATTACTATACATGCAAATTTGACCTGTATTATTTTTTTCTGCAGGCCACTGATGCACCGTGAGAGGCGCAAATATTTGCGCACAGCCATGAAGGAACTGGCCTTGATCTTAACGGACCAACCCGGGCTCCTGGGACCAAAGGCTCTTTTCGTCTTTATGGGCCTCTCCTTCTCCAGAGATGAAGTAATAATTACTATGATACTATGTCTCTCTTGCTATATATTAATGTCTGAAAACCTGTGAAGGTGTCCCTTTTATACTTTAAACACACATGCATATTATTTATTAGAATACAGGTACTGTACTATAAATAATTAACCCTTTGTCAGATTTAATACAATCACTGCCATGGATTTAATTCTCAAATGGTCAATCCACGTAGTAGTTTAACTCCGAAGTTAACCATACACAGAACGGGTGTTAGTCTTAAATATGGTTACTTAACTCATAAATTGCGAAGCTATGGTAGTTAAAACCCTCCCGCCAAGCGAAGGTATTTGGTTCTATTCTGACGAAAATCGTCAGTGTACCATTTATACAAGTATTACTTATCCATATACAGTACTGTATGCCTGGCTTTTATTATGAACATATGAACATTTAAGAGCAATAAAAGAAGCGGGAATAGCATTTGGGGAGTGACGTATTATTGCCGCAAGGTCGTATCATAAGGCGAGAGCTGGGAGGGGCGTATATCCTCCCTCTCCAACCTCTCGAGCGACACTGAGGATGATGCAGTTTTTTTTTTACCACCATACACTCCCTGCTGAATAGCAAGGCTAGGGTGGGTGCCCTGATGAATCAGGGACTTAGTGAATAGTTGCCACAGATTGCTAGACCGCACCGTTCACCAACAGCACTGACATCTGCCAATAACTCACTGGCTGGCCCGAGGCTCGAACCGTCAACCTCACGGTTAGCAAGCTCTACCAATCGAGCTACGGCCTTACAATAGATAAATGATAAATGTCTACCTGCCAATTACCAGTTGTGTGAGAGAAAATTCAAATATCTTCAACTTAACCTATTATTGATGTTTGCATTTGAGATGGTGTGGTTGTTACATTGACACTATTTTTGCAATGTAAAATAGGCTATATGGTTGTTCTGTGAGAACAAATTATAGTAAGCAGAACTTTGTCTAACCAAATTTTTGTTTTGTTTTTTTGTTTAAGGTGTTATGGTTGTTGCGACATCATGAGAACCCACCACTGCACAAGGTGAAGGGCAAGTCAGGTGATGACCTAGTGGACCGACAGCTGCCAGAACTACTCTTTCACATGGAGGAGATCAGAGCGCTCATTAAGAAGTATTCACAGGTACTGCCTTGCATATTGGGTTTCTGTATCTAATTTTTTTCTCACCAGATGGTATATCCGGGTATATTTACACAAATTAGTTTTAAATTTACCCCTGGACTACGAGAGACCTTTCCGTAGATTAATAAACTAGTCTTTTCTTTGTTATCATGCTAGAAACAGGATATCATTTTACTTAAAGAGTTTCTCAATACACTTTTAAACTCCTATGTCTATATATGTGATTCACCGGGATTCAAACCTGGGTTATCACACACATATTTGTAAACACTTTAACCATTACACCACCAAGACAGGAAGGCATACAGTCCGGATGGTGTTCCTCCTGTTGTACTAAAAAACTGTGCTTCCATGCTCACTCCCTGCCTAGGCAAACTCTTCTGTCTCTGTATCTTCTCTTACATCTTCCCTTCTTGCTGGAAGTTTGCTCTCTGGAGCTTCTGGAGCAGTGGACCACTGGTTCCTATCTTCAGAAAATTCATTTGCTTAGTATGCTTCCAGCCAGGGGCCCACTGGGGTAAGTAAAATAGCAAAACAGTGGTGGAACTGCCATCCGGATGAGGGACTGCTCTGGGTCTGCTCCTTCAGTGCTAAGGGTCATAATCCACTTAGTGGAAATGGCACTGTGGAGTGGGTGAGTCGGGGCATGTCAGGGAGCCTGGAGGCAGTTTCTGCCATGGTCATCCCTATTGGAGCGCATCCTCTGGAAGTGGGACGTCGGATTGATGATGATGAAGTCTTCTATTGTTATCCTGATTCATATACAAAGGATTAACCTGTATAATGTCTGTCCACAGGTGCTACAACGTTACTACACCCAATACCTTTGTGGCTATGATGCAATTGCTCTCAACCAGCTGATACAAGAGCAACAAAACCTGCCTGAGGAGGAGTCCGTTATCTTGTCGTCTATGTGTAACGAGATTGGGAGTTTGTCAGTTAAACAAGGTGAAGTATATATCTTTGTATTGTATATTGTGTTCTTTCATTTCATAAATTTTATTTTAGTAAGCGTTGTTTCCACATAGCGATTTTGATAAGTTATTTTGACTTTATATTGTCTTTGTCCCAGTTTTGGTTTGACTTTGTTTGCAAGTTTTACATTTTAAATTGTATGCTGTAGGATACAATTTCTGGGGTTTTCTGGATTCTCGAACTACTTGCATCAACATTCAAAATGCATCTACTTGGTAAAGAAGTAATACAAATATTCATTTAAATTTCAAGTACGATTTAGAATACGTCAGAACAGGGCAGCATTATTGTTTATGAGTACATATTTAGCACAATTATATGTGTGGCTTATAGTGTTTTGTTGTAGATTCAGTGTGTATGGAAATTATTAACCCGTGGAGCCTGGGCGTAGTTTTAAAAGGCATATGCTTGAATCGTTGCTTTGAATCACGCGCATAAATTTATTTGTTTACCAAGGCATTCCCAGTTCCAGGTAAAATGCATCATGCTTTATGTCCTGTGCAATCATTATTCTTGTATAAGTCTACTGTGGTACAGTAACACACACTCTCCCAATAGCCTCCTAGCTAAGGAAAGTACTGCACATCCTTTGACTTTCACTGCATATAGTTAGATTGGTTTATATTACAAGCTTTCTCAATATTATTCTGTTTTTTACACCAACCAACTTCACATCTAAACTCAATTAATGAAACCAACAAATACATATGGCACTCCGAGGACTCGAACCCAGGATACTCACATCGAAATTCCGTACACTGTGCATTACGCTATCAAGATTTAGTGTACAGTTTGATATTTACTGAACAAGGCTAATTTCTCCACATCATATCTACAGTATACAGATTGATATTAACTGCACTTTCTTATTTGTTTTACGCCGACTGACAGAGGACAGAGGTGCATGGCGAAAATTCATTGGTGGCCACCCAATCGGGGATTAGGGCAGCTGACAATAGATTGATAGATACAGTTCTCTTTACTTTCTTTTGTGTCTAATACAGTATCACCCACTCCCCTTTTGCTTACCATACAGCAGAGGAAGGTACATCGTTTGACTTCCGCGGAATCCGTCTGGACTGGTTTAGGTTACAAGCATTCTCCACGGCGAACCGTCCTGGCCTTAACCTCAAGACCAGCCGAGGGTTGGCGGCGCTCATCAACCAGATCATCTTCCACTCCAAAATGGTTGACTTCCTGGACGAGATACTGGTTGAAACTTCAGATCTCTCAATTTTCTGGTGAGGATAAATGGAAGCAAGATTTATGTATCATTATTATGTTTTTTTCCACCTACCAACTTCACCTCTAAACTCAATTAATGAAATCAACAAATACATGTGGCACTCCGAGGACTCGTACCTAGGATACTCATATCAAAATTCCGCGCATTTATGCATTACGCTATCAAGACAAGATTTATGTATCATGCCAAAATGTTATGAGACAAAAATAGGGAAATTAAGTATTTAAGTATATTGCGATTATTTTAAGTATTACAGTATATACTTTGTGTAAATAATATAGAGAAAACTAATGTAGACTACTTGCCTCATAGTAATTTTTTTTTTTCACCAACCAACTTCACTTTTAAACTCAATTAATGAAATCAAAAAATACATGTGGAACTCCAAGGACTCGAACCTAGGACACTCGCGCCAAAATTCTGTGCACTTATGCATTACGCTATCAAGACAGTATGTAACTTTATTTTCTCTTAACTCTGTAGTAAAAAGTATTTCATCATCATCATATTTTCTATTAGGATACAATACATACTTTAAAGACTAATATTAGCATTCCAGGTAGCATAATATATACATTAACCCTTTCATGCATTTATGACGCAGAGGTTGCCAGATTAGCAATAAGAAATAGAGTTCTCTCACTCTTATAATTACCTCTCCAAAATTAGTTTTCTGCCCACAGGTAACTCAAAGACAACTGCAGAGGTTGATGTAACTAAACTAAAGGTTTCTAAATACCCCTGATGGTAACAAAGGCTTTCAAGTATCCCCAATAGGCTCAAAATCGCGTCATATGCGTGAAAGGGTTAAGAGCATGTAGCTAATAATGGTTGTCATTTTTCAGCTTCTTCAGTAAACAGTTTGAGGACAACTTCCACATGTGCCTGGAGTTCCCCGGGCAGAACCGCTATATCATCTGCTTCCCACTCATCTGCTCCCACATGCAGGCCTGTACCCACGAGATCTGCCCAGAGGAGGTAGGTTACACCACGGCTCACCTCTCCCGTATGTGTCCACAGGGTGTCTGGAAAGTTGGATTGTACTGTAGTTATCTTCGGTTTTATTAATCCCTTTAGGATCCTGACGCGATTTTACTGATTTTCTTATTATTAGACGATTGTATACAGCTTAGGAAGGCTCTGTGGGAGTTAATAGGACAAAGACGGTCTCAATCAACCCTCTGACTTCCATATGCCCTTCCTAATCTGCATAAAATCATCTAATGATAGCCAGAATAAACTGCCAAAATGCATCAAGATCCTCAAAGGATTAACGTTTTCCTTGGTGCCATATTAAAAGGTTCCCAGACAATTCAACCAGTAGACCATTTCAGCCTGTAGATATCAACCAATACCAACTTATAAATTCAAACTTTGGTCCATTTTGGACAAGCCAAGTCGCATCCCCAAGGTTCGGCAATGGACAGGAGACTGCTAGAGGTCTATTTGCTTGGTGCAAGATTGAGCAATTTCCACATATTTTTTTTTTTTTTGTTTTTTTTTTTTTTTTTCTTCCTATATTCCAACTACTCCCTCTGGTTAACCAGTGCCAAAATATAGTCTTATTCTAACTTAACCTAACCTAGCCTATCAGTACTGTACTGGTTTAGTTGGCACTGGTTGGAATTGTCTACTGGTTGGGTTGTCCCGTCACCATTATATAAATTGTGTTTCAATGTTTGGTACTAGGTTTGTAAATATCATTTGAAAGAAGTGCTGCTCCAGATTAAAGGGACCCGTACCGAGGAAGAAGTCTGAAGTTTAATTTTTATGCAAAGGTATGAAAAGTGGGGATTGGGCCTGAGTATATACATACATACATACATACATACATGCAAAGGTGAGCTTGTGGCAATGAGGCAATGGAGATGGACAAGTTTTGCTACTTGGAAGATACCATCTCCGCCGATGGTGGGGCCGAGGTCGCCACTATTGCCAGAATTAGATACGGCTGGGGAAAGCTCCGAGAACTGTTGCCACTACTCACTAGGAGAAGACTCCCTCTCCCCTTGAAGGGAAAGGTATATACTTCACGTGTTAGAAGCGGAATGACATGCTTCAGAAACATGGCCTGTCAAAGCAGATGATATCAAAAGAATGGAACCCAACAAGATGAGAATGGTGAGATAGATATGTGGGGCCAAACTGCAAGATAGGATATCTAGTAAGAGTTGAGGGGACGGTTAGGTATCAAGAGTATCAATGATGAGATGCGTACAATAGGTAGCGCCAACGAACTTGACAATATTCTCGACCCCTTAACTTCTTATAACTCGAAATGAATAAAAGCAATCGGGCTGACGTTTCTATCACATGGGAAGACTCCACCAGGAAAAAGGTGTGGATATTTACAGCCAGTTTGCTCTAGGCCCTTTTAAGTTACAGAGAGGTCAGGGATCAAGATTATTGTCAAGTTCCTTGGCGTTAGGTATATTAGGCTTGGATGCTTTGGGCATGTGGAGAGGATGGATGAACCTTATAAGTTGGGTGAAAAGATGCAAGTCCGTGAACATGGGGGAGCTGTACCAATGGGAAGACCAAGAAAGATGTGGGATCAGACCTTACAGTCTGATCTTGAATAAACAACCTGACAAGTGAGGCAGCTCTGAATAGGAACACCGACATTAGGACATAAGACCGGAACCGCACTCGGTTTTTAAATTTGTGTATGTATGTTTTTATATATGTATTTTGTAAATTGATTCCAGACATTCCAGACACTCTGTTGTAATAACTTGCTTCACCAGATAATCCATTCACTTATATAGTATTCTCAATCTTCACAGGTATGACTTGAGGATAAGTAAATATTAGAATAGAATAGAATTAAGTCCATGTGCAGATATATTGTTATAATAATTACCTTTTTTTACTCTGATCCTCCTAAACCTCATTCTTACCATTTAGAGATTTCAGAATATAGAAGGTGTATTACATTTTTCTCATACAGTACTTGATTAAGAATGATATAGAAACGGCTCATGATTACTGGATAGAAAATATTTCATACTAATTAAGCTGGCAAGAGTTGTGTTATCGGGCGTATCACCTACCTCTGACCGGGTATATCCTAGTGTTTACTATACCCCTTTGAAAGGACATTAGCCTAACCTAACAACCTTACCTAACCTATCCTAGTATTATGGGTGGGGGCTGCCGCCCCCACACCCCTGCTGTTTGCCATTAACTTACGTGTTTACACGACGTATGCCCGGTAACACAACTCATTCCATTAAGCTTACAAATAATAAGAACATTTTTATTTCATAATTTTTTAAATACTTTTACAGCGTTATCACATACGAGAACGAAGTCTGTCTGTGGTGAACATGTTTTTAGAAGAAATGGCCAAGGAAGCCAAGAACATCATCACAGCCATATGTGATGAACAGTGCATCTTGTCTGATAAGGTAGGTTTGTGCTCATATTTTTATACCTATGTTGGTGATTGTGATTTACAGAGAATCCAAACCAGGGAGGATTAGGTCAAGTTTAACCCTTTGAGTACCAGCGATGTGCGTTATATATTTTTCTAGCTATATTTCGACGATATTGAGCAGCTTAGGAAGGATCTGTGGTAGTTATAAGGGTTGGTTGAGATAGTTTGAAGCATTATTATTGGTAGAGGTCCTTCCTAAGCTGAATAAAGTTGTCTAATAGTTGCCAGAATATAATGAAAAGGACATCTCTGGTACTGTACGGGTTAATAAATTATATATGTATGTCAAGTTAAAAGTGTTTGTGTGTGAATTATTAATATTTTAGTGCACAAGTTAAGTAATGTCTCATATTTTCAGCTGCTACCCAAACACACAGTCCCACTGCTCATATCCAAGAAGAAGGAGAAGAAGAAGAAGAAAGATGATGCATCAGAAGAGAGGCCAGGACATGAGAGCAGAAGAAAGACGCGGGAGGAGCTGACCACGTAAGTCTATCTATCTATCTATTTACTCAGGCCCAACCCCCACTTTTCCATAAAAGCCCAAAATATCTCGTGATAAATTAACTGCAGAAAAATAATCTGGGAGTCGCTCAAATGTTACCAAAAATATATTACAGTACGGAATTGAAGGGGTTAATAAATAGCAAAAAGAAAAGAAAAAGGAAAAAAAATAGGAAAAGTGAGGATTGGGCCTGAGTAAATAGATAAATAGAATAAATTGCAAGAGAAGGCAATCAAGAACTTCATAAAGTTTAGAGAATATAAAATATTGTAATATTATCAAGGGGTAGCTTAACCCTTAAACCTCGGGGGACGCCATTTGGCATCACATATATGTTATTTTGTGCCACTACCCTGGGTGACGCTATTTGGCACCCGCATGATTTGAACCAAGCAATTTATAAATTTTGCATGATCCAACATACAGCTGATAAACGTTTCATGTAATATTTGAGTTATATTATTTTGATTTGATTGTTTCTTTTCAGAATGGACAAGCTTCACATGGCTCTAACAGAATTGTGCTTTGCAATCAATTATTGCGGCCAAATTCAAGTGTGGGAGTATACTTTCGCACCTCGAGAGTATTTATACCAGCATCTAGAACAAAGGTATATTACCCTTTTCTACTTTTAGTGTGGTGTTTGCCTAAACTGTTTAATTGTATGTATGTATTAATTGTATGTATGTATGTATATATGTATGTGTTTTAAATATCTAGGAGGAACGACAAGCAGGAGTGGAGATATGGAAATGGAGGTAAAACAGAACGTGTGAAGGAAGGAAGGTTTTCGGAGCAATGGGAAATATGTGGAAGGTGAGAAATCTCGGAATGAAAGTAAATAGTGCAATGTATCAAGGAATTGTTGTGCCAACAGTGATGTATGGGGCTAAGACATGGGCTCTGAAGAAAAAGGAGAGAAGAAAGCTGGATGTGATGGAGATGAGCTGCTTGAGGAGTATGTGTGGAGTTACTCATAGAGACAGATTGAGGAAGTGATATGTAGGAGAGTGGGGCAGCAGGAACATTTGTCGGCCAGAGTGGACAGAAGGATGCTGAGCTGGTATGACCATGTTGAACGAATGGAAGATGAAAGGCTTACAAAGAGAATGTGTGAGTCAGATACAAGGGGATATAGAAGGGCAGGAAGACCCCCATTGAGATGGAGAGACTGTGTAAGACAAGCTTTGGATGATAGAGGAATGGCTATAGATCAGGCAAAAGAAGTGGTAATAAACAGGAATGAATGGAGAATGCTTGTGAATAGATGAGTGAACACATGGTCATTTGGGGGAAGGGGTCGGGCGCAAGTTGGACTAGATAATAGTCCATGAGGCGCCTGGCCCGGGGAGACGGTTTATATGAAGGGTGCGCCTGGAAGTGTGGTGGGCGGGCTTGTGGTTTCGGCTCTGCTGCATGTCTGCCTGCTGAGATCGGAACCACTCCGGGTGGTCGGGGGCCGGGGGAGTGCTGGAGGGACCTTGGTGACCCTGGTCTCTGGGTCTTCTGGATGACCTAGATGTGTGTGAATTTGTATTTTGTTTTTGTGTGTTCATTGTTTTCTGTTGTGTTGTCCCTATGTCGGGCTCTGTCTTGGCCATTAAATGGGTTAATAGTTGAAGTGTTATTAAGAGATAACTTAGAATTATAAGACCTTCAGTGAGGAGTACACTACATGTACAAAGTTTCATACATTTTCTTACTAGGACCATATTGTGGATAGAATACAGTTTCTCATTTCCTAGGTTTACGAGAGCCCTGGTGGGAATGGTGATGCACAACCCCGACACCAACGAGATAGCCAAACCCTCAGAGCTGGTGGCCAGTGTCAAGACCTACATGAGTGTTCTCCAGACTGTCGAGTATTATGGTAAGTTCCTTAGGATTAAAGAGCATTATCATCATCATATCATCATCTCCGACGCCTTACTTCTCCCGGTGAAGCAATGCATGTAAAGGCGATTATCGTGAGGTAAAACAGAGTGATAAAATACATGTAATGTCTCGCAGTACTGCAAATAGCATTTGGGAGTGAACAGTAGTGATAAAGTACTTACTTACACTTAAGTTTTAGCCAGAGCGAGAGGGTTTAAGAGCTCCAAACATTTTGTGGCACTCTCCGACAGCACGGTGGGGGCGAAGTCTGCCGTCTCCGATTGCCTTGTTAATTTAATTTAATGCTAGTTGGTTTTACTTCACTTCTTCTAACGTTGATGAATTAGTTTACAGTAGTTCTATTTCGCTACGGTATTCGTTGTCTCTCTCTTTTGACTAACTTTTGCTCCTATTACAGTTCACATTGATATCACCCGAGTGTTCAACAACGTTCTGCTACAACAAACCCAACTCCAAGACAGTCATGGAGAGAAGACCATCACTGCGCACTACAACACTTGGTAGGTTTACCGTTTTTTTTATTTAAATTTTGTTATTGTGTTTTTGGATTGTGTTCTTTTATTTCATAGATTTCATTTTAGTAAGCGTTGTTTCCACATAGCGATTTTGATAATTTAATTTGACTTTATATTGTCCTTGTCCCAATTTTGGTTTGTATAGTTTTCAAGTTTTACATTTTATATTATTATTTTGCTTAAGTGTTGTTTCCACATAGCGATTTTGATTAGTTGTTTTGTCTTTTTACTGTGTTCGTATAAGTTTTTGTTTGTTTATTTTGCAAGTTTTACATTATAATTTAAAAAACAAACATTATTTTAGTAAGTGGTGTTTCCACATAGCGATTTTGATCAGTTATTTTGCCTTTATATTGTCTTTGTCCCAGTTTTGGTTTGTTTAGTTTGCAAGTTTTACATTTTAATTTCACAACCAGAGGCATAGTAAAATTGTCTATTCTTTATAATTAGCCTAGTGAAAATTGTCATGTCCCTGTCTTAAGGAGGCAGACCGTTTTACTGGACCCCCTTCTCCCTCATGTTTAGCCCCACTAGTTTTGAGATTATAAGACGTTAGGCCTATTAGTTTGGCGATTTTGACACCTTTCGCCCCATTTCGTTGTCAATTTTAAGACCTTTCGTGCCATTTAGGTGTCTATTATTTCCTGGCGAGCGATAGCGAGCCCGCAATTTTAAGAGGAACCGGACTTCGGCCGGGACATTTTTCTACCAAAAAATTTACAAATTTATCTTCAAGAGGGGTCTTGGGGGTGTTTTTCTAAGTTTGATGGAGGGCTAGGGAGGAAACTAAAAAAATATATGAATAAATTAATTAATAGACCAAACAGACCAAACAAACAGTCAGTCTCCCCTTAATTAGCATGTGTTATTGCTTCAACTGAGACTCCTTTTGTGCAGGTACTCGGAAGTTCTGTTACGTCGTGTGAGTGCCGGCCACATAGTGTTCTCCAAGAACCAGCGTGCCTTTGTGTCCCTCACTTCCGAGGGGGCCCAACCCTTTGCTGCGGAGGAGTTCTCTGACGTGAACGAGTTGAGATCCTTGGCCGAGCTGATAGGACCGTATGGCATGAAGGCACTCAATGAAAACTTGATGTGGCATATTGCTAATCAAGTCCAAGAGTTGAAGGTATGCTGCATTTTGTTTTATTCATTGATAGAAGATGGAGAGGGCTTGGTAAGTAAATGATTAACCCTCTCACGTCCTGACGCAATTTTTGAGCCTATTAGGGATACTTTAAAGCCTTTGTTACCGTACGTGGTATTTATAAACCTTTAGTTTATTTACTTCAAACTCTGCAGTTGTCTTTGAGTTAGCTGTGGGCAGAAAACTAATTTTGGAGAGGTAATTATAAGAGTGAGAGTAATCTATTTCTTATTGCTAATCTGGCAACCTCTGCGTCATAAGGATGTGAGAGGGTTAAAAGTTAATATTAATAAAACCAAGGATTTACATAATAGATTAGGGTGTGGAAATGCAGAAAAAGTTATGTAAACCCATGTGCAGTATGCAGAAAAGGGGTGGGCACTAACTAAATTCAGTGTAGCGTTTGTCGTTGCTGGGTACACTTTAGGAAGAAGCACTGTACTAGAATAAAAGGATCTCTGCCGAGGAAGAAGTCTCAACTTATATGTATAGTATGCAAAGGTATAGTATGATTGACCGGCTCGAGAGTGTGAACTGTGGCAAAGAGTCGCTGGAGATGGTGGACTAGTTTTTCTACTCGGGAGATACCATCTCTGACAGTGGCTGATAGCCAAACCACCACAACAAACCCCAGAATGGAACGCAATGAGATGAGAATGGTGAGATGTGGGGCCAAACTGCAAAATAGGATATCAAGTGAAGAGCTAAGGAAGAAGGTTAGGTATGAAGAGTATCAGTGATGAGATGTGTACTAGCAGGCTTGGATGGTTTGGATATGTGGAGAGGATGGATGAACAAAGTTGGGTGAAAAGATATATGTCCATGAATGTGGAGGGAGCCGTACCAAGGGGCGGACCAAGAAAGACATGGGTTCAGACCGCAAATCAAAGAACTTGACAAGTGAGGCAGCTCTTAACAGGGTTGTTGTTGTTGCTGTTCCCTAAGCTGCCTGGCCGAACAGCCCCGAGTCCCTAAGGAAGGCCATGACCATAGGGTCTTAACAGGGTTGCCTGGAATGCCGCCATTAGGATGTGAGACCGGAACCGCGCTTCGTGTGGAACACTCGGTCTTTAAATATGTGTATGTAAATGCCGTGGTGTAGTGGATTAAAACATGGACACTCATCCTGACTGTCAAATCCGGTTGAGAATATATATATATTCATGCAACCTCTTCCTTTGTTTTTCTTTATCAGAAACTTGTGATCATGAACAAGGAGGTGTTGCTGTCTATGAGGACCAACTTTGACAAGCCAGACCAGATGAAGGAGTTGTTCAAGAAACTGCAGCGTAAGTCTACCTATTCTACATATTGATTAACCTTGTTAATTTTACAGTATAAATGTTTAAAAATAAATCGAGTGAGGTAACTATTATATATGACAGTACTGTATTCCCTTTTTGCATCTTCATCAAACTCTTATTTTCGAGGTTAACCATGCAAAAAATACATTTATGGCTGGGATCGCATGCATGTGTGTGTGTATATGTATGTATTGGGGGGAGGGAGAGATGCGAATGGTTAGATATATATACACTGATCACCTTCATAACCGGGGCCAGACCTATGAGAGTTCCGTATGGAGCTCAGTGGTCTGGTTAATCTGCTCTACATAACTAACTAACTAACCTTCATAACCGGCCTATATGGGCCATGGCCAGTTCGTTATTAGCAAGTTTCCTGATACAGGTAGGAATTAATTAGTTAAATGAATCTCATTTAATCATTTAATGCAAACAGACCCTTCCTAAGTTGAATAAACTCATCCCAAGGTAACTAAAGAAAAAGACATCAGAGTTAATGAGTTTGGTAAAAACAAAAAAAATAGATGTGTGTAAGATTTTGTTTTATTTTTCTGATGTGTTGTGATAAAAAAAGGAATACTGGGGAAGGTGCCAGAGTACTGTATATACATGCATACATACAAAAATATAATAAAGATACGAAACATAAACAATAATATTATCTTATTATGAGAGTTAACAAACTTATTCCTGTATGACAGAGGTGGACAGCGTGTTGTCGAGGATGCAGATCATCGGTGTGATCCTGTGCTTCCGTCAGCTGGCCCAGGAGGCGCTGGCGGACGTCCTGGACAACCGCATCCCTTACCTCATGTCCTCCATCGCTGACTTCAAGCATCACGTGCCCAATGGGGATACTATGGTTAGTGATTTTTTTTTTTTTTTTTTTTTTTGCATGTACATTAGTTTAACCAGACCACTGAGTCACAACAACTATGGTTAGTAGCGATGGGGTTGGCTTTAATTGGATTTTACTGTATTCTAAAAAAAAATAAAAATAAAATACAATAAATTAAAATATAAATGGGATAAGTGGGGATTGGGCCTGAGTAAATAGATAGATAGATAATTCTGTATTCAATATGCACGCTCTCAGAAGCCACTTGTCCAACATAGTTTGTCCGATTTGTCTGATTGATGGTTAGATGGTAATAAACAGGAATGAATGGAGAATGCTTGTGAATAGATGAATGTAAACACGGTCGTTTGGGAGAGAGGGTTATGCGCCAGTTGGACTAGATAGTAGTCCATCAGGCGCCTGGCCCGGGGAGCCGGTGGTAATGAAGGGTGTGCCTGGAAACATGGTGGGTGGGCTTGTGGTGGTAAAGCTTCGCTGCGGGTCTGCCTATGGAAATCAGCGCCTCTCCGGGGGATCTGAGACCTGGGAATCTTTTGCTGGGGACCCCAAATGGGCCTGGGTCACTGGGTATTTCTCTTGGGCGACCTAGATGTGTGTAAGATTTTGTGTTTTGTTTTTCTGATATATTGTGATGTCCCTGTTCGGGCTCTTGTCTCGAGTCGGCCACCCCTATAAAAACAAAAACAAAACAAAAAACAAAACAAAAATAGGAAAACTGGGGAAGGTGCCAGAGTATATACATACATACATACATACATGAATTAATAAACATGACAAAGTGAGGCATCGCTGAACAGGGTTGCTTGGAGCGCCGCTATTAGAACATAAGAATGAAACCTCACTTTGTGTGGAGAACTCGGTCTTTGAATTTATTTATGTATGTATGCTTTTATTACTGTATAATATTTTGGTGATTTTCAGAACATTTGCATCCTTTTTACGGTATCCTTTCTCACTAAGGATCTATTGTTCCCTTTTAGTTTATTTTAAAATTAATGCTGTAGCCTACAATATGTTAACAAATGTCATGTTCTTTAAATTATATCCTATTATTAAAGAACAAGTAATAATATTTAATTACAGTATAATTTTATGAAAATTGGAATCTCCTAAATGTATTTGGCAACAATACTGATAGTCAAAATTATATACCGTGAAATGCCCTAACTTCGGAAGGGGGCTATACTTCGGACACTTCTGGATAAAAGTATATAAGCTACAGTTATGGAAAAATGACTGCATTATGGAAGAACACCGCAGATATACTTGTTTTTCCATAACATCATGTATTTATCCCATAACTGTGGTTCATTGTATAGTTTTTCTAGAGTGTCCGAAGTTATCTCCCCGTCTGAAGTTACGTCATGTTACCGGTACTGTAAACGTTGTGAGACCAGAACCACATTTCGTGTGGAGCGCTCGGTCTTTAAATTTGTGTTTTCATAATTAACAACATATTTCGCTACACAATCTTTTGTAATAACTAAATAATGAAGACAGCAACATGGTCATTTGCTGTCAGCTGAAAACCCCCCAGCCATATATACAGTCGCGCTAATAAGTGATGTCTCGGCACCAAGTATGTTTTGATCAATAATTGGTATCGGCAATATCTAAGCTTCATTTCTTCATATCAAGTGAAATATACAAACACGTCCCTACACTTACCCACCCTATTCAACATCTGACAGACATTAATACAGCACAGAGCAAGCCAAACGTAATGACAGCTGGAACATGACTTATTAGCGCGACCGTACATGCTCAGATTAATATGCAGGATTCAAAACTGCATAATAAATCGTAGGCTTGTGCATATTTCTTTACCTGTCTTGATAACGTAATGCATAAGTGCTCAGAATTTTGGTGTGAGTATCCTAGGTTCGAGTTCTTGGAGTGCCACATGTATTTGTTGATTTCATTAATTGAGTTTAGAGGTGAAGTTGGTTGGTGGAAAAAATATAATATACCAGTGTATATATTTGATAAATTGTTATATTGAGGTTATTCTCTGCTTCAAAATAACACACTCCTCTACACTCATCAGGTTTCCTTCTTTTATCACACATCAGCCAGTGTTTTAGACATTTATATGTTTTTTTTTTTTTTTTTTTTTTTTTTTTTTTTTTTTTTTAATATTATGCATATGTACAAGTGCATTGTAGGATATGTAAATCATGATTTGATAAAATATATGAAGTCTAAACAAATGTCAGCCAAATATAATTATACGGGGCCACAACATGGATGATTGAGTCTTCTTTAGTGTCCACTAACTTTAAATAAAATATATTTAATAACCAGAAGAATCACATTAACTTTCTATATCTGTGTGTCTATAAAGAAAAATCAAAAATTTTGTATGTACACTCGACCAAAAAACAATCTTTACACTAACGCTCTAAGCATTCTGGAAGTGGGTCGAAATCTTATGATAATACCTCACGGACGTATGTTTCACCCGATTCATTCCGTTCACACTAGATTATTTACAGCTCACCAGTGTAAAGATTGTTTTTTGGTCGAGTGTACAGTACCTTAGTGGAATGGTCTAAAACACTTGGCTCAATAATGGCTTTTCTTTTAATCTAAGTAAGTTATGTAATTATACAGGATTGAAGCACATAAGGGCTTTATAATTTAAGTGGTAATTAATGTATTTTTATAGTTCAAGCCAGCTGATATCTTTTGCTAATAATCCTTCTTTTGTTGAGGAAAGTCGTGTCAAACAATCCTACAGCCACACAAAGATACAAGCAATGTCTTATTTTTAAACCATTTGATCAGATGACATCTTTGTTACTATATAATTATATGGATGGAGTAATAAAAGAAATACAAGGAAGAGCAGTGGATGTTGATGTATCACTTATAAGGGAGGGAAATGAGTGGAAGCTGCCTGTACTGCTGTTTGCTGATGATACAGGTTTGATGAGTGATAATGAATGGGAGTTGCAGGGTCTGGTAAATGCGTTTGGAACAGTGTGCGAAAAACGGAATCTGAAGGTAAATGCGGGAAAGAGCAAGGTTATGGTCTTCGAAAGGGGTGAAGTCACAGAGTGTGAGGTGAAGTTGAACGGTCAGGCTATGGAGATTGTCAGCTCATTTAAGTACCTGGGCAGTGTGTTGAGTAAAGATGGGACTATGGATGAAGAAGTGCGGGAGAGGGTGCAACAGGGGAAGAGGGCTGTAGGAACGCTGAAAGCAGTAACAAGAAATAGGGTGGTCAGTATGGAAGTGAAGAAGTCCTTGCATGACAGTGTGGTAATCCCAACACTGACTTATGGAAGCGAAGCATGGACGTTTGAGAAGAGACTCAGACTAAGAGTGAGAGGGGTGGAAATAAGTTACTTGAGAAGTGCGGACGGAGTTACATGGAGGGATAGACAGACGAATGAGGAAGTAAAAAGGAGGTGTGGTGTGGAGGTAGAGGTGCTGGAAAATGAAAAGGAACACCTTGAGATGGGTCGGCCATATGGAACGTATGGAAAGCGGGAGAATGACTAAGAAGGTGTACGAGAGCGAGATGGAAGGACAGAAAGGGAGAGGGAAACCGAAAGAGAGGTGGAAGGATGGAGTGAGGAAGTATATGGATGAAGGCGGTGCTGGTTGGGAGGAGGGGCGTCGACTGACTGGGGAGAGAGGTGCATGGGGGCGGTTCGTTCATGGCCACCCCTTCGGGGATCACGGCGTCAGGCAATAGATAGATAGATTATTTCCACACAGCGATTTTGATATGTTATTTTACCTTTATCTTGTATCGTCCCAGTTTTGGTTTGTTTAGTTTGCAAGTTTTAAATTTTAATGAGAAAAGAGTCATCTGATTCAAGGCATTAATTAGTGTATCTTTAATAGCTATTGATCCCAGTAAATTGTTAATGTGGATTGACATTCACATGGAAGAACTATAATATATTGGACTACCTATATTACTTAACTGTATAGGATAATTTGACACAACTTTTCTCATTGAGAAAGACACAAAATATGACACAAAAAATACACTTGTTCACAAAAATACATTTTTTATCATAAATCTAATTCCTCCTAATGATTAAGCTTCTGATGGAGTTTATTATAGGCCCTCTTTCACTGCAAATTATGTACCTGAATTAAATCTGCAGCTTCTTGTTTATATGTGAAGTTAACCCACAAAATCCGGGGGGCCTCATATGATCCCGATCGCTGTGGCCTTGGCCCTTTTGGTACAGGCAAAATTCATAATTCAGTAGCTACTGATTGAGATCACCTAGAGCAGTCAATTGTTTTGCAAATTGTAGAACTTTTTGTTGTCTGTAAAATGCCGTTGAGATGACATCGCTACGACGCGTGGTTGTCGTGTTATGATGATTTTAGCGTTTGTTTTTGCCTCCCGGATTCCGAGGGTTAATGAATATTTTAAATTTTCTTGTTATAAAATACCGGTACCTTAGTGTCACACCCTGTTTGTAAAAAAATTGAGCTCCCATGTACATAAAAACTCCATCTAAGTTTCCCAGCTTATAGAGGAATGAGGAGTGCAGGATACTAATACTGTTCCTTTCCATTTGACGCTGGGGTGGGTCATGAGCAGATTGAGAACATTAAAGTCCAGGTCAGCAGCGTGAGTTAATGTAGCATGCTTGATCCATGACAATGGTGGTGAGGGTGATATAGGTAGTGCCAATGAACTTGACAATAATCTTCATCCTTGACCTCTCTGTAACTCAAAAAGGCCTAGAGCAAACTGGCTGTAAATATCCACACATATTTCCTGGTGGACTCTTCCCAAATTAAAATGTAAAACTTGCAAACTAAACAAACCAAAACTTGGACAAAGACAATATAAAAGCAAAATAACTTATAAAAATCGCTATGTGGAAACAACGCATACTAAAATAAAATTTATGAAATAAAAGAACACAATCCACCACATAGGGTGTACATTACTACATGAGCCAGTTAATCTTAGTTAATGATAGAAATGTCAGCCCAATTGCTCTCATTCATTTAGAGTTATAAGAGGTTAAGGGGTCCAGATTATTGTCAAGTTCTTTGGTGCTACCTATAGGAGTTGTGGTGGTGGTGGTGAGGGTGGTAGGAGTTGTGGTTGTAGTAGTGGTGGTGGTGGTTGACACATTCAATCAGGTGACCACTTATATTATTTCATTGTAGCTGCCATTAGACAATTTTATTAAGTCTAGGACTACAGGTCTCCCTCACTATCCGATGCCCTGATTTACGAATTTATTATATTTTAGGGTTTGCTATATAATTTATTATATTATAGGGTTTGCTATATGATTTTTCAATTTAAGATCATGGTTTTCAGTAACGTAACCCAATCGTAAATCGAGGGAGACCTGTATTCTCCTGGGATAAAAAAAATAATTAGTATATTGGTAGGTGGGGCCATGCATCACTCGCATTCAGTGATCAATGTTTTGGTCAGAGAATGCTTTCTTGATAGAAAATTTGTCAAGTGACTCAAGTCATTTAACGAGACACACTTTCCAGCATTGCAGCAGGTCACTTGCACACACAAAATTTGGACACAACAAAGAAACCACCACCACAGATTACAAACCATACATAAGATCAGTGATGTAATATGCAAGCCCTGCCTGGGCTTTTAACCTCTCTGAAACACATCACAAGACCTTACAGACTATTCAAAACAAAGCCCTAAATATCATCACAGGCTGCACAGCTACTATACCTACAGATCACCTACATCAAGAAACCAAAGTCCTCAAAGTCAAAGACCATCTGGACATGAGAGGCACTCAATTCCTGGCAGCAGCCTCCACGAACCAACACCACCCACTACAATACATGGCAACACACCCACAGACACCGAAATATCAAAACAACACCCAGCACACGGTATCACACACAAATACTGTCGTCTCTCCCTCCCTGCCCACCCCAAACCAGCTTCCAGAAGCACATCCATACTCATATCTCTCGCCGTTCCATCCACTCACTCATAGACAACACGCAGCTGCAGGCACGACCTCCCGAAATCCATCCTTCTGAATCCTCCCCTCCTCGCGAGGACAGAGTCCACCTGGCCAGGCTTAGATGCGGGCACCATCCAGCTCTTCTGAGCTATCAGAAGAGACTGGATGACTCCGTCGTCGACACCTGCCCAGGTTGTAACACAGCACCCCATACCATTAAACACAACATAGAAGACTGCATTTCACACAACCACTTATGCCAACAACACAATCTACACTCCTTGAGAGCTCTGTGGGAAAGCCCGACCGTGGCCATGGCCTTCCTTAGGGACTCGGGGCTGTTCGGCCAGGTAGCTTAGGGAACAACAACAACAACAGCAGGATGAGAGTAAGGACATACTGCCCTGTATTTGATCCCCAAAGCTACTTGTTAGACTAAAACCATAATTTTTGTGGATTACTCAGTTTATAAAATACTGTATATACTGTAATCATGTAGTAATGTACACCCTATGTGGTGGATTGTGTTCTTTTATTTCATAAATTTAATTTTAGTAAGCGTTGTTTCTACATAGCGATTTTGATAATTTCATTTTACTTTATATTGTCCTTGTCCCAATTTTGGTTTGTTTAGTTTGCAAGTTTTACATTTTAATGTAAGTACTGTATCTAACATTTTTAACCCAAGAGATCACCCCAGGTTCAGTATTATTGTCTGAAGGTAACTAAATCACAATTATTGAATGAGTTAATGGTGTGGGTAATGGTTGTAGTGGTGGTGGTGGTACCCTTATCAATAATGGTATAGGTAGCGCCAACCAACTTGAAAATAATCTTGATCCCTGACTTCTCTGTAACTCAAAAGGGCCTGGAGCAAAATGGCTGTAAATATCCACACCTATTTCCTGGAGGGCTCTTCCCAAATGATAGAAACGTTAGCCCGATTGCTTTTATTCATTTCGAGTCATAAAACTTTAAGGGGTCAAGATTATTGTCAAGTTCGCTGGCGCTACCCATAGTCATTTTAGTATTGGTGATGGTGGTTGTGCTGTAAACATTAGTATGTAAACATTAGGATTGGTGGTGGTTATACTGGTATTGTTTGGTCTTAGCTAACTAAAAGTGTGATTTTGTTAGTTTGAGTTTCTGCTGTTGTCAGTGGTGGTTTATTTACTTTATTTAAACACTTAACTACTAAATCATTCAAGATCCGAGGTGGAGTTGTTAAATATACAGTGTAGTATACTGTATGTTAAATATACAGTATAGTATACTGTATGTTAAATATACAGTGTAGTATACTGTATGTTAAATATACAGTATAGTATACTGTATGTTAAATATACAGTATAGTATACTGTATGTTAAATATACAGTGTAGTATACTGTATGTTAAATATACAGTATAGTATACTGTATGTTAAATATACAGTGTAGTATACTGTATGTTAAATATACAGTATAGTATACTGTATGTTAAATATACAGTGTAGTATACTGTATGTTAAATTCTTGAACAGGCACTCATACTTTTCCTTAGCATTACACTAACTTGTGGAGATTGACACGTGTATTCTTAAACAATTCTTTCCCTTCGCAGCGCCTGGTGCTGAATGAATACTGTGGGAATGAGTGTTTATAATGAGTAAGGTACTGCACTGGACATGGATTAGCATTCCCGTTTCTATAAGGCAATGTAATTTATCAAATGATTTCATTCTTTAACTGCTCTGCGAAAGAAAGAACTTTTGAAGAATACAAATGTGAGTCCCTTCTTCACTATACAGTATTGTACTTGATTGGTGGGTACCAGCAGCAACACTTTTAAGTCAGATTGTTATTTTTTTACAGTAATTTGTTTATTAATATATTTAATTTATTTAAAAATTTAGTTACTATTTGTCATAAGTTTGTGACATTTAAGTTCAATTTTTTTTAGTTCTAATACAAATTGTAATACTGTACTGTATTTTAATAGGTAAATCTAAAGAAAATATATTTACTTTTAAGTGTGTAAATTTGATATATTTGCTGAATTGTGCCAGCCAGTTACAGTAGCTGGAAGGGTGGACAAGGCCAAAGTAGTTTGAATGGACTATAGTGGTGTTCAGTATGCTATTATTAATCTTCTGCTATGGTGAGTTGCAGGCACTAAGTTCAAGAACTGACTAATTCCTTGAACGTGACGATAGTGCGTTGATATGTGTGCGATTAGTTTGCTCGGGAAACAGATTAACTTGCTCATGTAGTAATGTACACCCTATGTGGTGGATTGTGTTCTTTTGTTTCATAAATTTTATTTTAGTAAGCGTTGTTTCCACATAGCGATTTTGATTAGTTATTTTGCCTTTATATTGTCTTTGTCCAAGTTTTGGTTTGTTTAGGTTATAAGTTTTACATTTTAATTAGATACTGTACTGTATTCTGATATGATAGATTGTGTTCTTTTATTTCAACATTTTATTTTATTAAGCGTTATTTCCACATAGCCATTTTGATTAGTTCTTTTGCATTTATCTTGTGTCGTCCCAGTTTTGGTTTGTTTAGTTTGCAAGTTTTACATTTTAATTTATACAGTAAACCCTCTCCTGGTTGGACCTCTAAATGTCGGAAACCCGTACTTAACGGATCGGCATCGGCCTGTCGGACAAGTCCTCCCAGTTGCCGAACCTTTCCGATATTGTTCCTATAGTCTCTAACAGTATCGGAAGATGCTAATTTTCCTTAATATGTTTGACATTAATTTTTGTCTTGAACCAGTATCTCTTGAACTTAGGAGCCCATCTAAGCCACCCAACATATCAGGTAGTGTATGGTCGCGCTAATAAGTGATGTCTCGGCAGCCATTATGTTTTTTATTTGTTGATTTCATTAATTGAGTTTAGAGGTGAAGTTGGTTGGTGGAAAAAACATAATAAATCAGTAATTGGTATCATAAATATTTACGCATGATTTCTTCATTTTGGGTGAGATATACAACCAGATGCCTACACTTAACCACCCTATTGAACATCTGACAGACATTAATTGAACACAGAGCGAGCCAAACGTAATGACAGCTGAGACATGACTTATTAGCGCCAGTGTACTCATCATAACTGGCTCTGGTATTAGCTCTCTTGGCTTGCTGTGTCTAATAATCACTTTAATTTCATCCCAGTAACAACTAGTTATAGATGTAATATATTTAATTTTATTTAACTTTAGTGTACAGTATATTTAATGACCCATATATATCGTAGTATATCAATACACTCATTATATGTCGACTGTTAAACTGGTGTACTTTATATATATTGTACGATCGCGCTAATAAGTCATGTCCCAGCTGTCATTACGTTTGGCTTGCTCTGTGCTGTATTAATGTCTGCCAGATGTTGAATAGGGTGGGTAAGTGTAGGAACATGTTTGTATATTAACTTGATATGAAGAAACGAAGCTTAGATATTGCAGATACCAATATTATTGATCAAAATATACTTGGTACCGAGAGATCACTTATTAGCGCCACTGTACACCATGTTGTATATCATTTGTAATATACCCAGTTAGTTTAGTATGTTATGTTGTATATTGTATTATGTGTTATAAGATGAAGTTCAGATTTATCTTAGCTTCTGGTATTATGTGTTGTCGTATGGATGCTGTATACGCTCAGTTTGGCCCATCAAATCTCAGTACCACTTACTGTAGGCCTGTTTGAATATTTGTGGATGTAGTTTGATGGTTTGTGCAGGTCTCATAGGCCTACACAAACTGTCAAACCACCCTCCTCCACACGCTTAAATTAGCTTCAAATTGACCAGTATTATTTTGTGCCTGGCGGCATGTGGAACTGAGTGTGTGTGACAGCCTTTAGTTTATAATGTGGGAGAAGTAGTAGCCTTCTAATACTTCCTGTATGGTTGTGGTTTGCTGTATGAAGAAAATGAGTGGAGTGGTAGAGGTATGGTTATTAATGCTGAGGATTGGGGTCAGTAAATCCCCTTGCCCGAGGACAAGAGGAGCCATATATGTTTATAGACCTTATTTCATACATGTAGGAAACACTCATAAATACACAGTAGTGATCAAGTCCTCCAGAAGCAAATGATTTGGATGCCTCAAGAAGTTATGGATTGACTATCTATCTTTCTATCTTTTTACTCAGGCCCAATCCCCACTTTTTCTATTTATTTTTATTTATGTAGGAAACACTCATAAATATAGTGATCAAGTCCTCCAGAAGCAAGTGATTTGGATGCCTCAAGAAGTTATGGATTGACTATCTATCTATCTATCTTTCTTTTTACTCAGGCCCAATCCCCACTTTTCCTATTTATCTTCTTTTATTTATGTTTACAGGTCTAGTAGTGTCTATCTTAAGTAGCTTGCCATGCATTTTACGCTGAACAGTAGTGAATACAATTTGGTTAAACAAAATAATAATAAAATAAAATAAAAATAGGAAAATTGGGGATTGGGCTGAGTAAATAGATAGATAGATAGATAGATAGGTAGGTAGGTAGGTAGGTAGGTAGGGATCCGTATTTAGAGTACAGGTACTGTGTTGCGAAACTAAGTTGAAGACATTAACCCTCTCCGACATATGATGCAATTTTGAGCCTATTAGGGATACTTTAAAGCCTTTGTTACCATCAAGGGTATTTAGACACCTTTAGTTTAGTTACTTCAACCTCTGCAGTTGTCTTTGAGTTAGCTGTGGGCAGAAAACTAATTTTGGAGAGGTAATTATAAGAGTGAGGGAACTCTATTTCTTATTGCTAATCTGGCAACCTCTGCGTCATATGAGCGTGAAAGGTTAACCTGGAGTGAAAACTAACCGTACAGTATGTTTAGTATTGGTATATACAGTGTAGGCCTATATGTATTGTTACATACAATACAGTACTTGAAATTTGGCTTGGCTTATCTAATTTATATACAAGACTAGCCACTCTCCTGCAACAATACTGGTTAACCCCTTCTGTACTGGCGACGTCTCTTTAACTTTATTCTGGCTACTACTGTTGTTGTTGTTGTTGTTCCCCAAGCTGCCTGGCCGAACAGCCCCAAGGCCCCGAGCAAGGCCAAGGCCATAACCGAGCGCCCCCACAGAACCCTCCCTGCCGACCACAATAAAGCCTGGGTGACCGAAGCCACTCCATGGCGGGGAGCTGAGGAGGGTGCGGAAACGCCCGGGAAACCAAAGACCCACCCAGGGCCCTGTGCCCCTCAGCAATTATGAAGAGAAAGTTGAGGGGTACTACTGTATTACACGATTGTATTCAGTTTAAAAAGGGCATCTAGCAATAACAGGCTTCACACTATTTCACTTGGCCCTTTTTACTACCACAGATCCTTCTTAAACTGCATAAAATCGTCTAAATATAGGTAGAATATTATCAAACAAACTTTGCTGGTACAGAAGGGGTTAACATAGTTTCTAACACTTAACCCCTTCTATACCGGGGACGTCTTTATTATTTTATTTCAGTTACATTTAGGCGATTATATTTAGCTTAGGAAGGATATATGGTAGCTGACAGAATTAATTGAGATAGACTGTAGCCTTTTAATGAGTAGACGTCCTTCCTAAGCTGTACAAAATTGTCTAATAGTGGCCAGAATATAATGAAAAGTACAATCGCGTTAATAAGTGATGTCTCGGCACCAAGTACGTTTTGTTGAATAATTGGTATCAGCAATATCTAAGCTTTATTTCTTCATATCAAGTGAAATATACACACATGCTCCTACACTTACCCACCCTATTCAACATCTGACAGAATACATCCCTCAACTCACCAGAAACAACACACCCCTAACACATACACACACACCCAAAATCCTAGGAGTAACATATGATACTCATATGACATTCAAACAGCACACCACAAACATTAAAAAGAAACTGACACCCAGACTTAACGCCCTCAGGTCACTTGCTCACACAAAATTTGGACACAACAAAGAAACTACCACCACAGTACTGTATATAAACAATACATAAGATCAGTGATGGAATACGCAAGCCCAGCCTGGGCTTCTAACCTAGCTGAAACACATCATAAGACCTTACAGACTATTCAAAACAAAGCCCTGAAGATCATTACAGGCTGCACAGCTACTGCACCCACAGATCCTACATCAAGAAACCAAAATCCTCAAAGTCAAAGACCATCTGGACATGAGAGGCACTCAATTCCTGGCAGCAGCCTCCACGAACCAAGACCACCCACTAAACTACATGGCAACACACCCACAGACACCAAGAAATATCAAAACAACACCCAGCACACGGTATCACACACAATTATTGTCCTCTCTCCCTCCCTGCCCACCCCGAACCAACTTCCAGAAGCACATCCATACTCATATCTCTCGCCGATCCATCCACTCACTCACAGACAACACGCAGCTGCATGCACGACCTCCCGATATCCATCCTTCCGAATCCTCCCTTCCTCGCGAGGACAGAGTCCACCTGGCCAGGCTGAGATGCGGACACCATCCAGCTCTCCTGAGCTATCAGAAGAGACTGGATGACTCCGTTGTCGACGCCTGCCCGGGATGTAACACAGCACCCCATACCATTAAACACATCATAGAAGACTGCATTTCACACAACCACTTACGCCAACAACACAATCTAATTGCTGAGGGGCACAGGGCCCTGGGTGGGGCTTTGGTTTCCCGGGCATTTCCGCGCCCTCCTCAGCTCCCCGCCGTGGAGTGGCTTCGGTCACCCAGGCTTTATTGTGGTCGGCGGGGAGGGTTCTGTGGGGGCGCTCGGTTGTGGCCTTGGCCTTGCTCGGGGCCTTGGGTCTGTTCGGCCAGGCAGCTTGGGGAAAAACAACAACAACAACAACAACAACAACACAATCTACACTCAATGAGAGCTCTGTGGGAAAGCCCGATCGTGGCCATGGCCACGGGGCTGTTCGGCCAGGCAGCTTAGGGAACAACAACAACAACAACATCTGACAGACATTAATACAGCACACAGCTAGCCAAACGTATTGACAGCTGGGACATGACTTATTAGCGCGACAGTACATCACCGGTACAGAAGGGGTTAACCATACAGTAGAATACCATCAAGCACAACATTGAATATTCCAAAGTGAGCCTGTAGGATTTTACACCGTTTTCTTCTAAGCAGAGAGCCATTTTCAGGGAACTATGCTTCACCTACAGTATATTGACAAAGGCATTAGTGGAGGTTGGGGTGGAGGGATGGGCTTCCCCAAGTGAAGGGGAGACTGGGCGTTTGTTTGGTCTATTAATTCGTTTATTCATATATTTTTTTTAGTTTCCTCCCTAGACCTCCATCAAGCTTAGAAAAACACCCCCTAGACCCCCTAGTACAAGATAAATGTGTGCATTTTTCGGTAGAAATATGTCCCGGCCGAAGGCCGCTTCCTCTTAAAATTGCAGGCTCGCTTTCGCTTGCCAGGAAATAATCGACACCTAAATGGCACAAAAGGTCATAAAATTGACAACGAAATGGGGCGAAAGGTATTAAAATCGCCAAACTAATGGGCCGAACGTCTTATAATCTCAAAATTAGTGGGGCTAAACATTAGGGAGAAGGGGGTCCAGAGAAACGGTCTGCCTCCCCTTAAGGATGATTTGTTAAACTCTACAAAACTTACTCTGCACAGTATTTAAGATCACTGTCACTTTCCTGTTAGCAGGATCGATGGCACTCTGGGGTAACTTTTAAGATTATGAAAACAAAAATAGAGGCACTGAAATATGTTTACTTCTGATTTGCATCTTTCATCATATTTTAGAAATGAAATGAAATGAGGAAAAGTATAGGGGACATTAGATTAGAAATTTTGTATATTATAATGTAAAACTTGCAAAATAAACAAACCAAAACTTGGATGAACACAGTAAAAAAAAAAAAAAACTTATCAAAATCGCTATGTGGAAACAACGCTTAAGCAAAATAATAATTTATAAATAAAAGAACACAATCCACCACATAGGGTGTACAGTACATTACTACATAAGGTTTTCCTCTCTTCCCCAATGGATTTCAAACCCATAATTGTACTGTACAGTATTATGATCCTCCATTTGTTGTTGTGAAGTGTGTAAAAACAAATATACTTTTTGTAGCTGGTGAGTGAAATGTCGTCCGCGGCGGGCCACCCCTGTGACGTCGACCCGGCACTGGTCAACGTACTCAGGTCACACAAGAACGGTGAGGATCTTCACTTTTACTATTTGTCAGTTAATTGACCACTTGCGAGTTTCAGGCTATAAGGAAGTTGGAGCAGTGAACATCTATATTAAACAGAAATGCAATAATACTGTACGTTTCTGATGGATAAATGGTATGTTGAATTGGGTTTTATGTATTTATAAATGTACTACAACTGTATTTTATCTGTAAATTATGTTAAATGTCGTTATCTACCGCTCCAGCTTCCTTATAGAACGAAACTCACAAGTCGGGAATTCACTTTGGGTGATGTACAGTCGCGCTAATAAGTGATGTCTTGGCACCAATTATGTTTTTATCAATAATTGGTATCAGCATTATCTAACCTTCATCTCTTCATATCGAGTGAAATATACAAGCAGTTTCTTACACTTACCCACCCTATTCAACTTCTGACAGACATTAATACAGCACAGAGCGAGCCAAATGTAATGACAGCTGAAACATGACGTATTAGCGTGACCGTACAGCTTTTTAACTGTATTTTTTGTTTACTATTTTTATTACCTCAATATTTTAGGGTTTATGCTGATAGGTCCACTTTTATGTATAACTGTCTTGTATAGCGTAATGCATAGTCGCGGAATTTCGATGTGAGTATCCTGGGTTCGAGTCCTCGGAGTGCCACATGTATTTGTTGATTTCATTAATGAGTTTAGATGTGAAATTGGTTGGTGTAAAAAAACATAATAATTTACTCCCTGGGTGTGACTCGATCCTGAACCTTTTTGTTGACATTTGAACCGGGTCAGTCCCTCCACGTCGCTCACCTATTCCTTTTTAATTAATACCCTTTTCTTAAGACTATTTTATTCAGCTTAGTAAAGGTCTTTGGAAGTCAAGGGGTTAATGGAGATAATTTAAAGCTTTTTGATTCAATTAATTAATTCCTAAGCTAGTGCTAAGGAGTACAGTATTATGAAAATTATAAAAAAGACAATATAATTTATGAAAAGGATGAAGGGAGGTGGTTGACGAGGACAAAATAAAAATAAAAGAAGGGAAAGGAAGAACAGGAGCAGGAAAAGTTGAAGGAGTCGACTGACAGTATGCGGTATGTTTCAGAAGTACCGGAAGAAGAATTCATCGTATCATGCCTATTGATGGTTTTTGTGGCCGTCTCCATCCCCAAGTTGGCACGCATGGACAGTACGGTTAGTATCCTTAACACCTATACTCCATTGATGGTGTCAGAGCCACGATGCACTTACATTCACATCTATTCACTATAGATGTATTGACAAATGGAATGGGCTGGAGGAGGAGGTGGTAGGGGCAGGGAACATCCATATTTCCAAGAAAAAATTGGATGAAAGTAGACTGAGAGACGGGACAACACGAGCTTAGCTCAACTCCTGTAAACTACAATTACAGTAGGTAAATACAGTAAACCCCCGCCCTTTCGGACTAATCGGGGGAGACCCCTGTCCGAAAGTGTCAAAAGTCCGAACTTCACACTTCAGCCATTCGGACTTCTCCGAACGGCTGAAATAATGTCCGAAGTTTATAAGTCCGAATACACATTCACCTAACCAGACAAGTCCGAAACTCGGCTCTTTGGTCCGAATGCGATTTAATTTTTCTCAGCCTTTCGGACAAATCCGAAAGGCTGAACCATGAGTCTGAATTGAAATGTTCGTCCAAAAGTCTTGGAATTCCGAAAGGGCCGGGGTTTACTGTACATGTGTTCAATAACTAAACTAATGGGACTCCCACAGTTTTGGATGTTTTGTATGAAACAATATTAATGGCTTAAAGAGAGACACAGGTGCTTGTTTAGTAGAACATCCAAAAGCTTTCTTTTGCTCACGAAGGCCATTCAATAATAATGGGTAGGTCCTATAAATTGTTTAATAAATAGAAACTTATCCATATTTAGTAAGCATTTTGAAATTTGCATTGTTAGCACAGTGATATATTAACCCCTTGAGCACCATGATGTAATTTTCATCTTAGTTAGGCTACCATTAGGTGTTTTTCTATAGCTTATAATCTACCTCTAGGACTGAAAGGGGTAAATACGATCTCAATAATCCCTCTAGTAGCATAGGTCCTTCTTAAACTGCATACTAGCATCTAATTTTCGTAAGCCTCAAGGGTTAAAACACGTCATGGTGCTGAAGGGTTAAATGGGACTGTATTGCCAAACTTTATTCTTTTGTATTTATTTTAGGTGTACAAGACCGCATATGCCTCCCACGCCAACAACTCCCACTGTCTGGCCCAGGCGGTGAACACCTTGTTTGCTGCTTTGTTTACATACTGTGGCAGAGCGCAGGACATTGAAGAAAGACTGAAGGAGTTCTTGGCGGTAAGATGCTTGGATTTTACTGTTTATGGAAACTTGGCCATTAATTTGTCTAGTTAATAAGGTATTCGGTGTGAGTATCCTAGGTTCGAGTCCTTGGAGTGCCACATGCATTTGCTGATTTCATTAATTGAGTTTAGAAGTAAAGTTGGTTGGTGAAAAAATATGAAAACAAAATATGAATAGATGCTTTTTGTACAGTTAAAATTAAATTATGGGCGGTTAGGCTTAAGCGACCTTCCCCAGTGAAAAGAAACAAGTTAGATAATCGAATGAGTTGGATATTGTTATTGGTATTTCAAAATTAGGTTAAAATTTGAGGTGTACATGATTTTTCAGCTGGCATCATCAAGTCTGCTCCGACTCGGGCGAGAGAATGACAAGGACGTCATCAAGAACAGAGACGCTACCTACATACTGCTTCATCAGGTTGGTCATTTGGAGTATTTGTTTATTTTCCACAATTCCATCATTCACTCCCAAAAAGGGTTAGAGGACTGAAATAGAAAAACCTTTGGCTCAGTAGACAGGTATTAAAAGTACTTCATCATAAGGAAGATAGAAAGATCATAGCAAGAGATAATGAAAAAAGTTATATTACCATTACAGTATACTCATTTGCGTGGTTGGCTTTAATTAAAATGTAAAACTTGCAAACTAAACAAACCAAAACTTGGACGAACACAGTAAAAAGACAAAACTAATCAAAATTGCTATGTGGAAACAACGCTTAAGCAAAATAATAATTTATAAATAAAAGAACACAATCCACCACATAGGGTGTACATTACTACATGAGCAAGTTAATCTGTTTTCTTAGAATAATATTGTATTTCAGATTGTTGTTGAATCACCATTCCTGACCATGGACTTGTTGGAAGCCTGTTTCCCGTACGCTCTGATTCGTAATGCTTACCACACGGTGCATAAAGCTGAGCACTAGACTGGCTACGCATTTCAGGTTCCTACTCCATCAGTAATTAAGTAACACCCCGTTCTTAACATTAATCATCCATTACAAACCCCAATGCACTTGAATAAACTAATGAAAGCATTTGGTCCTCCCGGGATTCAAACTCGGGACAACACACCCAGAACATCAGCATCTAAACCATTACACCACCAACACAGTATTCCTAGATTACCCCCATCATTGTCGTTGGTAATTACTGTACTATAGTTATGTTGTATTCCTAGCTAGTCAGTAGGATACACTATAGTCTATTCACTGTAAGTAAAAAAAAAAAAAAAATTTAACCTTTCATAACTCAAAAAGGACTAGAGTAATCGAGCTAATTTTTCTACCAAATAGGAAGACTTGGCTAGGGAATAGGTGTGGAAATTGACAGCTCATTTGCTCTAGCCCTTTTTAAGTTACAGAGGATAGAGGTAATGATTTCTTGCCTACTTACAGCGAATAAACTAGTTGTTATAATTGCAATATGATGTACTTGAACATTATTACAACAACTATAGTCTGTTCATTCTAGATTGGGCAGAAATTGTAACCTCTAACCTCTGTAACTCAAAAAGGGTTAGAGCAAATGAGCTGTCAATTTCCACACCTATTCCTTAGCCAAGTCTTCCTATTTGGTAGAAAAATTAGCTCGATTACTCTAGTCCTTTTTGAGTTATGAAAGGTTATAGGTTATGATTTCTGCCCAACCTAGAATGAACAGACTATAACACATTATATCAACTGGGTAAGGATACAGGTCTCCCTCACTTTCCGATGCCCCTATTTACGTTATTAGTTTTATTTTTTTAAGTGTTTGGGTTTTGGCAGGTCTGAGAACGCATCCCTATTTACCCCATTAATTTTAGGGTTTGCTATACAATTTTTCTATTTAAGTTAGGGTTTTCAGGAACGTAACCCAATCGTATATCGAGGGAGACCTGTATGTAAATTACCACTGACGGTGATAGGGTTTGTATAGGAATATGGGCCAATGTATGGTCGCGCTAATAAGTCATGTCCCAGCTGTCATTACGTTTGGCTTGCTCTGTGCTGTATTAATGTCTCAGATGTTGAATAGGGTGGGTAAGTGTAGGAACATGTTTGTATATTTCACTCGATATGAAGAAATGAAGCTTAGATAGTGCTGATACCAATTATTGATCAAAACATACTTGGTGCCGAGACATCAGTTATTAGCGCGACTGTATGCGCACAGTAATTTATCACTTGCGAGTTTCGTTCTGTAAGGAAGTTGGAGCTGTAGATATCGGTATTTAACAGAATTTAAAGCTAAAATACGGTCGTAGTACAGTACATTTATAAATACATAAAACCCAATTCAGCATACCATTTAGCTATTAACCCGGCAACGGCGAGAAAGCTCATAAGTTTTACTGGGCGAGGGCGGCAAAGCTCTTAAGAGGGAGGCCTAAAAAAAACATTTAAACGGCCTAAACAATTTTTTGTTGTTTTTTTGGGTTTTTTCCCTATACCTCATATCACTCCTCCACATCCCCTCCTTCCTCCCTTTCCCCTCCCCCTTCAATTATCACCTATTTTCCCTGTTATTCCCTAATTACTTGATATATTTTTGTGCTAACATTAGCAAACTGTGTGGAGGATGTGCTTACGTGCCTAGCGGGTGTGTTACATAACCGAGAGTGTGTATGAGTAGGCTCAGTGTGGCTGAGGCCTCGTGGAGGGAGGGGTTGCCTCAATTTGCTCCATAATTCATGAATGGGCTGGTCCATGTATATTCGCGATTTTGACCAGAAAAATTATATTTTCACTTGTTTTATTGTTGTTACAGGTTACTATCTTCATAGTGAAGGTAAAATAGGCTCATATGAATAAGTAATAACGATATTTATCGTAAAATGACGATTATAGGCCTGAATGGAGCCTATATGCTCACCCATGGGCATCGAGTTCAATACCCCCTGCTCGCCGTTTATAGGTTAACAAAACTACATTATTATTGCATTTCTATATATTATCGATGTCTACAGATCCAACTTCCTTATAGCTTGAAACTCGCAAGTGGTCAATTCCCCTTGATTTTGTGAACCATATGAAGCACATAGGACAAAACCTTTTTGTATTGGTTATTTGTCTAAAATGTATATTTAGTTCATGAACAATAGCATGTTGTTATTGTCGTTGCTGTTCCCCTGTCTGTCTGGCCGAACAGCCCCAAGGTCCCGAGCAAGGCCAAGGCCATAAACGATCGCCCCCGCAAAACCCTCCCTGCCTACCACTAATAAAGCCCGGGTGACCGAAGCCACTCCAAGGCGGGGAGCTGAGAAGGGTGCGGAAACGCCCGGGAAACCAAAGCCCCACCCAAGGCCCTGTGCCCCTCAGCAATTATGAAGGGAAAATCGAGGGGCAAAGGATGTTTTAGCATTTTGTGTTCAAATATATAGTCATTATACTGTGTTAGGTATTAATTTTAATGAAAGTATACAGTACAATATTATTATTATGACTTATAATTTTAGAGTCTGTATCTTTGAAACAAGTGTACCTGTATATATATATATATAGTTCGTTTTTGTTCTTTTTCATACAACCTGTTTAATTGATATGTTTGGCTGGCAAAATACTGATTAGAATAGTAATGCAGTTTCACCTTGAGTAACAATTGATCAGATGACATCAATTTAGTATCTATTTTAGCTACTTACAGACGATCTTATTCAACTTAAGAATGATTTATTGGAATGAGATGTATAGTTAAAATAGATTTTTAGCCTTTGAATTCATATACGTTTTCACCAACCCACCAATTAATTTACAAATAAACCTAACTAATGAATCCCAAACATCCTTCCTAGGCTGAATAATATTGTCTGGATATAGTTAGAACCAAACAAAATTGCCATCAGTTGATTGAAATGGTCAAGGTAAATATTATTCTGAAACAAACACAATAAAAGTCACAAATTATTTCCTGAAAGATCCATGCTGCACATCTCTTGACTATTATCCAAGCAGTAGCCTACTACACTGGTGAGCTTTTGACATAGATGGTCATTAACTTCATAAGGTACAGTAATAAAAGTCCCCCCCCCCCCCCCAGTCCCAAGCAAAGTGGCCAAAATGGCGGATCCCCAGATCGACCGTGGTGATTTCACTTAAACATCTACAAAGTAACATCTACAAAGTAAGTGTAATGCCCTCGAAAATGTCCCGCACCCACAATAATACTAACCCGAGTTGACGTCAGGTATAGCGTAAAATAGTCGGAGATGGTAAGTCCAATAAACTCATCACGTGATAACACCACAAGACTATCACCTGGTTCTTAAAAATCAGACTAAGGTTGCTATACTTTTAGTACGTCCGTGGTAGTACAGTGGGTTAGCGCGCGGGCCTGGTGGTGATGGTTGGGTCACTAACCAGGGTTCGAACCCCACCCAAGGCATCTCAAAACCTGTGGGTTTTTAGGGGGGTTAAATTCCCTTCAGAGGTTCGTACCAGGAAAAGTTGATCCTAAAAGGTAGCCTGGGGATATTTCAGGAGACCATGAAATTCCCTTCACACTCAGCATTTCAGTAAGTATAACAACCTCCCACCTCAAAAGATGGAGGAATACTGGCTCTCCCAACCTGTAGAGGCTTGGATATAAGCTGAGAAGTATTTTGTATAGCATTGAAATTAAAATGTAAAACTTGCAAACTAAACAAACCAAAACTTGGACAAAGACAATATACAGTACAGTAAAGGCAAAATAACTTATAAAAATCGCTATGTGGATACGTTTACTAAAATAAAATTTATGAAATAAAAGAACACAATCCACCACATAGGGTGTACATTACTACATGAGCAAGTTAATCTGTTTCCCAAGCAAACTAATCGCTCACATAACAACGCACTATCGTCACGTTCAAGGAATTGATCAATTTGGGAAGTCCAGGATGTGGGATGATCTCTGGTTTAAAAAAGGTTCATAAGTTTGACCCTTTTAGGATACGAGGAAGGAATTGTGGAAGTCAGAGGGTCCCAGTTTTGGTTTATTTATATTGCAAGTTTTACATTATTATCTTTCTCTTCCACTCTTTCATCCCATGCTTTTCCTCCCTCTCCTAACTTTTTGTTCTACCTCTCTCTGTCCCCCCCCCCCCCCTCTCTCTCTCCCCTCTCTTTCCCCTCTCTCTCCCCCCCCCCCTCTCTCTCTCTCTCTCTCTCTCTCTCTCTCTCTCTCTCTCTCTCTCTCTCTCTCTCTCTCTCTCTCTCTCTCTCTCTCTCTCTCTCCTCTCTCTCTCCTCTCTCCTCTCTCTCTCTCTCTCTCTCTCTCTCTCTCTCTCTCTCTCTCTCTCTCTCACAAATTAATGATATAGCTGATGGATCGATGATCTCTAGAGATCCTTCCTAGTCTAACTAAAATTGTCTTGTATCATGAAGAAAACAAAATGTTGATATGATTGTGAATATTAGTAGTGATATGCATATATTTGACACATACAGTACTGTAGTAGATACACTTAACCCCTTCAGCACCATGACACCTTTTCATCTTTTATTCTGGCTAAAATTAGACAATTTTATACGGTTTAAGAAGGACCTATGTTACTAAGAGGATTGATTGAGATCATATTTACCCATTTGAGTCGTAGAGGTAGATTATATACTAAAGAAAATCGTCTAATGGTAACCAGAATATGATGAAAATTACGTCAAAGGGGTTAAAAAGAAAAATGGGGTTAAGGATATGTATATTATCAGTTTTGCACAAAGCTTTCAGTGTCTGACCTATTACTGTATGTTTATCAACTGATTATAAAGGTGATAGACATTATACCAGCTTGCCATTAGAAAAAATACTTTCCTTTTATAAAAGAGAGAATTTGGTGGCCTACATATTTCTTTAACCCTTTGAGTACCAGCGACGTGTGTTATATTTTATTCTAGCTATATTTAGACGATATCATGCAGCTTTGGAAGGATCTGTGGTAGTTAAAAGGGTTGGTTGAGATAGTTTGAAGCCTCGTTAATGCTACACGTCCATCCTAAGCTGAATAAAATTGTCTAATAGTGGCCAGAACAAAATGGAAAAGACGGCTCGGTATTGAAGGGGTTAAATACATACAGTTGTTCCCGAAACTTTATCTTTTTTGTTTACTAAATGTATACTGTATATGAATTTATTATTTAATTACCACTTTTGGGAACATAATTATTCTTAACCCCTTCCTTACCGAGGATGTATTTTGTGTTATTCCAGCTATGTTTAGACGATTTTATGCAGCTTAGTAAGAGACCGTGGTAGTTAAAATGGATAATCGAGATAGTTTGAAGCCTTTTGTTTGTTACACGTCCTCCCTAAGCTTGATAAAATCGATTAATAATATCCAGATTATAATGACAAGGACAACTCGGTACTAAAGGGGTTAAGAAATGTTGTAGTGCTATAAATGTGTTCCTCAAGCTATGAGACATTGCATGGTATAGTATTTAATACAGTCTGTCAGATTTTTGTAATGTATGTATTCTGTAATTAAATATTAAGTTATATCAATATATAATTTTATTTAGATCTGAAATAGTTTATACCCACAACCACTGTACAATAAGGAAACAACCTTATTTCTCTTTGAAGAATCTCTCATATTTCATAAATTTGATTATAGTAAGCGTTGTTTCCACATGCGATTTTGATAAGTTATTTTGCCTTTACCTTACCAGTTAGGCGAAGTGAGATATATTTCTATTGGTCTAACTGGTAAGGTGTCTACCTCGTAACCCAAGGGTCCCGGGTTCGATTCCCGCCCTGGGCAGATTTTAAGGAGGCTATTTTCGCATCAAACGAAGTTTAGGTATGTTGGTAAAATTGTCAAGATGTTTGAAAGTAAGATCAGAACCCTCGATACTGGATGGCGCGAAATTTGCCAGACAAGTCAACTATCAGACGCCGCCAGATATAAATTTTTTGAATATTTGACTTTATTATACACAACCTGAGCATTCTTAATATGTACAGGTATTGATGCATACAAAATATACATCTTACTAGGTATGCTGCTTATGTAGTTCACCTTTAAAGCAAGGGTGTGTCCTCATTGTTGTTCAATATATATATATAAATACAGTATATGGATGTGGAGTCAAGAAAGAAATACAAGGAAGAGCAGTGGATGTTGGTGTACCGCTGATAAGGTAGGGAAACGAGGGAAAGTTGTTGTTGTTGTTGTTGTTCCCCAAGCTGCCTGGCCGAGTGGCCGAACAGCCCCAAAGCCCCGAGCAAGGCCAAGGCCATAACCAAGCGCCCCCACAGAACCCTCCCTGCCGACCACAATAAAGCCTGGGTGACCCAAGCCACTCCATGGCTGGGACCTGAGGACTCTGAGGAGGGTGCGGAAAAGAGTCAAGAAAGAAATACAAGGAAGAGCAGTGGATGTTGGTGTACCACTGATAAGGGAGGGAAACGAGGGAAAGTTGTTGTTGTTCCCCAAGCTGCCTGGCCGAGTGGCCGAACAGCCCCAAAGCCCCGAGCAAGGCCAAGGCCATAACCAAGCGCCCCCAAGCGTCCCTGCCGACCACAATAAAGCCTGGGTGACCCAAGGTACTCCATGGCTGGGACCTGAGGAGGGTGCGGAAATGCCCGGGAAACCAAAGCCCCACCCAGGGCCCTGTGCCCCTCAGTAATTATGAAGAGAAAGTTGAGGGGCAAAGGAAAAATGTGACGCTTTGGCTTCCAATCTGCCAACTTCTAGGTAGGCAGATTGGGAGGTCAATCCACGGAAGAGACGCCGTCACTTGAGATCTAGAAAATATATAAGTAAAAGGAACAGTCAGAGTAAGCTATGGGTATGGCAGAAATCGCTCAGTTCTCACTCTGATAGACCAGCCCATTACCTGTACTGCTGTTTGCCGATGATACAGTTCTGATCAGCGATAGTGAATGGGAGCTGCAGCATCTGGTAAATATGGTTGGAGCAGTGTGTGAAAAAATGGAATATGAAGGTAAATGCACGGAAGAGCAAGTTAGGTTATGGTCTTTGAAAGTGGTGCAGCCACAGTGTGAGGCGAGGTTGAATGGTCAGGCTATGGAGAATGTAGCTCATTTAAGTATTTTGGGCAGTGTGTTGAGTAAAGATATGGGAGTATGGATGAAGAAGTGCAGGAGAGTGCAACAGGGAAAGAGGGTAATTGTAGGAATGCTGAAAGTGAGGGAGTACAGAGGAGAGCAACAAAGCTAGTTCCAGAGTTGGCCCAGCTGCCCTACGACGAGAGATGTCGACGCCTAGACCTCCAGACACTGCACGACCGAAGAATCAGGGGTGACCTGATCGACACATACAAGTTGCTACACGAATTTGAGGACATTCCCTATTCTCGTTTCTTCCAGATGAACAGGAATGGATTGAGAGAGCACTCTCAAGCTGTTGAAACCAGACCACTGGAGGACAACACTAAAAGGCAACTGGTTCTCCATCAGAGTAATCAACCATTGTAATGCACTCCCTGAGAGTGTAGTGACCGCCCCGACAATAGCCACATTCAAAGCCCGATATGATTAACCCTTTCTCTGCGGGGTGTTTTGGGCTATTTAGGGCATATTCAGGCACTCCTGAATGATAAATCAAGCATCTGCATTAAATGAACTGTATTCTGCCGAAAACTAGGCGAAAATAGCTTCAAAATTAGACCAGAACTGGCCTCGTAGGTGGCCTGGGTCACCCGCAGCGGTGCCATAAAAACGCGGGAAACCCGCTATTTATTAGCACTCGCTCGCTTGGCAACACTGTTGTGAGAGGCAGTGAGAGACCCGCGCGAGACACAGTCTACCTCAGTGAGCCTTTGGCTGGTCGGAGGTGGGCCCCTCACGCTCCCGCCCACTAAAACTCTATTTCTACGGTTTTTACTGTCTTTTAACCCGTGGAGCCCCGCCTAGTTTTGTATTTTTTGTTCACCAGAACCCGGCACGTTTTAAAAAAATTGTTTTATTCCAGAAACAATAGCGAATGGGTTATGAATGAAGGAAAAACCACGAAAAACCGCTCAAAAAGCTTAAAAAATGGTCCTACAGAGCCCCTGAAAACGTATTTTACAAGAGTAAAAAATTTAAGGCAATTTCCCCAAAAAAACAGGTTATTGCGCGCTCACGCGCACGCACGTTGACTTTGAGAGTTTTCAACCATCGGCACGGTTGCGTGGGATACGTACACAGTTCCCATACAAATCTGAGCCCCTCTCGAGTGGCTACACCTGAGGTTACGGTCGGAGCAATTAGGGTGACTCGTCAGACGCGTTGCTGGGGCTGTGCGTTACATAGGTTGAGGTTGAGGTCACCTCAAGGTCAAGGCCACATCACACTGTAGCTCCATACATTATCAAGTGTTTCTCGTAAAGAAAGTGCAATCGGTGATTACCAAAGACAGAATAACATACATAAACACTTAGTGAGTGCACATATACAAGAAACAAAGACCGAAACAGAAGGATTGAAGTGAAAATAAGAGAAAAAAAAAAAAAAAAAAAACAGTGACTAAGAACATGACGCCAACAATGGCCGGGGATCAAAACAAACCCGACCCAGAGTGCCCCGACTGCGGAATCAAGTTCGCAGGTGAAAAAAATGCAATCCAATGCGACTACTGCCAGGATTGGCTGCACTATTTTTGCACAGAACTCCCTGCCTATCAAATTCTCAACTATGCAAAAACGGCAAGGAAATTCATGTGCAAAACATGCTCCCTAACAAAGCTTGACACAAAAGGTGAGTGGGTGGCCGAGGCAGAAGCAGCCGTTCTCCAACACAAGGAACGAATAATCAAATCTGGAGCGATAAGTAAGGTAAGAAAAATCCATGTTCAGCCCCAGAGCAACAAAGATGTCACCAACACGCCAGCTGACAATAGGCCTACTCCAACAACCAAGGAATTAACTGGGGACACTGACCTAGGCCAAGGCCTACCCATAAGCCCAGAAGTAGCCTTAGGCAAGAGTGACGGTGACAACCCCCATACCAGTAACTCACCAAACGTGGCTATAGGCCTAGATCTAGGGATGGGAACACACCAGGAAATATTAGCATCACAATGCCAGATGCACATAGCCCCCCCACCGCAACACTAGCAGACACGGCAGAGCCCCCTCAAAATGCAGCAAGACAGGTGAGGTCGGGGACCCCAACGAGCACACCCCACATGCAACGGATGCGGCCAAAATGCTCCTACATACAGTAGAACAGGGGAGGTTAGTGCTGTAAATACAAATTCATGGAGACCTAGGCCCAGAGCTGATTACAGGGGCACCGATATTAGGAGGAAAAGAATAGAAGTATGCAATTTCTACCTAAGAAATGAATGCCGATACGGAGTAGTGGGCAGGGGATGCAAACAAGACCACCCAAAAATATGTGCAAAATTCATGAAGCACGGGCGGGATGAAAGAATAGGTTGCAAGCGTGGATGGAAATGCATCGACTACCACCCATATGTATGCAGAATCTCACTCAACAAAAGGGCATGTACTATGAGAGACTGCAATCTTCCACACATCAAGGGAACCAAAATACTGACGCCAAGAAACAACGTCAACAGACCAAGGGAACACGCTACAGGACACATTCAAAGGGAATTTGCTTACACACCAACATATGAGGAAAAAATAGAAAGTCAACGCAATGCCCTCAGAAGCTGGCCAACCATCCAGCAAACTCACAAGGCCAGACCAGCAGCGGTACACACGGCTATGCCCGACCAAGGTGCTTTTTTAGAGGTAGTAATGGGACGTCTTCTGGAAGTGGAAAAACGGTCTCAAGTGATTATGGAGAGATTCCTAGCCCAAACCGAGGGGCCAGACATGAACCACAGAGGAAGGTGCAACTACCACTAACTAGTTTTGTTGTGGGCAACATCAGAGGACTTTACCCACGAAACAATCAATGTAAAGTCCCTATGTTGGGAGAAATTGCAGAGGAAGACAACTCAATTTTTCTAGCCCTCACAGAAACACACCTGAACGAAAACATTTTGGATGCAGAGATCAATATCCATAATTTCACTCTATTCAGAGCCGACAGAGAGGACAGAAGCCACGGAGGAGTAGCACTCTACCTAAGGGAGGATATGGCTGCAAATACCGAAACTTTAGTTGCATTCTCAAACGGCACAACAGAGCTACTAGCAGTACACATAAGACAAACCGACATGCTCATCATAATTTTGTATCGACCTCCAAACACCACAGGGGAAATTTTCAAGGAGGTCACAGAGAAAATACAATCACTCCTACAAAATCTTCCAACTCCCGCTACAGATGTCATCATCACAGGAGACTTCAACCTGCCCATCATCAATTGGGCAACCATGAAAATAGATGGAGGAACCAGGGAGGAAAAACAGCAAGCCAAGGAGCTAATGACTATCATGGACACTGCATACATGAAGCAATACATCGAGGAACCTACAAGAGGCAACAACACACTGGACTTACTATTTGGCAACAACTTCGACCTGGTACACTCGTACGAAACTGTAAAAACTATAATGTCCGACCACAGCCTCATCAAAGTTAGAACCCCCACACCAACCGCCACACCACCAAGAAGATGTCAACAGGAATCAAGCCAAATACCCTGCACCTCTCTGAAAGATCTCAACTTCTACAGCAAAGATATAGACTGGGACAGACTGAGAGCAGAACTGGCAGGAACTGATTGGAGGGCACTATTCGAAGATAAAAACGTCGACGAAACTCTCAGTATCCTCCAGCAACAATGCCTGGAGACCTGTAAAAACACCATACCACCCAAATCAAGCAGGAAGCAGATCAAGCAGATTCCCAGAGATAGAAAAATACTAATGAAGAAAGGACGTACTTGAGAGCCAAGCAAAGGAAGACCAGCTATGCGCACAATATCACCAAACTACAAGAAGAGCTTGATGAAGTGGAACGTAAACTCATCCAGTCACACCAAGAGCAAAGAACACGCGAAGAACTACAAGCAGTTGCAAACATACGAGTAAATAGCAAATTCTTCTATGCATATGCAAAAAGGAGACTCAGGAACACCACAACAATAGGACCACTTGCAAAACCTACGGGCGAACTTGAGAGTGACCCAACCGAAATGGCCAAGATACTCAAACAGCAGTATGAAAGTGTCTTCAGCCCGCCAAATGAAGACAAGAAAATCGAGAATGCAACGACTTTCTTTGGCAACGCTCCAGAGACACCACATCAACTCTCCTCGGTAACAGTATCAACAGAGGACATAATAGCAGCCATCGACAAGATTGGACCAAACTCTGCAGCAGGACCAGACGGCTTTCATGCCCAACTGCTAAAAAACTGCAAACATCAGCTAGCCCTGCCTCTAAAACTGCTGTGGAGCAAGTCCCTCCAAACTGGATATGTACCACAATCCCTAAAAGAAGGCAATGTCACACCAATACACAAAGGGGGTAGTAAAGGCATAGCCAAAAATTACAGACCAGTGGTGCTGACGTCACACCTTATTAAAATCATAGAAAGAACAATAAGAGCTAAGATGGTCAGCTTCCTGGAAGATAATGAGGCGTTCAACGAGGGGCAACATGGCTTTAGAAAAGGCCGCTCCTGCCTCTCACAACTACTATCACACTACGACAAAATCCTACAGGATATTCAAGACGGAGAAAATGTAGACGTCATATATCTAGATTTCGCCAAAGCTTTTGACAAGGTGGACCATGGGATCCTTCTACATAAACTCAAATCACTGGGAATAGGGGGAGACCTTGGAAGATGGCTCCATAGCTTCATCACCAACAGAAAACAAAGAGTCACGGTTCAAGGAAGCCTATCAGAAGCAGGTGGGGTCATCAGCAGAGTACCACAAGGATCAGTACTGGGACCTCTCCTATTCCTCATCATGATAGGAGACATCGACAGGGACCTGGAACACTCAACAGCCACATCGTTTGCAGACGACACCAGACTCATGAAGAAAATCACCTCACAACATGATGCTCAGCTACTACAACAAGACTTGGACAAAATCCTGAAGTGGGCAGAAGAAAACAACATGGCCCTAAACGGAGACAAGTTCGAGCTTCTAAGGTACGGGAACAAGAGAGCACTACAAAACGACACCAACTACAAAAGCGGACAGCAAGAAATTACCGCCAAGGAGACAGTGAAGGACTTGGGAGTAAATATGAGCAGTGACGCCACTTTTTCCCAGCATATTACCAAAGCCACAACAACAGCAAAACAAATAGCAGGCTGGATCCTGAGAACCTTCCACACAAGAAATGAGAGGTGTATGCTAACATTGTGGAAGTCACTGGTCCTACCACGACTGGAGTACTGCTCCCAGCTCTGGTCTCCCCAAAAAGTAGGAGAAATAACAGAAATTGAAGCCACCCAGAGGACATTCACCCGTAAAATCCATGGGTTTCAACACTTTAACTACTGGGAGAGACTTAAGGAGCTGCAGCTGTACTCACTTCAAAGACGTAGGGAGAGATACATCATCATCTACGTCTGGAAGATTTTGGAAAAAAAGGTACCAAACCCAAACATCCAAGAGACTCAGCACCAAAGGCGAGGGAGGCTGTGCTATGTGAGGACTACGCCGGGATCAACACAAAAAATCAAATCCCTGATCCATCACAGCTTTACATACAATGGAACCAGACTGTTCAACTGTATACCAGCCCCTCTCAGGAACATAACCGGGGTGTCTCCAGACACCTTCAAGAAACACTTGGACATGTGGCTGGCCAAAATACCGGACCGGCCACCAACACCAGGATACCCCAGCACCAACTCCAACCGACTTCTGGAATGGAGAGTGGAAGAAAGGGAGCTGCCTGGTCGCAGTGGAGCCCCAGCTCAACTGTGTCACTAACGGACGGAATACAACTAAGTGTAACTAAGTGTAACATACATAGGCGACGCGTCGCTGGGGCTGGACGGGTTAAAGCCTGGACATTTCTGTAAATTGCCAGGACATTCCAGAACGTTACCCGCAGCGAAAGGGTTAAGGATGGAGTTAAGAAGTATATGAGCGAAAGTGGTACTGGTTGAGAGGAGGGGCGTCGACTGACTAGGGACAGAGGCGCATGGGGGCGTTTTGTTCGTGGTCACCCCTTTGGGAATCACGGCGTATGGCAACATATAGTTTCCAACAGAGCAATATTGACAGTGATATTCATGTATACCTTTAATTTTCGATTAGTAATTATAAACATTCAATAGTAGCTAAATACGAAATATTATTTACCTGATTTGTGAACCCGCCTGTCAGAACAAATTCAGATTGTACACAACGATCGTCTGTTGTTTCCTCTTTCGCTGGACTCCGTCGTTGTTGGTGAGGATGCACGTGTGCCGACTTATTTTATCAATATAATATGTATCTTGGCTTTTATATTTGTTGCTACTTTTATTTCGCTTATTGTTTAAATGTACGAGAACCTTATCAATATATGTACGTGAGAGATTGCATGCCATAAAATCCTAAAATATGATTGCTAGGTAAGGCTGTCCATGAATGATAGCCTAAATGTGAAGCCTAGCCTAGTATAGGCTAGCAAACACTATGACTATGGGTATTCTAAAGAATAACAACTCCTCGATTACGGGATTCCTGGGTAATTCTGCAGAACAACTACTGTTTTTTTCGGTATAGGCCTATTTTTTTATATAGGCCTAGGCTAGCCTATGGTAATAGCCTAATTGGAGACTGGACAGCATTTTTAGCATAGGCTAGGCCTAGGTTATATTTTTTAGTTTGGCAAGGATGTAGTATTTGGGGTAGGGTCAACTTGAACTCTACCCAGCCACAAACAAATCGGCCCACACATTTTAGAAAGTACGTTTAGGCTACCCATTAAAAATGAAGGTTCAATGTTATTTTAATACCACGAATTTTGTTGATATATTTGAAGATAAATATTGAATCTATATGCTCTAAAGATCATAAGAAAATTTGTTTTAACCCTCGGCAAAACCTAATAAAAAAGTATGGTACTAAAATGTCTTTTTCGTAACAAGGTTGTCAATACGGTACTTCCAGTTATCAATAGCTCTAAAGATCATATGAACATGTGTTAAACCCTCGGAAAAACCTAATATAAAAGTATGGTATTAAAATTTAATTTTCGTAACAAGGTTGTCAATACGGTACTTCCAGTTATCAATGTACAATCAAGCTGAAAATTGCAGAGTAAACACCATAGACTTCATCGACTTTTCTTTCACCTTCGTATAATCGACAGCCATTTTTTTTTATTTTTTTATTAAGGGATTAGCACTCAACCAGCGGGGGTGTGGGGGCGGCAGCCCCCACCCATAATACTAGGTTAGGTTAGGTAAGGTTGTTAGGTTAGGCTAATGTCTTTTCAAATCACTATTGGGGGGTGTCTCAACATCGATCGATAGGCCTAATGGGGAAAATAGGTTTTCCCAAGATTTCTAATTAATTACAAACACTATATATTGATGCAAATGACCTATTTTGTTTATAAAAAACACTCGGAAAATTTGTGGTATTAAAATAACATTTTTCCAAAATGAAGTTATAATTCATGCATGATCGAGGCTATCATATAGACCTAGGCTAATGCACTGATGAAAGTTTCGGAAGTATCGGTAGCCTACTATAATTTTGTCACGCTTGAGGATTGGCGGGAACATATAGGCTAGCCTAGGCCTATATATTTTATGTTTTCTCTGGTCTCGTAAGAGTAACCCCTTGATAATCAAAATGCATGTGATAATTAGTGAAATAATTCTAATAGTTTTTAGGCCTAGGCCTACCCATTTCTTTTCCACAGATCTTTCTGAATCAAAAGAGATTGAATATCAATTGAACCACTTAACCATTTGAAACGTTATATTTTCTGGCTCGCATTAGGCTTGACGTTATTATTTATAAACAACTTAAGAACATAAAATCGCAGGAAACTGCAGGTCAATATTTACGAGCCGCACCACAGCTGGGATCTCATTTCAAATAATTTTATGCTTCATTGCTAGGCCTAGGCTAGGCTATATACGGTCAATATACAGGAGGCGCTACAATATAGGTAGCAAAATTCTAATGGTAGTTTTGGGTTCCTATCATCATATGCTTCATTTCTATATACTTTTTATCCCCGGGAAAAAAACAAAAAATCTTGAGTTTTTTATTTTTTTCTTGGATTTTGTTTTTATTTTTTGTATTAACCTAACCTAACCTAACCTAAATGTATTTGGGGGCTATTAGGTTAGGTTAGGTTTTTTGGTTAGGTTAATGACCAAAACAAAAAATTCCAAGAAAATAAATGAAAAATCCAAGATTTTTTTTTTTTTTTTTCCCGGGGATAAAAAGTATATAGAAATGAAGCATATGATGATAGGAACCCAAAACTACCATTAGAATTTTGCTACCTATATTGTAGCGCCTCCTGTATATTGACCGAAATAAGATCCCCGCTGTGGTGCGGCTCGTAAATATTGACCAAACTGCATAAGGCCATGCGGCCCATGCGAGGCAGCTCTTATTCACACCCAGCCCATATCATCCGTATGGGAATCCAACTTACGCTTAAAGCTTTCAACTGTTCCTGAGCTAATCACTTCTCTGGGCAGTCCATTTCACATGTTAACCCTTTCACGCTTTTATGGCGCAGAGGTTGCCAGATTAGCAATAAGAAATAGTTCTCTCGCTCTTATAATTACCTCTCCAAAATTAGTTTTCTGCCCACAGCTAACACAAAGATAACTGCAGAGGTTGAAGTAACTAAACTAAAGGTTTATAAATATCCCTGATGGTAACAAAGGTTTTAAAGTATCCCCAATAGGCTCAAAATTGTGTCATATGCGTGAAAGGGTTAACAATTATATTCCCAAACCAGTGCTTTCCAATAGGCCTATCTTTCCTAAATCTAAACTTATCTGACGTCGGTGACGTGAATCCATTTAAGTGGGTTATGTCGCCGTTCTTTAGCTTTAATACCTCCTCTAATATTGGCCTTATTTATTATATACAATATTTGGGAATTAATAGAACATAGAACATAAGAAAATGGGAGTCTGCAGAAAGCCGATTGGCCTAAGCAAGGCAGATCCCTGTCCCACACAACCCCAATTCAATTACAAAGCCCAATTATAGGCTCAACACTCTAATACCCTGAGGATCATCTTACCAAAACGGTTAGAGATTAACACAGGATTATGGGGGTCTGCAGAGCGCTGATTGGCCCAACTCCAATAGGTAATAACTATCAATTATCTCACAAATTAACACAAATACATTTTGATTCTCAAGGGGTTAAACTTACAAGACGAGAATGTATTCAAGTGGGTTAGCGGGATTAATAAAGGGGACATGAAAAATGTACTGAAGCTCAGTGAATCCAGTGATAGCGAAAGAACTCGAACAAATGGTTTCAAATTAGATAAGTTTAGTTTCAGAAAAGATATAGGCAAATATTAGTTATAGACATCTGGAATAGGCTACAGAGTGACATGGTAGGATCGAGAACGATAGGGAGCTTTAAGATAAAATTAGATAGGCATATGGACGAGATGGGTTGGGTATGAGGAGGGATCTGTCGGTTGTGGGCCAATCGGCGCTCTGTAGATCCCCGTAATCTTGTGTTATCCTTACACCTCTGCATATTTGTGTGTGTATCTATGTGTGATTTTATTCCCTGCCCAGTTAAGTTAGAATCCAACTTCACTCAATCGAAGAAGAAAAAACCATCTCAAGGTAGAAAGTAGCTACGCGATACCATTGTAAAGGCTTATCCCTCAATACCTTTAGGATCTCAAATACCTTTGATAGATTGGTAGATAAAAGGTTCTATATACTGTAGTGGGGCGAGTTGGTATTACAGTACTGAATTGGCCGAGTTGACAATCAGATAGGCCGAGTTGACATCACGTGGGCCGAGCTGGCCGTTAACCTAGTATTCTGGCGTACCGCCCGCCTTGTTTACACTACTCGGACGCTAGAGATAATTTTCCCGTCTATTTTGACTGCCTTGGGATACAATAATAGTCCAGGGGCGATTTTTACAAGTAAGTCTAGCCTTTTTTTTTTTTTAAAGATATACTAAAGCTCAGTGATTGCGAAAGAACTTGGACAAATGGTTTAAAATTATATACAGTACAGTATATTTAGCTTCAGAAAAAATATACAGTAGGCAAATATTGATTTGGTAACAGAGTTGTAGATAGGTGGAATAGGCTACCAAGTGCTATAGTGGGATCAAGAACGATAGAGAGCTTTAAGATAAAATTAGATAGGCATATGGACGAGATGGGTTGGGTTTGAGGGGGATCTGCAGACCCCCGTTTTGGTGAGGTCGGTCCTCATGGCGTTCAAGTGGGTTAGTGGGATTAACAAAGGGGACATGACAAATGTACTAAAGCTCAGTGATAGCGAAAGGACTCGTACCAATGGTTTCAAATTAGATAAATTTCGTTTCAGAAAAGATATAGGCAAATATTGGTTTGGTAACAGAGTTGTAGATGGGTGGAATGGACTACCAAGTGCTATAGTGGGATTAAAAACGATAGGGAGCTTTAAGATAAAATTGGATAAGCATATGGATGAGAAGGGTTGGGTGTGAAGGGGGATCAGCAGGGTTGGGCCAATCAGCGCTCTGCAGACCTCCGTAATCCTGCGTTAATCTCTAACCGTTTTGGTAAGATGATCCTCAGGGTATTAGAGTGTTGAGCCTGTAATTGGGGTTGTGTGGGACAGGGATCTGCCTTGCTTAGGCCAATCGGCTTTCTGAAGACTCCCATTTTCTTATGTTCTTATGTTATTGAGCTGGGCCTATAATCAGGCCTTGTAATTGGGATTGGGTGCGAGAGGGATCTGCCTTGTGTGGGTCAAACAGCTTTTTGCACTCCCATTTTCTTATGTTCTTATGAAATTATGGCCGTGTAAAAACAAAACAAAACAAAAATATCTCATACAGTACAGTACATCGATTTTGAGATTGATAATTTGACCTTATATGATTATTTTCCGTTTTATAATAGTATGGGTTTTGTTCTATCTTTGGATGTACAGTATAATACATTACATGTAGAGACGATTATTGTGGGTTAAAACAGCAATAACATACGTGTATCGTCTCTCAGTAGTGCGATAAAGACGCTTGAGAGTGATAAAGTTAAGTGCCTATGGTAAGAAATTAAAGATTAATTTTTATGTATTATAGCTTTATTTTCTTTCAGACTATCATCAGCCACCCCCAACACCACCACCATGCAGAATGACGCTGGAGAATACGTGGATTTGTATGTGCCCCGGAAGTGCTCTGCTTCCAACCGCATCATCCATGCAAAGGATCATGCCTCTATTCAGATCAACATTGCTGAGGTATATATGTGGAGGAATGTGATAATTTTTTAACCTTTTTTCTAGTTAATCGTTGACTAATTTATTTAGCTTAGTGTCAGACGAGAGCATTATCCGTCAATTTTTGATGAACAAGTTTTTTCTCGCAATATTTCAGGGCTTAACAAATTGTAAATTTTCATGTATTGCAATTCTGTTAGGCTCATTTTTGTTTGAGACTTGGTTAATGTTTTGTTTTCCGTGTTCAGCATGCATTCCAGTTAAGCTGTCGAGTTTTCTATATTTTATTTTATCGGATACCTACCCGATAGCACTATCGTTGCTGTGTGCTGTATGTATTTTGTACTATTGTTAAAATCTTGTCAAATTGCAAATTTGCTTGAATAGAACATTTTGACAAATTGTTGTTCCTCTAGCCTATTCATACAGAATTTACCAGAACATCCTGAACTTCCCAAATTGACTAATTCCAACCTAACGAGAGTGCGTTGGTATATGTGCGATTAATTTGCTTGGGAAACAGATTCACTTGCTCATGTAGTGATGTACACCCTATGTGGTGGTTTTGTGTTCTTTTATTTCATAAATTTATTTTACTAAAGCGTTATTTCCACAGCAATTTTGATAAGTTCTTTTGTCTTTACATTGTGTTGTCCCTGTTTTGATTTGTTTGTTTTGCAAGTTTTACATTATAATATATAAACTATTTGGTTAGTGACATTCAGGATTTTCCAATATGAATCCTGAAAAATTTATTAATATTTATTCATTTTGATAATTTTCAGGTAGATGATAGCACTGGGCGCATGACTGGCACCTACAAGACTTATGCCATCTGTGGGGAGATCAGGAAAATGGTAAGTTCAAATTACCGGTATATTGTAAAAAGATTGTATTTTTGTGTGTGTCTGATGTGAGTGCAAGAAATAGCAGTGATGACTACATAATCAGGAATGACAAAATTATTACAGGCTAACAGCCAAAACATGGCTGCTAAAGTTGGTCAAAGTTCCAGCTGACCCACCATCGCTCTGGGGCTCGCAGAATTATCTGGCAATACTTATATCATTGTTAGAACATATACTAAACAAGGGAAAGTAAGCCTAACTCAAATGAAAATGCATACATCGCTATGTATGATCCCAAACATTCACCCAAAGTTCGTAGATTTGCTTAACCCTCTCCGACATATGATGCGATTTTGAGCCTATTGGAGATACTTTAAGCCTTTGTTACCATCAGGGGTATTTATAAACCTTTAGTTTAGTTACTTCAACCTCTGAGTTAGCTGTGGGTAGAAAACTAATTTTGGAGTGGTAATTATAAGAGTCAGAGAACTCCATTTCTTATTGCTAATCTGGCAACCTCTGCGTCATAAATGCGTGAAAGGGTTAAATATTTAAGTTATTATACCCACTGATTGGCAACAGTCAGCTACACCAGTATTGCCAGCTAATTCTGCGAGCCCCAGAGCGAGGGTGGGTCAGCTGGAACTTTGACCAACTGTACATACAATAATAATAGTAGTAGTACCGGTAGTAATAATAATAGTTATATTATATACACATAGTAAACATTAGCAATGTAATGATGTACTGTACAGAACTTACATCAATTTAAAGACCTAGTTCTCCACACTGCAATTAGTCTCAAGTCCTAATAGCGGTGTTCCTGTCAGCCCTGTTCAGAGCTGCCTCACTTGTCAGGTTTATAGATTCAAGATCAGACCTTAAGGTCTGCCCCTTGGTGCAGCTCCCTCCACATTCACGGACTTGTATCATTTCACTCAACTTAGTTCATCCATCCTCTCCACATGCCCAAACCATCCAAGCCTGCCAGTACGCATCTCGTCACTGATACTCCTGATACCTAACCGTCTCCTCTAGAAATCTTGCACTAGAAATCTTGCATCTCATCACTGATACTCCTGATAATAATATTTTGTTTTATCAAAAGCGCCAGTTTTTCCAATATACCGGAATTCACTAGCACTCAAATCCTAAATCACTAAAATATAATTGCTAATTAAACAAGAACAAGGGTCACACCCTATAGTCATCGGCTATAACATACCTTTGAAGATCATAGCTTTTTGGAAAAATAAATTTTTCAACTCTCTTGAAAGAATCGACAGTGGTTAATGGCCACATAAGAGAACGTGGTCAGAAAAGGATGACTGTTAAATACAAGCCTTGCTGCCCTATTCAACACTGACTGAAGCTTTTTTTAACAGACAATTTGGGAACAAGAGAACATAATTAATTGTGAGTTTTTTTATTGGAAAGTTTATAAACAACCAAGTTTATGCCCTGTTCCCCGTAAAGTGCCCGAGTAAATATATTAAAGAGTATGTTTTATAGGAAAATATATAAATAACTTATGTTTATGCCCAGTTACCCCAACTTACGATACATATAATAAATGTTTATACAGTACAAATTATTTAGCATGTTAGAGGATGTATTAACCCCTTTAATCAGAAATTGATATCTTTACTTTGTAAATGATACTGCCAGATGATTACACTCAACGAAAGATCCTTTTGAAATGAAAGCATTAAAAGAATATATAAATTTCCTGTTAACCCGGAAAGGTCTTCCCCGAGCTGAATTAAATATTCTTGAGGTAGTTAGAATAAATACAAAATTAGAATTTTGTAGTTTAAAGGCTTAAATTGTGTTTATTTATCTTACTACTAAAATATGGCTTTGTTGCCACCCTCAGCTATGGGGTATGTGCATGAGTATACTGTATACATACATACAGTACAGTACATACTAAAAATATATTCTTTCAGGGTGAATCCGACGACTGTCTAGCACGCCTGGCTAAGAAGGATGGGATTTTGCCTAAGTAAGTTTAAACTCTTAATATTTCTTGTTTTTTTTATTTTGGTTTGTTTAGTTTGCAAGTTTTACATTTTAATGTACGGTAATCTATATTTTTATTAATTTCACCACAACACCAAACATCTCCAATGAAATTAATGAAAGCATATACTGTATGTGATCCACCGTGATTCGAACCTGGGTTATCACACTCAGATATTTAAACACTAACCATTACACCACCAAGACGGTTATATTTCTCATTTAAGTGTCTGAATTTATATATTTGTGAATGGAACACTGAATTGTTCACATTATTGATATACTGTACTGTCATTATTTATAAAAAAAAAAAAAATCCTAACAGCTGCTATATTTTCATATTTTTGAGAGAAGAAGTATGGCCTTACTAACTGGAATTTACTACAGTAATAGTATATTAATCTGAAAATCCAAGTCCAGATTTTTGAAGATCAGAATGGGCCTGGATCTCTGGGTTTTTCTCCTGGACAACCTAGATGTGTGTGATTTTGTGTTTTGTTTTTTGTTGTGTTGTGCTGTCCCTGTTGGGGCTCTGTCTCGAGTCGGCCACCCCCAATTAAAAAAAAAAATGGGGTATGCGCCAGAGTATATACCGGTAGATAGAATAAATATTAAAATGGAGGGGGGATGAGAAAAAATTAAATATGACAAAATATATCTTAAGTCAAATTAAATCTATGGCAGTTGGTTGAAAAGAAGTTTGTCTTAAAAAATAAATAATATTGGTATTAATGCATTTTCTTTTTTCTTCCACAGGAACTACTGAAATCAATAAACAAAAAATTGAAATTTACATACTGTAGATCTTGATTATCCTCTTTTGTCTTTTAGTTCTGGTTATTAGTAGGTTTTTATCTAACTTCAGCTGTATTTCTCGTGCAAATCTTGTGAAAGTTTTGAGGTAGCATTGATTCTTCTGTCTGTATACCTATACGTCATATTCCTAGCTAAGTACAAATATTAACTCCCTGAGGCTCGTAAATGGCAAGGAATAAAAAAGTAGGACTACTTTTCGAATCCTTGCCATATGTCTCTGTAGGCCTAACATATTTTTTTTCCATCATATATACTTTGTATATTGGACAATGTACTGAATAGAATTTGAGAGTAATATTTCTGTAACATTGATGAATATAGGAGTGATATTTTCATGACTTAGATGTTGTATATAAATTTTGACTCACTGGATGGAAACTGATTACTATTGGGTGTTTGTGAAAGAGTAGCAGACGACACTATCTGGTCCCCCATTGTCGCTGTGATTGTGTTAATGTGCCTGAAGGAGACAAAAGGCAAAGCTGCCTGCATCAAGTGTGCCCCACCCCCTCAAGTTTAGTTACGGGAAACCAAATTCAAGGTACACCAGTCAAAATATCCGGACACGTCGCTTGAAGCAGCCTTAACCCACCAGACCCGGTTGGGCTCTGAGAAACTCCTAACAAATGCGCCCGCGGAACCCGGTAGGGCTCTGAGGCACCGGCAGCTTGAAAGCCTGTAAGCTTGGTGTGCGAGGCGTCCGTCCGACGCATGTAAACAACAGCCGGTTGGACCGACGCCGCGCATCTCCGACCACAAGAAGGAGAGGCGTCGCTTGTTCATGTGTGGGTGTATGTTATTGTTAAGTAGTGAAAAGTGGCTGATATCGCCACAAAGTTCTCTCTACGGAAATCATCATCACAACTGAACCAGTTGACTTAGAGAGCTCTACTCAACGCCATTCTACAGGTACGAAACACATCTACGCTTGTAGTGGGGTGCCGGGTAAATTTCCCTTTTCAGTTCAAATTGATGCAAAAGTTTGCTTTTCAGTACCAATTTAAAGCTAAGGGTGTCTAGAACAATATTGGTCCGAGTGTACAAGGATTATACCCAATTTGGAGTCTGGGGGGTTGGTGGGGGGTGTTTTGACCACCCGCGGGCATACGCAAAATATGAAAACTGCTATAACTCTTGAACGGATTATCCAATCTGAACATGTGAGGGACCTATGGCTTCAAGAGGATGAGTAGCAACTTCTTATCCGACCATATTGTCCATAGAAGAAAACAATTTGCCGAGATCAGTGTATATCCATAACACAAAGATATATGTTTTTGATATTTCTCAGTGATACTTGGACACAATTACAAAATAATACTGAATTGTTTTATTTATCATTACATGGTCAAACACAGGTAGCACTTGGTGAACATAGGCTTGAACACCACGTTTAATGACCATTACCATTTACCATTAGGCCATCATAAATTGATAATCAGAAAATTAGATTCGTGTCGGACAGAAACAACAGATAAAACAGATTGTACAGACTGGATCTCGACCAATAAGAATAACTACACTTCATCTCATCTTAGACTAAATGTAGAATCTACACGTAAGTTCAGGTTACATAATATTTTCAGCACCAAAATACAGAACATCTTAAAGATTTACAAACTTAATCTCATTCATAAACAGACCTTTTTAAAACTAGAAATATAGACGACACAAGTACATAATTCTTGAATAAAACAAGTAGACTCGACTAGAGTACCATCATTACAAATTATAAACTAGAAATATAGACGACACAAGTACATAATTCTTGAATAAAACAAGTAGACTCGACTAGAGTTCCATCATTATAAATGTGACCGACAAGTAGCTGATCAAACTAAATTATATGTGAACCAAAAACAGGTTATTCAAACTAGACTAGAACACTTCAAGCAAAGACTATTGAAATCACAACAATGAAAAGATACAACCTAAACTACATTCAAATTGTGTATCCAGAAGCTAAATGCTTCTTAAGAAAATTAAAAGAAAACACATTCTGGATATAAGTACGGTTACGGGCTAAAAGCATGTACAGTACATAATTGACGATGATTGCTTCGAGTTACCGTCCAGTGCCCTTCCTCAAACTCCTCTTGGATGCTATCTGGGAGAACTAACAGGTCCCTGATAAGGATTGGAATCCACCTCGCGTAATTCTGGTGATCCAGAGCAAAGAACAAAGGTACAAGCTTCCGTAGAGTAGCGACCATGAGTTCAAACTTTCTTTCCCGATGTGACCGGATGAACATGAGTATGATTTGTTGATACTTGTGTACGAGCAGCCAGAATGCTATTGTTGGACTCTCCTGAGAAGCTGCCAAGACCCAATCCTTAAAGGCCTCCTTGGTTCCGCTGTCCTCATAAGCACGCTTCAGAAGCTGGTCGAGTACCACAACAGTAACTTGATGGGCATATCTTGTTCTCATTCATTGGATGCTTTCAGAAAAGACGTGGCTGCTGCTTCTGTCTTCACTAGTCCAGCTTCTTTCAGGATTTCAGGCCAACCAGACCCACGCAAGTGATCTCCCATGGTGTTCCACAAAGCCATTTCAATGTGGAGCCCTCCAAGCATCACCACAAACTTGTCTTCCCAAAAAATTTCAGGGAAGGTCCATTGTATTTTCTTTGCAATGTCAAAGTGGTTGATCCACTACCAGCACAGGGATTTGTTGTGGGTTGAGGTGTTCAGTTATCTTTTTCACTAATTCCATCCCATGTCGAATCATTTCTGGAGTAGCTGCTTTCTCGTGAAAAAGTGGCAAGAGTGCTTCAATGCATTTCTGTGCTTGTCCAACAGCATCAGGTCGAGATGCATGGAATGAAGACCACATCACTGGGGTAAGTATTTCCGTCTCAGAATCCACATGTTGGGTATCATGTACTGCAGTCATCCATTCCTCTTTGTGCTGTTTTTCCTCACCGAATGAACTAGTTGACACTGACTGCATGTCTTTTACTGGAGGTCGAATGACAAGATTTCGACCCACAGGTGGTACAAATGTGTACGAACGAGGCAGGATGGGTCCACTACAGACGGCTCCTCTTGTCTGTGGGTCAATGCGTAACGGTTCTTGGCTCACCCCAGGCTTTTCTGATGAAGGAAACTGAAAAATTGAAATTCCAGTAGCATGGAAAGATGAGCTCGCTGTTCTGGATGTAGGGTTATGATCCAGATTGTCAAGAGCAGCAGCCGTGAAGATATTCTGATGTAGATTCGTAGGACAGACAATATCATTATTGTCCCTAATTTGGTCAGAGATTGCTTGCGTTAAGCTAACTTCAATAGTGAGGACTTTCTTATAGGACACACTCAGACAATACTCGTGTAGTAGTTGCACCAACTTCTTGCTTCATGTTTGGGAATGCAATTTGAGGGCCAAGAACACTGCAAGTGGAGGTTCACAATGCATGTTCGCAGAAAGAGAAGTCATATTGAGCATGGCAACCTGACACGCAGAGGATGTTCCTGGAATTGTCTTGCGCTGGCAGTGATTTTGGTCCTGCGAGGAGTTGACGGAAGAAATACTTCATACACTATGGAACAGATAATTCTTCACAACCATTGGGAAATGAACCATCAAAACTGAAAGGAGTGTCATGATCCAAAACAGCTTTACGGAGAATAGATGCTGCCAATAGTAATGTACGTGATTCTTCCTCTGGGGTTTGAGTTGCATCTGATATGATCTTCCTAGCCGTCTTTGAACAAATTAGGAAAATGCGATCTCGGATACCTTTCTCCTCTGTCAGATTCGGGAAGTCTTCGAGCACTCTTTCCTTTAGGCGCGTCCTGTTTATGCTCTTCTGGATTCCATGTTGTTCTAATCTCTCCTGCATCATATCCGTCAAATCTTGCAGTGCAAACACTGTACGACCTCCAGCGACTTCTTCCTTTATGAATTGGAGCAGTTAATTTTCAGCTGTAATGTCAATGTTTTTGACTGCATTGCCTTGTTTGCAAAGCGCATCATAACGGCGGGTGAATCCAGTGTAGCAATTCCGATGGTACTTGGCTTCAATGGCGACCAGATCGCCTTCTGCAAGGAGTGCTACGATACGATCCTCTCCCAGTGTGACTGCCTTGTCGTGAATCTCTTTGGTGAGAGTAAGCTTCTGGAATGAATGGTCTGTTGCATGTGTTTCACCACCGCAGAAGATGCACAACTGACGATTGATATCAGCACTGGTCCGCCGGGGTCTTTTTCTTGCAGGACATCCTCGGGAAAAACGCTCTTTGGCACGGTCAAGCGCTGATGCCTTGTACAGCTGGCGACATGACTTGTGCCAGGATGCATTATTCTTCTGTATGGACTCTTCATCTGGAAGGTCTACGTCTGGGTGGGGTGCAGCACCAACTTCTCTAAATTTACTTGCAAGACTGGTGATGTCTTTGTACGCCCCCTCTTTTCGAGCAGAGACCGGGTTCGCAAGAGGTCAGACAAGTCCTTCTTTAGTTTGTTTTTGGCAGAGAACACACAACTCCCATTTCGTAATCCCAGCCATATCCTCACGAACCTGGAAAGACAAGAGATAAACTGTAAGACACACATTTAGCCAATTAAAAATGACATCCCAAAACATTTCCTTTTCATGGATATACACCGATATCGGCCAAAAAAATCGTTTTTATGGACAATATGGTTGAACAAGAAGTTGGTACTCGTCCTCCTGAAACCATAGGTACCTCATATGTTTAGATTGGATAATTCGTTCAAGACTTATAGCAGTTTTCATATTTTGCGTATGCCCGCGGGGGGTCAAACCCCCCAGACTCCAAATTGGGTCTAATCCTTGTACACTCGGACCAATATTGTTCTAGAGACCCTTAGCTTTAAATTGGTACTGAAAAGCAAACTTTTGCATCAATTTGAAATGACTGAGGGTCTGGGAACCCCACTATTGGGGATGCGCAGGAATGCAGAAGCAGTCAAAATAACAAAGAGACGGTAGCCTAGGCGTAGACGTTTTTCGGCCACAGGGAAATTATAGAATACAATAGCCGGGGCTGGAGGGTTAAGTCATAGGATGAGGGAAAGAGTTTACTTGTTAAGTTGAAGAAAGACTGGGGAAATTGGTTCACTCTTGGTATAGACAGTTGTTGTTGATGTTGTTCCCCAAGCTGCCTGGCCGAACAGCCCCGAGCAATTCCAAGGCCATAACCGAGCGCCCCCACATAACCCTCCCTGCCGACCACAATAAAGCCTGGGTGACCGAAGCCACTCCATGGCGGGGAGCTGAGGAGGGTGCGGAAACGCCCGGGAAACCAAAGCCCCACCCAGGGCCCTGTGCCCCTCAGCAATTATGAAGAGAAAGTTGAGGGGCAAGGGAAAAATGTGATGCTTTGGCTTCCAATCTTGGTAGATTGGGAGGTCAATCCACGGAAAAGACGCCGTCACTTGAGATCTAGAAAATATATAAGTTAAAGGAACAGTCAGAGTAAGCTATGGGTATGGCAATCGCTCAGTTCTCACTCTGATAGACCAGCCCATCACCACATGACTAGAACCCAATCCTCTCAGCATCAGCTAGGAAAGGCCCTAGAAAGCCGCCTTTGGCGGGGGGGATAGCTCCCCTATTTCAACCCCTTTCGGGGTCGGGCACCCGCCCGGGTGTAGACAGTTGGACAGAATAGAGGTGACGTTGAGTTAATAGGCTGGTGCCACCCATTCCCCGTAAAGGAGGAGGTATAGGCTACACAGAAATCTGAAGAACACTGATTATTGTAATAGTGAAAAAGATATAACCTAGCGGCATGTAAGAATAATGATAATCTAGTCTTGTTTCTCGAAAGCGCCAGTTCTTTCGGAGAAATTCACTAGCACTCGGAATGCATTGCACCACAATCTGAACAGTGCGCCATTCTTATTTTTGAAAGTGCTGCCCGTGTGATTTGATAGCTACAGTTCTGACAGAATTAGTTATACTTACCATATAAAGCAATATTACTGCTCTATATCTTTATATTTTATTATACTTGTATAATGAACTTGTGAACATTGAAGAACCAGAAAATGTGTAAACAGCAAATATCCAGTCAATAACCGTATATTTGTGACGGGAGAGGTTGGAGGGAGTTGAGAGCGAGCGCGACATACATTCTCCCTCTCTGATGTCTCGCGAGGTATTGGTAAGAGACAGCTTGGGGGGCTGTCTTCTCTGAGGCTAACGCATTCGCATAGAACGTACTTGTGAAAGGCCTATCGCGCTTCCCGGGTTAAAAAAAATTAATGCACATATATAGGCTATACAGTATATATATATTTATGCTGCAACCATGGAAATGGCAGCAAATAAAGATTAATAATAATAATAATATTTATTCAGTTAGCAATTTACAGAGTTGGTACCACATAGTATGTTACAAATATGACATGTACCAGCTTTGCATAATTCCAAGTAAGGATAGCCCAATAAGGCCGTTAGGTGTAATTAGGTGTAATAATTTGTCACTACGTAGTACCTAATATGATTAAACGGAATTGAAGTGTCTCTTTGATAGTGACAATGGTTATACAACCTAGGAGCCACAAGAGATCAATTGCGTTCTGTCAAACCTTCCGTCCTCCCTTGGAAGTCTTCCTCTCATCGCAATCGTCAATGGGAGACCGCTCTAGGCCGTCTTCGGCTCGGCCACACCAGGCTCGCGCATGGTCATTTGATGTCCAGTGATGTCCCAACGCTCTGTCCTTGCTGCCATAAAGGGGAACTTTATATCCTCCCTTAATCGCCCCCTTGTCTTAGCCGATATGCTTGGAGAGTCCCCCACTTTCTCCCTCCCACATCTTATGCGGTTTCTCCTCCATACCCGTCTCCTTCAGCTTCTTTAATTTTGATAATTTAATTTGACTTTATATTGTCCTTGTCCCAATTTTGGTTTGTTTAGTTTGCAAGTTTTACATTTTAATTAGTGTTTCCTAGTCTTCTTATCCTCTACTCCGTATTGCGCCCAGCCTCACAACAACTCCGACGTTTTTCTCCACAAAGTTTATTTTGGTGCCACATAGTCTTTTTAGGCTTGGTGCGACTCCCTATATTAATAATAATAAGAGATCAATCAGAGAAAGAAGACTGATGGATGGCTCCTGCCGTATGGATGTTCAAATAATTGGGCATGGTGGGTGGGGAGAGAGTTATAATTAAATCCGGACTGCCTAGTAGAGGCCTCAAGGTCTGTGCAGTCTGTATTAATGTAACTAGGATTTACTAAACTTATGAGCCTTGAAGATCATGAGGTAGGGTAAAATGAGGAAAGCTAGCTTAGTTTCCCTTTCAAGTCAATAGAAGAAAACGGAACACTAATCAGGCTGGCAGGAGAGACTTGTTTACATAAGAACACGGGTGCATGAGGTAATTTTTTTTTTTTTTTTTTCGGAGCTTGATGTAATAGTTCACATTTCTAGTATAGCGTATCTTAGCTATGAATACCTGCTGATTCTAGTGGTATGATGAATAACATGTCTACAATGATATATGAAGAGGTAGGTCACCAATCAGACATTTGGTCTCGACCATGCATGTCTAAACGTTACGGTGTATTAGGGAGAAAAGGCCTATCATACGGGTGTTCCATACAGTATATTGGGATGCTTCAAATATGTAGGCCTACGGATCACCCTGTGTTTTAAACATTGATGCATATAAGGATATTTTTAGAACGGACCAACTAGTGTACTGTCCACCTAGTAATTCCTCTCAAGCAGGCGAAAAGTCCTCAGGCCTGGACTACTTCCTCTACCTAAGTCAGGGAGGGCCAGATAATCTGTTAGGGGTCTCGGATCAGTGATAATCTGTTAGGGGTCTCAGACCAGTGTACTGTCCACCTAACAATTTATCGGTAGAGCTTGGGTCAATACCTAGTCAATTGAGTCAACTGATTCAATTGAGTCTAGCAAGCTACACGGACCAGTGTAGGCCTACTGGCGGCAAGCTAAGCTCAAGGACCGGGTTTGACAAACTATTCTGTCCAGTGTACTGGCAGTAGTCTCTATCCAGGATTTGCACAATAATCACATTTATTCATTTCACTCCCAACACCAAACACTTCCCAATGACATTCATTAAAACATGTGATCCTATTGGGATTCGAACCTGGGTTACCACATACAGATCTTAAAAATGTAAACAATAATTTAGAGTCGAACGGACCAGTGTAGCTTACTGATGACTTTTCGTTAGAATGCAATTCCTCCTGTAGCTATAGTCTTTAGGCAAGTAGGACAGCTTTAGGAAGCTATAAGTATATATTCCTGCACTGACCAGTGTACGGGCAAGTGCCCCCCCCTCCCCCCTCTATGTGGTATGTGCCTGAGTAGGCCTATACATATACATACATACATACTAGAATATCGTGACTCTGCCCATAATCTTCACATTCTTTTAGGACACCTAACCCTGCGGAAGATGGAGACGCCAAACACAGACCATCAGCATACAATATGTGATTAATAACAATGACTATTCATACAACAACCAATGTTATGCTTGTAGAGATTTCTACTTAAGTCATTAGTATAAATACTAAAGAGGTATAGAGAGATACCCCCTTGCCTCACACCATTAGTGACAGAAAAGTATGGAGACTGCACTTGTCCTTAACGTACACACATCATCTGATTGGCATACCAGTATAGCACATAATCATATAATATTGTTAGGTACCCCATAGCTGTGATTGTGGACGGCCATCGCTTGCTTACCTCAACCTATCAACTCTGGTGTTCCTCAGGGCTCTGTCCTGTCTCCAGTTCTCTTTTTAATATTAATTAATATCTTCTCAACTACCTCCAGTCCTATCCACTCAAATGCTGATAATAATAATAATATTTATTCAGTTAGCAATTTACAGAGTTGGTACCACATAGTATGTTACAAATATGACATGTACCAGCCTTGCATAATTCCAACTAAGGATAGCCCAATAAGGCCGTTAGGCGTATTTCCATTGGGGTCCTTGTGGGATTAGGTTAGCTGGGGAAAATGGGGAGGATAAAGAAATAGATACTTTAGAGAAAGCATTTCTAGGGGGTTATTTTAAGATACCTTACATCCTATAGTAAATATCAGTAATCCGTAATCAGTAATCATTTCAGTTTGGTTTGTCTATCTCTTATGTCGCATTTAGTAGTAGACATAAGCTTGGTGCTCCCTTCTCGCAGCTGTGCGGTTCAGGTGTTCTTTCAGGCTATGTCTGAAGGAATACAGTGTTCTCTTTTCACGGACTGACTGGGGTAGGTCGTTCCAGTCTTTGATGGCGGTGAAGAAGAATGTTTGCTTACCCTGTCCTTGGATTCTCGGGACCTTAAAATTAAACATCCTGTTTCTTGTGTTATGTCCACTCCTCTCATTTGCTTTAACAAAATCATTCTTTAGATACTCTGGAGCTCTGTCATAGAACATTTTGAAGGCATTAGTTAGCCTGATTTGTTTGGCCCTGTCAGAGACATTGAGCATACCTAGTGACTGAAGTTGTTCCTGGCCAACATGTGATCTGGGTCATAGGTTCAGCATGAACCTAACCATTTTATTTTGAGTGACCTGAAGTTTGTGCTGTGCTGATTTAGATGATGCAGAGTACCAGGATGACACAGAATAGTCAAAATGACATTGAACAAGCGCTTGGCAGAGGGTCTTTTTGGTCGCCGCGGGCAAGCATCCCACCTGTCTATACAGGTATTTTATACGTGCTCTACACTTACTCAGGATAGATTCCAAAATTGTTTCACCTGACAAACTCGCGTCCAGTTTTAGTCCGAGATATTTAACTTGTGACACTGTTGTTATAGGAATATCATTACAGTTGACCGAGAAGCCCACAATGTCTTTCAGTTTGCGTTTTGTTCCACATAAGATGGCTTCCGTCTTGCCCAGGTGAAGAGATAGTCTATTGTCCACTAGCCATTCACTACATGATTCTAGTTCTTTGGAAAGTGAAGCTGCAATACTTATTATCTACCTTACACTATTCAACTAGTTTTCCACAATGACCCAGCAAGCAAATACACAGAAACTCACGTGATGAGACCATAGCATGCCTATCTTCTGATCTATCAACTATCTCTGATTGAGGCAGAGAAAATCTTGTTACTTTCAATGCTTCCCAAACCCTATTTCTCCGTTTATCTACCCGTCATGAACTGCCACACGTTTATCCCTTATCAACCCTTCATCTTCTCTCAGTATTTTTGGAGTTTCTTTTTCTTCTGGCCTTTCTTGGAAAGATCATATTACTACTCGTAAAAACAGCTTCCAAGAAGTTAGTTGTGCTCAACCGTCTTCATGGGTTCTTCATCTCTGCACAGCTTCTTGCTTTGTACTATAGGGGCACAGTGCGCCCCTGCATCGAGTATAGTTCAAATGTGTGGGGAAGTTCAACCCATACCGCACTTCTCAAAAGGGTAGTCAAAAGCATATTGTCTCATCAACTCACCTTCTCTTACTAATTCCCTACAATCTCTTTCTACACGCTGCATTGTTGCATTTCTCTCACTCTGCTACCGCTATTACATCATCAGTGTTATTCAGAGCTTTCTCCGTGTAGGCTATACCTCCTCCCTTACAGAGAGTGGAGGTACCCGCCTTTCAACACATTTCCCCCCCCCCCTATTCTGTCCAACTCTCTAACCCAAGAGTGAACCGATTTTCCCAGTATTTCTTCTACTCTACAAGTAAGCTTTGGAACTCTCTCCCTCAATTTGTCTACCCCTCATCCTATGACTTAAACTGCTTCAAGTTCCGTGTGTCCAGGCATTTTTACTCTAACGTACCTTGAATTTGGCTCTTGTCATTTTCAACTTTGGGGGATACACTTGTTACAGACAGCTTTGCCTTTTGTCTCCTTCATTCACATAAAACAAATATACTTTATTGATTATGATGTACGGTACGTGCAATTATAATGGTATTTTGGCAGTAATAAACCTATATAATACAAGGATAGATAGGTAAATCACTATCAACTTACCTAATGATTTAATATAGGCCTACCTCTTTTTTACCCGTAATTTTTGACAATGTGGAGGAAGATGAGTCAATGTGAATTATGAGAAGTATAGATCAAGTATTTGAGATCGGCCATCCGTGGTTGTGCCACAATTATCAAACAACGGGGTGATATGCAATAGTTGATCATGACAGCATATAGATCCACAGACCAAACTCTACTGTAGGCCTATATCCGTACCTGGGTTCCATGTCATCTCAACCAGTGCCAAATCAACCAAAACCAACCAAACCATGGAGTGCCAAAATATAGTACTAACCTAACCTAACCTAACCGTATTGGTTGATTTGGTAGGCTACTGGTTGAAATGGGGTATGGACATTATTTGAATGTAAAGATAAGCTAATTAATTTATGACACTAGTAGTACCAAAAAATGCGGAGTTTGACGGATCTCTGTAAACAATCAAGGGTATAAAAAGAGCATGTAAAGGGTAAATAAAATCATGATGGTGAACTTCTATTCTTGTATAAAATGGTTTTATTACCACCAATATACCTTTAAATGGGCATATTATTATGGACACATAAATTACCCCTTCATACCCATCTTTACTATCAATTTACCGTTATTAGTCAGTCGGAATTGAAAGGGGGGGGGGGGGGGACGAGAATGTGAGTGTATAGGTATGGCGGGATTGGTCTCCCATACATGATGTGTTCCAGGTGAAAAATGTAATCTAATAGCAGCTGAAATCTCAGTAATTAATGGAAATGTAAGAAACTGCGACTATGTCTCTGGTATCATATTACTGCTAACTTTCATAAGTTACGATATAGGCCTAATTGGCTATAAACACGTTGTAATAGCTAATCAAGTCAGATGGGGACAGTCAATTTCTCGGCAGCTTAACAAAAGTAGACTATATTGATTTGTGTATATAAAGCGACTACAAAAGTAAGGGTGTAATAAGGGTATATACGATTTATACAAGATAATGTCTATCATAAATTACCCTTTTAAAGGTATATTGGTAGCAATAAACCCATCTAATATAAGGATAGAAAGGTATACTCTATCAATATACCCTATGATTCGATAAACCTCTTTTATATATCTGAATTTTAGTGTTTTCTAGCTAAAATTATACGATTTTACTAAGGTTTTGAAAGTCCTCCAGGAGGTAATGTTTATTCCAATTAACCTTCTGAATCCTTCCTCAGCTGAATATACCCATCTACTGATACCCAGAATAATAGGAAGAACAGGGTCGGCGTATACTGGAATGGTAGGAGCTGAGGGGCCACCTACTCTGCGAGTCTGCAAACATTGGGTTAGCAACTTATTTACAGTACATTATTATTATTATTATTATTATTCCCAAAGCTTTGATGAGTTCATGCTTAGCTTACCTTCGTTTAGTAGTTATTATATCGTAGTCATCAAAATGTATGCAGACATAATGGTTTATATGAAAATAGTTATGTTATCTATTTCAAACGTAAATAAAACTACCGGTGACCCTCCATATTGCGTCATCACAGAAAACGGGAGTCAGATGTAAACAGACCCTCATATTTTGCTGGCGTTTTAATTTCACGATAGAAGTTGACCGTAGTTGTTTTGAAAAAATGAACTTACCACAGGTATTATCATAGAATTATCTATAATAAAAACTATACCAAGACTCCAATAATGTATAGTAATGGTGGTAAAACATACGCGCTAAAACGTTTATTGATCCCGCCAATGTGCGTGGTGTGCAGCTGAAGGCTGATAGCAGAGTAGCTCGCGCCGCCGCCACGGCTAGTCAGATCATCATGGCTACTAGTGGTGTGTGGACGTACAAAGAGCTAATTCTGTGTATTCTGTTGTGTGCATGCCATGTGTCGGGCGGACGCCGTGTCCCAGTCAGGATTGAAGCCATATTTACATCTGAGATTAGTCAAAGGTGGGAATATGAAGGGCCAGTGTTGGTGGCAGGCCAGGAAAGTGAGGTGGAACTGTGGGGCTCCGGACTATCTAGGGGAGTGGATGCAGGACTGACGGCGGCGCAGGGGGTGCAAGGTGCGCCTTGCCGGGACCTTGTCACGCCCCCTTTGACACACAGATCTGGAAGTAAGACTCACAACTATGCAGTGTACTCGATGCCAGCTGAATACACCGCCCAATTAAGCCTACCTGCTAACGGAAAGGTGGAGCTTTGGGTATGTACACGTGAGCAGCACCCATACACTAGTGTCCGTGCTGGTCATGCAGGTTGGATTCACCAAGGATCTAACTCTCGACTACTGCTTGTGGAACAACCTAAACCATCCGCCCACAGATTAAGGTAAGAAACACGTGATTCCTATCCAATCTCGACTCTGAACGGTACCGAAGGAGTGACTGTCACTGCGTTACTTATGACATGAGAACGCCAACTAGCCTATCTATTTAACCATAGTATTTTTACAGTTAACCCTTGCCTATGCAATGTTTCTAGGAATAGGCCTAATGAATGTGTCATTCAGATAGGTTCGTGCGAGTTTATCTGCTGGGGATAGGACTGGTCTAGGACGATTCGACGGTGTGCCAGTTCGACGGCGCCGTCGAAACTAGCAATCGTCGAACCGCGTCGTTTGATTCGACCTAAAGGGACTGGCGACAATCTAGGCTAATGCTACCAATGTTAAAAGCAGAATGGGTTTAGAGTTACGAAAGTTAGAAGCTTTTGGTCATTCGCTTTTTAACATTTTAGGCTATAGCCTATGTGTCTCGCTGTCACGCTGTGTTAAATGGAACTTTTTACGAAAGTTGTTTTGCTGTGCTAATAAATTATCCTAGCCTATATATTTACGTAATTACAATGCATAATAAACAAACTTAGTTTATATTTCTGGAGAGGCCCTATAGCCTAGAGGCGCGGCGCGATTTTAAATTTGCCGCTGGAAAACGAGCAGTTTTGTCCTGATTCGTGATATTTACTGATTTGGTTGGTAAGCTATGCGACCATGTTATCTTTCATTAATTTTAAATTTAGGCCTAGGCTATGGCTGATTTTTAGCTATATTTTTTAATCGAACGATTATAGCGGTGAGCTCTGTTTATATTACTTTGATGGACGATCGCAGTGTGTTTACAATGTAATTGTTGCAATAGGCTAATTAATTTACTATGTAATGTTAGGGAAGTTGCAGATTAGGCCTATACTGTATATCATATATGAATAATAGAATATCGCGATCATGGTATTTAAGCTATGTCAATGTCATAATACTATATATGCGTGTTTTAGTACTTCCATTTGACTTAGGCTACATGGCGAGGCTGGGTTCAGTGCAATATTCAGTGCATATTCCTATATCGACAACGACGACAAGGGATAGATAGGATGGTAATGTAGTAATAGAAGTAAGTCATAATAGTGGTACAATATCCACCACAGTAGGCTATAAGATAATATTCAAAAATCAAATAGTTACTAGCCTAATATAAGATTAGGAAGGATATATGGAAGACAGACGATTATTCGTAACAGTCTTTACTCTTTAGCATATCAATTCCCACAGATCCTTCCTAAGCTGTATGAGAGATTTCAAGTCACTCCGGCGGCCCGGCCTCCCTCCCTAGTCATTACGGCCTCCCACCCTAGTCACACTGGCCTGTGCAATTCTTATTTATTTGTGTAGGATGCAATTCTTATTTATATAAGAAATTAAAGTAAAAGATAGAAAAAAAAAGATAGGGACAGGGTGATTCCAAAATTATCAATACGATAAATAAAAGTTAATGAATTGTCACCTGTTTGATGAAACAAAATATATGAGCAAAAGACAATGTCTTTGATATGAGATAAACCTGACTTTAAATGATCCTCTCATTCCATTTTAATTTACTTTGCTTCATGTTGTCAATTGCTTCACTCACTCATATTTCTATGTATTTATAGCCATCTATATCGTATTTATGTTGTGGAATCTAATTGACCACTTGCAAGTTTCGGGCTATAAGGAAGGTGGAGTTTTTTACACTGATATTTAGCAGAATTTCCAGCTAAAATGCGGTTGTAGTACATTCATAAATACATACAACTAAATGTAATAAGATTTATCCATTAAGCATCTACTTTATTATTGTATTTTTATTATTACAACTAAATGTAATAAGATTTATCCATTAAGCATCTACTTTATTATTGTATTTTTATTTAATGCCAATGTTTACGGCACCAACTTCCTTATAGCCTGAAACTCGCAAGTGTGACGGGCTTATCAGGCCTGTGCAATTCTTATGTATTTGTGTACGTAGGATGCAGTTCTTATTTATTTGTTTTGTATGCATATTGGGGAAAAATGTTATTTTAATACCACGAATTTTCCGAGTGTTTTTTTATAAACAAAATTGTTCATTTGCATCAATATATAGAGTTTGTAATTAATTAGAAATCTCGGGAAAACCTATTTTCCCCATAGGCCTATCGATCGATGTTGTTCCCCGATAGTGATTTGAAAAGACATTAGCCTAACCTAACAACCTTACCTAACCTTACCTAGTATTATGGGTGGGGGCTGCCGCCCCCACACCCCCGCTGGTTGAGTACTAATCCCTTAGTAAATAAAACAAACAAAAATTGGCTATCGATTATACAAAGGTGAAATAAAATTCGATGAAGTCTACGGTGTTTAAGAACATAAGAAAATGGGAGTCTGCAGAAAGCCGATTGGCCTAAGCAAGGCAGATCCCTGTCCCACACAACCCCAATTCAGTTACAAAGCCCAATTATAGGCTTCACACTCTAATACCCTGAGGATCATCTTACCAAAACGGTTAGAGATTAACGCAGGATTATGGGGGTCTGCAGAGCGCTGATTGGCCCAACCCGGCTGATCCCCCTTCACACCCAACCCTTCTCGTCCATATGCTTATCCAATTTTATCTTAAAGCTCCCTACAGTTTTAGATCCCACTATAGCACTTGGTAGTCCATTCCACCCATCTACAACTCTGTTACCAAACCAATATTTGCCTATATCTTTTCTGAAACGAAATTTATCTAATTTGAAACCATTGGTACGAGTTCTTTCGCTATCACTGAGCTTTAGTACATTTGTCATGTCCCCTTTGTTAATCCCACTAACCCACTTGAACACCTCTATCATATCCCCTCTAACTCTGCGTCTCTCTAACGAATGTAAACCTAATTTCTTCAACCTTTCTTCATACGAAAGATTTCTAATATTATGGATCATTTTTGTCATTCTACGCTGTACTCTCTCCAATGAATCTATGTCCATTCTGTAATAAGGACACCAAAATTGGACAGCATAATCCATATGGGGTCTCACTAATGACAAGTAAAGTTTTAAGATAACATCAGCAGTTCTGTTACTCACACTCCTAGAGATGAACCCGAGAATCCTGTTTGCCTTATTACGAACGCTTATACACTGTTTTCTAGGCTTCAAATCATTGCTAACAAACACACCTAGATCTTTCTCGCAATCTGAATTTTCTAATTCTAAATTAGCTAGTTTATATTTAACATTTGTTTGCATCTTCCCTATCTTTAATACCTTGCATTTGTCAATGTTAAACTTCATCTGCCAATTTACTGACCATTCATGTAAGGTATCTAGATCCCTTTGGAGGCACTCTATATCGCTATCTGAATCAATTGATCTCCCTATTTTAGTATCGTCTGCGAATTTACTTATCCTACTAGTTATACCTAAATCTAGGTCATTTATGTATATAAGAAACAACAGGGGACCTAATACCGATCCCTGGGGGACACCACTTTTGACTGCTCCCCACTCTGACTTGGTACCATTTATGCTGACTCTCTGTTTCCTACCAATTAGCCATGACCTAATCCATCCCAACAACGCCCCACCTATTCCATGTGCCTCAACCTTTCTCATCAATCTCTCATGAGGGACTCTGTCGAAAGCTTTACTGAAATCTAAATATATAATATCGTATGCCTTGTCATTATCTACTGCTTCATATACCTCTGAGAAAAAACTAAGCAAATTAGTAAGGCAAGAACGTCCCTGTGTGAATCCATGCTGAGAAGAATTGATTAAGTTAAATGTTTCTAAGTGGTTTCTCATTTTCCTAGCAATAATTGACTCTAGTAGCTTTCCTATGATTGAAGTGAGACTAATGGGACGGTAATTGGATGCTATTGATTTATCACCTTTTTTGAAAATCGGAACTACATTTGCAAGCTTCCAAGCTTCTGGAACTATACCTGTTTCTAATGAATTGTTAAAAAGAAATGTTAATGGGTAACTTAACTCATCTCTGCATTCTTTTAATACTCTGGCATATACCTCATCGGGACCAGGCGATTTCTGAGGTTTCAGTCTGTCAATTTCCTTAAGCACATCATTTCTACTTATAGTAACCGTACTTAACCTATTTTCTATACTATCTCTATATACCTTACGGACTTCTGGAATCTGTGCCAAATTTTCATCAGTGAAAACGGATAGAAACTGACTATTTAATGTACTGCACATTTCTAAATAATTTTCTGTCATTTCTCCTATCGAAGTTTTAAGGGGGCCTATTTTATCTCTAACTTTAGATTTATATAGCTGGTAAAAAGCCTTAGGGTTATTTTTTGAGTCATTGGCTATCCTGATTTCATAATTTCATTTAATTTACTCTGCAATGTTCAGCTTTGATTGTACAGTACATTGATAACGGGAAAGTACCGTATTGACAACCTTGTTACGAAAATTAAATTTTAGTAGCATACTTTTATATTAGGTTTTCCGAGGGTTTAACACATTTTCATATGATCTTTAGAGCTGTCGATAACTGGAAGTACCGTATTGACAACCTTGTTACGAAAAATAAATTTTAGTACCATACTTTTTTATTAGGTTTTGCCGAGGGTACAAATTTTCTTGTGATCTTTAGAGCATATAGATTCAATATTTATCTTCAAATATATCAATAAAATTTGTGGTATTAAAATAACATTGAACCCATATGGGTTCTGACAGGTAGCCTAATAATGGAAAGTTTACAGTAAAAATACACTTTATTATTCAGTATATATATATATATATATATATATGATCAAGGACACTACATCCGCCTTATTTGAAACAATTTATTAGGGAAAATAGGCACCAACAGATTCGCCATATTTTTCTCCATATAGGCCTAGTCCGCATGGAGGATTTTCGTTAGGCCTATTGACAAATTTAAAAAATACCCTTTTCACAGGAAAATATACCAAAAATCTATCAAAGATGTCAAATAGCGGGGCCGCCCCCACCCATAATACTAGGATAGGTTAGGTAAGGTGGAAAATATCAAGGAAACCGGCCACGAATTTTCCTGGAAATTTGGAAGTCACCCATCGAAAGAACATAACCTATACATCTATCTATCTATCTATCTATTGCCTGACGCCGTGATCCCCGAAGGGGTGGCCACGAACGAACCGCCCCCATGCACCTCTGTCCCCAGTCAGTCGACGCCCCTCCCCCCAACCAGCACCGCCTTCGTTCATGTAGTTCCTCACTCCATCCTTCCACCTCATATTCGGTCTACCTCTCCCCCTCTGTCCCTCCACCTCGCTCTCGTACACCCTCTTAGTCATTCTCTCGCTTTCCATACGTTCCATATGGCCGAACCATCTCAAGTTGTTCCTTTTCACACTTTCCAGCACATCTACCTCCACACCACACCTCCTTCTTACTTCCTCATTAGTCTGTCTATCCCTCCATGTAACTCCGCACGCACTCCTTAAGTAATTCATTTCCACTGCTCTCACTCTTGGTCGGAGTCTCTCAACCAACGTCCATGCTTCGCTTCCGTAAGTCAGTGTCGGGATTACCACACTGTCATGCAAGGACTTCTTCACTTCCATACTGACCACCCTATTTCTTCACATCATATTAATATATGTTTCAACTTTCGGAAAAAACGTTTTCCCCATTATCCAACAATCTTAAGATACGGCCCCCGATAGTGGGGACGGCTATGAAGTACAGGGAAATTGAGGGGTAAAAGACGAAAATAAGGGGTAATATTAGCCTAACCTAACAACCTTACCTAACCTAACCTAGTATATTAGGTGGGGGCTGCCGCCCCCACACCCCCGCTGGTTTGGTATGTAATTAATAAAAGGTTGACGGTCGCCAATTTTTTTTTTAATGAAGTCTAGGTATTTACTCCAGCAATCTTCAGTTTTGGCTGTGGATAACGAGGTAAATATTAACTTTTTCAAAGTAATTGAAAACGTTTTTTCCGAAAGTTGAAACATATATTAATATGATGTATAGGTTATGTTCATTTAATGGGTGACTTCCAAATTTCCAGGAAAATTCGTGGCCGGTTTCCTTGATAAATACCGGTAAGGTTGTTAGGTTAGGCTAATGTCCTTTCAAAGGGGTATAGGCTAGTAAACACTAGGATAGCTTATACCCGGTCAGAGGTAAGAAGAAGAAGAAGAAGAAGAGTCCGATGTAGTCTCCTTGAATGCTACCATATATATAATTATATATCACATAAAATATATAAAAGAATATTCTTAAAAGATTGTCTTACTACATTTACAAGTTTACAATAAAAATAATATACATTATTCAGTATATGTCCATAGGTTTATAATAAAAATTAAGCCGTGGAAAATATTAGATACATAAATAGATAGGGACAGAGTGATTCCAAAATGATTAATACGAGAAATAAAAGTTAATGAATTTGACCACTTGCGAGTTTCGTTCTACAAAGGAGTACAAAGGAAATCAAGCAACAACAGGTCTAGTGACCCTTCTAGGTTGCTTGTCCTCCAAAACACTGAGGATCAAGTGTCCAAACAGTGGTTTAGAGTGGGTAAGGGAACATTGGAAAGGGAACTACTGCCCTGCCACTAACGTGGCAGGACTAGGAAGTTAGTAGGGGACATATGGGTTAGTAACTGAGGGGGAGGATAAAGTTATTCATTTACAAACGCAGTCAGTCGCGGGTTTGATGCGAGATATTTGTCTAGGCGGAATTTAAATGAATCAACGGTGCTGCAGTCTATAACGTCTCGGGGAAGCCCATTCCACAAGTTGACAACTCGATTGAAGAAGAAATTCTTAGATTCGTGCGAGTTAAAAGATTTACCAATAATTTTGCAACCGTTTCCCCGCGTGTAATTAGATTGGTCGATAGTGAAGTACTTACTACAGTTCATATTGTCGATGCCTTTGATGATTTTGAACACTTGAATTAAGTCGCCTCTTAATCTGCGCTGGGTTAAAGGAAATAGATTTAATTCTCTAAGACGCTCTTCGTATGGTTTGTTCTTTAGGCTAGGTATCATTTTGGTAACTCTACGTTGAACTCGTTCTAGCTTGTTTATATCTTTTTGGTAATAAGGGCACCAGGATTGAACGCAGTATTCCAGAAGAGGGCGGACTAAGGAATTGTAAAGGGTTAGGATAACTTCTTTGGATTTATGCTCAAATGACCTGCCTATAAAGCCAATTATTTTGTTTGCCTTCTTAACAACTTCTGAACATTGTTGACTCGGTTTTAGGTTACTCGATATTGTTACTCCCAGATCAGTTTCTCTGTTTACATTCTTAAGCTGAGTGCCATTCATCGAATAGTTTGCTTTCTCATTTAGGTATCCGACATGTAGTACTTTACATTTATCCGCATTGAAACTCATTTGCCAAATTTGGGCCCAACATGACAATTTATCTAGATTGTGTTGCATATCGTCAACTTGTTCTTTTGAGAGTACGCTATTTGCAATTTTTGTATCGTCAGCAAATTTTGAGATTGTGCAGGTGAGACCCTCATCTATGTCGTTGATGTAAATTAGAAAGAGAATTGGTCCTAGTACCGATCCCTGGGGTACCCCGCTACTTACATTGGTCCATTTAGATGCCTTACCGTTTATGACTACCCTTTGCTTTCTGTTGCTGAGCCAATTTTCTATCCATTTCAACACACCGTCTTGTATTCCATGCGCTTTTAGTTTTAGCAGTAAACGTTTGTGGGGAACTTTGTCAAAGGCCTTTTGAAAATCAAGGTATATAATATCTACAGCTTTACTCTCATCGTAGAGGTTGAGGATATCGTGGAAGAAGTCTAAGAGGTTTGTTAAACAGGAACGTTTTTTACGAAAGCCGTGTTGAGTATCTTTAAGTATGTTATTTTCCTCTAAGTGATTTACGAGTCTGTCTCGTATGACCGTTTCTAGCATTTTACATACAACTGAGGTTAAGCTAATTGGACGATAGTTACTGGGTAGGGATTTGCTGCCTTTTTTGAATATCGGTGTTACGTTGGCTAGCTTCCACTGATCAGGCATAGTTCCAGACTGCAAGGATTTATTGAATAGTAATGTCAGTGGTTTGGAGAGCTCATTCTTAGCTTCCTTTAGAACTCTAGGCGAGATTGTATCAGGTCCTGGCGTTTTATTTACCTTGAGTTTATCTAAACAATTCAATACTTCTCTCTCTGTAACGGTGATATTGCTTAGAACATCTGAATTATCAATCTGAATCGGCGATGGTGTAGGGATATCACTGAGGTCTTCTGTTGTAAAAACTGATGCAAAGAAGGTATTGAGGGCATTACTCATTTGTACTTCGTCTTTGGTGTATTCTCCTTTTTCATCGACTAACGGTCCAACAGTTGAAGTAACTACTTTTTTCTTTCTGATATAACTATAGAATTCTTTCGGGTTTGTTTTACTTTGATTCGCAATATGTAACTCTAAGGTCTTTTTACTTTGCTTAATTAACTTTTTGGCTTTGCGTCGTAGCTCTACAAATTTCACCCGTTCTTCGTCATTTTGTGAGGATTTTAATCTATCATTAGCAAATTTTTTAGCAAGCAGGCAGTTTGAAATATCTTTATTCCACCATTTGGGCTTATTATTATGGCCTGGACGCCGTATTTTCGATGGTATGCAGTCTTGCACTGCTTTTAGGTAAGTGGTTTCGAATAACTTCCAAGATGTATTTATGTCGTTATTGTTAATTAAAAAGCTCCAGTCAGTTTCTTTAAACATAGCTCTAAGTTTATGGAAGTTTGCTTTCTTGAAATTAGGGACTTTTTCGATGCTACTATTTGGTTCGTTACTAGTAAACTTTAAAGTGAAAGTTATCGTACGATGGTCGCTGTTACTGAATTCATCACCAACATTCAAATTCTCTATCAATTCTTCTTTTGTTGCAAGTACAATGTCAAGAACGTTATTACCACGGGTCGGCATTCGAACAAATTGATAAAGCGAACTCTCTTGCAAGTTCGTATACAAGTCATGTCCGGAGTGTGAAGTAAGAGTATCGCCCCACTTGGTCACAGGTAAATTAAAGTCGCCAAAAATTACGGTATCTTGTGAGTTACTTACATCTGCAATTTGTTCGTAAATTTCTCGGTCAGTTTGCACTGATTGAGCAGGAGGTCTGTATATTAACGCAAGTATTATTTTTGTACCTTTATTATTCTTTATTAGCACAAAAGATGTGTCGACGTTCACAATTTGAGGTTTTGACACGAGGGTCGGGTTAAGACTTTCTTTGATATAAAATAAAACGCCACCTCCATTTTTATTTATTCGGCTGTTCTCAAACATTACATAACCGGGAAGTGAATACTCTGCTAAAAAGTCTCTATCTTGTGTATTGAGCCAAGATTCTGTTATGCCAATCACATCATAATTTTCTGTAAACACTAGTTCCTCTAAATCTGAAAATTTATTGCGTATAAGGAAGTTGGAGCTGTACTGCTGTAGACATCGATATTTAGCAGCATTAACAGCTAAAATGCGGGTTTAGTACATTTATAAATACATAAAACCCAATTCAACATAGGCCTACTTTATATCCATCAAATCTACATTACTATCGTATTTCTGCTTAATAGCGATGTTTCCGGCTCCAACTTCCTTATAGCCTGAAACTCGCAAGTGGTCAAGTCACCTGTTTGATGAAAAGCATTATATGAGAGACCTGACTTTAAATGATCCTCTCATTCCATTTTAATTTACTTTGCTTCATGTTGTCAATTGCTTCACTCATATTTATATTTATTTATAGCCATCTATATCGTATTTATGTTGTCGAAGCTAATTCGGTAATGGTTGTGTAGCTGGCATCGTCGCATGTGTTTACATTACTCGTGCGCTCGCTCGCGGAAGTTCCTGTCGATACAGTAGAGCATTTCACAAACTAATTTTTATTTATTTTTTTGTATATCATATACATAAACCGTAGATCATTGTACGGCTAAGGGATCTCTCTTAATTATTTGTATTTCTATATCTTATTTTCAATGGGTCGCAGTGACTAGGGTAATGGGGGGGGGGGGGGGGGTCGGAGTGACTAGGGCCTGATTAACTATGGGCCGGAGTGACTTGTTTCCGTATGAGATTGTCTAATGACAGCCAGGATAAATACTAAAGGCGCCACAAACCTCACTTCACGTTTTTATAATAACCCCCATGTTTCGCTACACAATCTGCAAAATAACTTAATTTATACAATAGGTAATATGCTAATTACCATTGGCTGAAAATGGACAATTGGCAGACTAATTTAATTGGTTGTGATTTTTCTAATTAATAGCATGTCACATACGGTACTGTAGGGCCGCTACTACTGTTTATACACAAGGTTAGATAGGCTACAGGCTATTTCATTGCACATTATTTTCGGCAAAAACAGTTTAAGTTAGAGAGCGGAATCATCCAAGGATGGATTGATTATTTGTCTTTTCCCGCCCTAAAGTTTTCGGCGGAAAGGCCCTACATTTTCGGGAATAGGTGGTTGTAGGGCCGTAGGCATCGATATACAAGTGTCCCACGACTTTTGTTAGATACTTCCAAATATGAAAGATTAGGTCATTCTGAGTAAAACTTGTTCTATTGACATGGAGTTTTTGGGGCATTTTTTTTTTTTTTTTTTTTTTTTCAGCTATGGTCCATTAAACATTATTTGCATTTTTCGTAATTTTTAACCCTGATTTACATCACAAAAATTATGTTAGGGTACAAAACGAGGAAACCTATGATGAAGCATGGTAACAATACTTCAACGTGGCGAAAATAAAGCCTCTGTATTGATTTTCCTATGCCCGTGACGATAAGTTGAGCATGACAAAAAAAAACAAAAAACAAAAACATACAGAACCGCATACTTATTTTACTTATTTTCACGGGAAGAAGAAAAAGTGTATTGATTTGTTTTTCTAGTGTCCGATTCCAGTGCAAACAAAAGCCCAAATTTGTTTACCATGAAATGTTGACGATAAAATATCTCGTGTGATACTTGTAGGCTATGTGTGTGTGTGTTCTCATTTCTCAAAATGTATTGAGAACAAACTAAAGGGTACGGTACATGGATTTTGGCGACATTCTATCGTTAGATTCATTACCTTCGAACTTATTACTCAAATATAAACCATAAGATTTAATTATTTTAATGTAGATTTTTAGTTTCCTACCTAGACCTCCATCAATCTTTTAAAAAATACCCGCAAGACCTCCCTTAGAGATAAATGTCCAAGCCGAAGGCCGGTGCCTTTTAAATTTGTAGGCTCGTTATCGTTCGCCAGGAAAAAAAGGTCAATATAAAGATCTTGTAATTAAATTGCTAAAAAAAAAAAAACGACGGTTTATATCTAGTTTAGAGTTGTGTAAGAGTGTTTTGATGTGTGATAATACTAGGAAATGCATATTTACCCATTAAACAACATTCTAAAAACACGCCCCTCCACTCGCGAAAAATAACTATTTGGCCATAACCGTTTGCCATGGGATACAAGAGATGGAAGAGAAGCAGTGATTGAAGCAGAGGTGGATGGAGATAGGTTACCCAGGCCACCCAGGTGGCAGGGAATGAATGAAAGGATTGAGGAAAATGAGGTGAAAGAAGCAGTGAAACAAATGAGAGCGGGAAAAGCAGAAGGTTTGGACGGTATTGCTGTGGAGTGTATAAAGAAGGGTGGAGATGTGATAATAGATTGGTTGGTGAGACTTTTCAATGTGTGCTTTGCTGTGTCAATGGTACCAATAGACTGGAAGAGTGCATGTATTGTGCCGTTGTACAAGGGGAAGGGAGATCGGCAGGAGTGTTCAAGTTATAGAGGTATTAGTTTATTGTCAGTGGTTGGAAAGCTGTATGGCAGGGTGTTGATAGAGAGGATAATAAAGTGTACGGAAGTTGCAATAGGAGAAGAACAGTGCGGTTTTAGGAGGGGAAGAGGGTGCGTGGATCAGGTGTTTGCAGTAAGACAGTTATGCGAGAAGTATAAGGAGATATTTTGGGCTTTTATGGACTTGGAAAAAGCATATGATCGTGTGGACCGTGAAGCAATGTGGAAGGTGTTAAGGATTTATGAAATAGGAGGAAATTTGTTAGAAGCAGTTAAGAGTTTTTATGAAGGGAGCAGAGCATGTGTGAGAGTAGGAAATGGTGAGTCGAGTGAATGGTTTGAGGTAAAGGTAGGTTTGCGACAGGGTTGTGTAATGTCACCATGGCTGTTTAATATGTTTATGGATGGTGTGGTGAGGGGGGTGAAAAGGAGAACTATGGGAAGAGGATTGGGTTTAGTAGAAAAAGAATGGTAGAGATTGGGAGTTGAATCAGTTGCTGTTCGCTGATGACACAGCATTGGTGGCGGATTCTGATGAGAAAGTGCAGCGGGTAGTCAAAGAGTTTGGTGTGGTTTGTGGAAGGAGGAAACTGAAGGTGAATGTCAATAAAAGTAAAGTAATGGTGTGTAATAGGGGAGAGCATAGGGTGAATCTAGATGTGAGGCTGGATGGGAAAATATTGGAACAAGTAGAGTGTTTTAAATATCTAGGAGGAACGATAAGCAGGAGTGGAGGTATGGAAGTGGAGGTAAAACAGAGAGTGTGTGAAGGAAGGAAGGTTTTTGGAGCAATGGGAAGTATGTGGAAGATGAGAAATCTCTGAGTGAAAGTAAAAAGTGCACTGTATCAAGGAATTGTTGTGCCAACAGTGATGTATGGGGCTGAGACATGGGCTCTGAAGAAAAAGGAGAAAAGAGGGCTGGATGTGATGGAGATGAGCTGCTTGAGGAGTATGTGTGGTCCTGTGGAAAGTTACTCGTAGAGACAGATTGAGGAACGAAGAGATAGGTAGGAGAGTGGGACAGCAGGAACATTTGCCAGCCAGAGTGGACAGAAGGGTGCTGAGCTGGTATGGTCATGTTGAACGAATGGGAGATGAAAGGCTTACAAAGAGAATATGTGAGTCAGGTACAAGGGGAGATAGAAGGGCAGGGAGACCCCATTGAGATGGAGAGACTGTGTAAGAAAGGCTTTGGATGATAGAGGAATGACTATAGATCAGGCAGGGGAAGTGGTGGTGGACAGGAGTGAATGGAGAATGCTTGTGAATAGTTGAGTGAACACGTGGTCATTTGGAGTAAGGGGTCGGGCGCAAGTTGGACTAGATAATAGTCCATCGGGCGCCTGGCCCGGGGAGACGATTAATATGAAGGGTGCGCCTGGAAGTGTGGTGGGAGGGCTTGTGGCTCTGGCTCCGCTGCATGTCTGCCTGCCGAGATCGGAACCTCTCCGGGTGGTCGGGGGCCGGGGGAGTGATAGAGCGACCTTGGTGACCCTGGTCTCTGTGTCTTCTGGGTGACCTGGATGTGTGTGAGTTTGTGCTTTTTATCTGTGTTTATTTGTTGTTTTATGTTGTTTTTGTGTTTTCCCTGTTCTTGCTCTGTCTTGAGTCGGCTACCCCCAAAATGGGGATTGGGCCTGAGCATATAGATAGATAGATAGATAGATGGGATACAAAATATGTGGGGGGGGGGAAGCCTCCCCCCACCCCCACCCCCACTCACCAGGATTTATTGAAATCCTCAAATATTTAAACAGTAGGGGCAAAAAAACAAATCTTCCCTTACGCGAGACGCCGAAGCTACACTCGCGGCGGGTGTAAACAAAGCCACCCGCCTCTTGCGAGGTAGGCGATATAGAGGATATTTTTTTCTTTTCAGGTTCAGTAATAAATTTTGACGGGCATTTAGACACATATAAAAATGAAACACATGGTATAATAAACCTATAGGCCACGATAAACTCGATGTATGAATTTAATTACAAGACCTTTACGGTATATTGTCCAAAATAAATCTATACCTAAATAATTGCACGAAAGGTCTTGAAATCTCAAAACTAATGGGGTTAAAAATGAGGGAGAAGGGGGTCCAGAAAAAACACACCCTTAAGTGAAAATCTCCCCTTAACATTGGACGATACCCAACCCCTTCATGGATCATAAAGAGAAAACTGTAACAAGCAGAACATAATTAATTTTATGCTAAGTAACTAGAGCTCAAGATATTAGATGCGCAGTGTGCACCTAAGACCACCGAACTAGGCCTAGATTTAATCAACATTATTTATATCATATTATGTAGCCCTGAAGAGCCTAGTTTATAAACCAGAAGTAAGGAGAGAGAGAGAGAGAGTTAGATTCGACTCATTATGCATACCGTATTTACCGGTACTTATTAGACATGTAGCAGACACTTAGTAGCAGTAGCAGAATTATTAGTAGATGTGTTTCAGACGAATATTCTGCAGGATATATTTATCAGTTTTTGGCACTAATATTCTTCCTGATTTTGTATGTACCGTATGTACTCAGTCATATATCCCATTGCTGGGGGTGGCCGACTCGAGACAGAGCCCGAACAGAAACCTGTAATTTTACAATTACAGTATTAGGGTCCGGGACCACTTTCGCGTTCCCTCGACTCTTTCTCTGTCTCGTTGAGTAGGATTTTTTTTCAAGGGGAGGAGGGTTCCTAGCCTCCTGCCTGACTTTGTAAACCCGGATATTTTTATGCGTTGAAAATTATTATCCCGTAGGTCTACTGGTAGATATCGGTACTTTTAATACTGGTAATACCGTAATCATGTTATGTGGTACCGGTACTTAGTGATCCTCTTCGTAATCCTAGACCCATCCCAACATTCTCCATACAATACCTACAGTACCCACCCTTGCTGGTATCATGATGCGTTCATTTACCTAATACTACTTCAGGCTTTTTACAGTACAGTATATTGGTTCTGTCGTGGCTATCAATATTTTAACATGGCTTAATAAGAGTGGTCTGTATAGCACGTATTTCCATCATCAGACCAATTTTTATTGAGTATCATTAGACGGTTCTAGGCAGGTTTTCAAGAAGCTGTTGGAATATCCGGTACGGTACCGTACGTAAAAGTGCATCGGTATATATTTGGATAATGTGTAGCCAACCTTATTGATTTCCAAAGGCTTTTATAATCTGTAGGCTATAATGTCGACTAACAATAGCCAAAATATAAAGAAGAAATACGCCACCCTATGTTGAAGGTGTTACATTTTCATCTGTATTCTCATCACTGTCCGTGCGAAAAACAAACAAACTTTGAAATGGTTCCTCGTAACTTATATCAGTTCTATTTTTTCTAGGTGGCTGTGATATAGTATATATAGGTCAGACCATAAACATACCCAACCATAAAATGCCATGACAAAAATAGGACACGAAAATAACGGGGCTCGTAACATGCGCGAGGGGTGGATCAGACAGCCTCCCCTCACATGTTTTTGTTTACGATCCTATCCGGAACACACACACACACACACGCCTTTCTCCGCTAAATAACCCTTCAAATAAGATTTATCTTGTATGTTAGTTTAGCAATTTCCAGGTTTTTGCTTAAGACAGAAGACTTGGAAACATAAGTATGTACAATCGCAGTCTTGTAGCTGAATACACGAACCTCAGAAGTATAAATATCTGGTCAAGAATTTATAAGGAGATTGTATTCAACTCTAGACAGCTTGTATCATATTTAATGACTGCGACCAGTGGCGGATCCAGCTCAGGTTTTAAAAAAAGGGTGGGGGGGGGGGGCTGAATCGCTGATATATATACATGAGGGGCGCCATAATTCACATCATATTCTTTATATTTATTTTATTTCAGATACAATGCAGTACCGGTATAGGCTAAATCAGGCCCCGGATTTCAAGTTCACCTTTACTTAGGAACCATGTTAACCCATTTTTGCATAACAGTAAAATAAATTAATGTGAAATGAAACTATACAAGAATACAATGACCACATTCCTTACCTAAACTTGCACAGTATTTATACACAAATAATGGGGTCTCACACAACGAGATTGCAAATTATCAAATTAAGAATAATAGCCTACACAAGTATAATACAATAACATGGAATAACATCACCAATCAGATTTACCTGAATTAGGCCTCAAATATAGACGTGCTTGAATTTTATAATACAGGTAAAGTATGTCCTGAATAGCGCGTACTGATATTTATAGAATTAAATATTTGTGTAGGTTCTTAGACTTAATCAAAGGTTACTTATGAGCACAATTATAGTTATACAATAATTACATACAATTAGAATACATGGAAAATGGTGTTTGTAAAGGGGGGTCACCGGTTTGTTTTATCTTTATCTCCTTTTCTCTCTTTCCCTGGCTTGTATCCATTCGACCCCATTCAGCCAACTGTTTTAAGATGTTTATCCCCATCCAGGTGTCGATTTCTTCGTGGCAAGAGATAGCGAGCCAGCATTGTATGGATAAATCCGGCTTCGCCGGAGAAATTTGTCTATCGAAAAATGTACTAATTTAGCTTGCTGTCGATACAAAAATATATATATGTTGGCTCGGTACCGCTCGCCAGGAAAATATTGAGACCTGGATGGTGGTAAAGTCTTAAAACAATAGGCTGAATGGTGCCGAATGGATACGCACCAAAGAGAGAGGGAGAGAAAGCGAAAAGGGCTCCCTTAAGTTCGATATTTGGAGATACAATAATCAAGCTTGCCCGCATCTATACGGAAGTACGTATTTTCTTAGCCGAACTCTCTGAATAATATGATCACGGGGGACAACAATTACTTTATATTCGGAAGTTACCAAGTTATTATACATTCACGACGGGTAGTCTCACACCTAGCAGGTTGCAGTGACCAAATAAAAGGGGGGTTTGATTGATGCTTGTTACTTGGTTGCTGGTCATAGTGTTTCATAAGAACATAAGAACATGGCGGGTGCCCAACTCCGAAAGGAGTTGAAGTAGGGGAGCTATCCCCCCGCCAAAGGCGGCTTTCTAGGGGCTTTCCTAGCTGATGCTGAGAGGATTGGGTTCTAGTCATGTGGTGATGGGCTGGTCTATCAGAGTGAGAGCTGAGCGATCTCTGCCATACCCATAGCTTACTCTGACTGTTCCTTTTACTTATATATCTTCTAGATCTCAAGTGGCGGCGTCTTTTCCGTGGATCGACCTCCTTACTGCCAACCTAAAAGTTGGCAGATTGGGAGCCAAAGCGTCACATTTTTCCCTTGCCCCTCAACTTTCCCTTCATAATTGCTGAGGGGCACAGGGCCTTGGGTGGGGCTTTGGTTTCCCGGGCGTTTCCGCGCCCTCCTCAGCTCCCTGCCTTAGAGTGGCTTCGGTCACCTGGGTTTTGTTAGTGGTAAGCAGGGAGGGTTTTGTGGGGGCGCTCTATGGCCTTGGCCTTGCTCGGGACCTTGGGGCTGTTCGGCCAGGCAGCCTGGGGAAAAACAACAACAACAACAACATAAGAACATAAGAAAATGGGAGTCTGCAGAAAGCCGATTGGTCTAAGCAAGGCCATTGGCCAAGTGGGCCCTGTCCCACACAACCCCAATTACAAAGCCCAATTATAGGCTCAACACTCTAATACCCTGAGCTTTAGTACATTTGTCATGTCCCCTTTGTTAATCCCACTAACCCACTTGAACACCTGTATCATATCCCCTCTAACTCTGCGTCTCTCTAACGAATGTAAGCCTAATTTCTTACCTTTCTTTATACGGAAGATTTATAATGTGGATAATTTTTGTCATTCTACGTTATACTCTCCAATGAATCTATGCCCATTCTGTAATAAGGACACCAACATTGAACAGCATAATCGTTCAGCAGTTTCATTCCTCTGCGTTGCCCTGTTTGATGGTATTGAGAGCTATAGTCTATTCGCTGTAAGTAGGCGAACAATCATGAACTTTATCCATTGTAACTCAAAAAGGGCTAGAGTAAATTGGCTGTAAATTTCCACATCTATGCTTTGACTGACTCTTCCCAAATGGTAGAAATATTAGCTCGATTACTCAAGTAGTTTTTGAGTTACAGAGGTTAGAGGTCATGATTTCTCGCCTACTTACAGCGAATAGACTATAGAAGGGCTCGCTATGACTGTTGTTATTCTGGTTGTGTGTAGAAGGCATGTTGTTTTGGTGGTAGCTGAAGCGGAGGATGTTTGGCGCGGGAAAGGCACTCTAGGCTTGTCATGGCGGCTTTTATGTTCTTCCGGTAGGGTAGCTGGGGTGGTGGTTATTGCTCCTATTATTATTATTGTTGGCATACCAATAGTTAACAGGATGTATAACTTGCTACTGACTTAAGCTTACAACAAGTACAAATTCTGTACATGTTCGTTAACATACCGGTACTAATGCAAAGAAATCAAATATTATATAATACTCTGTCGTAATGTATATGGCGTTAATTTATGCAGACAAATACTTAAGAATGGGAAAGGGGTAGGACTTTTTTTTTTTTTTTTTTTTTTTTTTTTTTTTCATTAAAAAAAAAAATGTATGCAGACAAATATGGTACCGGTACTTTATACAGTAATACTAATTTTGTTTGTCGTAATGTATATTTTGTTAACGGTACCTTAATTAATGCAAACAATAAGGTACCAGTACCGTACACTATAATTTGTATCTGTTTGTCGTATTGTATACTACTTAAAATGATGAAGGATGTATTTGTGATCTTTAAAAAAAATCCCCAAAAAAACAAAAACAAAATCATGAAGTTTGTTTACATCCTTGAGGCCAAAGGTCGTGCATCATTGTAAGAGTTAAACATGCTGGTATGAATATTACAACCTTGCTGAATTGTAACACACTTGTTATTGATTATCTCATTGTTGATCAATTGTCACACACACACACACACACACACACACACACACACACACACACACACACACACACACACACACACACTCTCTCTCTCACTCTCTCTCTCTCTCTCTCTCTCTCTCTCTCTCTCTCTCTCTCTCTCTCTCTCTCTCTCTCTCTCTCTCTCTCTCTCTCTCTCTCTCTCTCTCTCTCTCTCTCTCTCTCTCTCTCTCTCTCTCTCTCTCTCTCTCTCTCTCTCTCTCGGCCCTATGTACGGGTATGTTATATTCTTGTGTAGCTGTAATGAAGGAATGTGATATGTTTATGTTAGCCTCAACTTAAAGACAAGAGCAGTTGTTTTTGTTTGTTTTGCTGTAAAGGTAAAACAATGAAATGTGGAAAACCTAAGTAATGACGAGCGAAAGGTGTTTGGTTGAATCCCGGACATCTCCACCATTAAACCATTTCAACCACAAGATCCTAACCATTGCCAATTGAACCAGGGCCAACAAAATCAACGTCAGTTTATACTATCGGTAATAACTTAGCTCGACCTAACCTAACTGTCCTAACAGTATTGGTTGATTGGCAATCTGAGAATATTTAACGTCTCTGCTAGGATCATGCATCATTTTAGATCTGTAATCTTGAACTTGCCTATGTCTGCTCTGCAGTGACTGCCCGACTGACTGTTATAAAGTATATATAGCAATTAGTTTATTGACTCCTACAGAGCTTCAATTAGCTGCCTAAATATAACCATAATAAAACGAATAGACGTCACCCGTACCGGTACTAAAACAGTTTAAAATACGGTAGTTTAAGTAAATTCTTATATCTGGCTGGCCAATGTTTTTTACAATTCTAATTGGATTAAGAGAAGCCAGTCATTATATACCAGGTATTTGGCTACAGTATTTATAAATCTTTATGGATATTTTACAATGATATAACCCTTTTATTACAAGAGGCTTTTCTTGAACATATTATAATGGTCTAGTACCCTAGTTAGTTAGATTATGAGACATAAATGCTTCATTACACTAACGGAGTTATCAGAGGTCGATTATAACCTCCTGGGTGGGTTTTGACTATGATACGTCTTTTATAATATTCTAGGCAATATGTATGTGTGTGGTGAGAGAGAGAGAGAGAGAGAGAGAGTCACTAATTTATCATAAATTTAACTTCCTTTTTTTTAGGCTATGGTGTTTAAGGGGGCCCACCTCGCTTTGTTTTCTCTTTCTCTCCCTCTCTCTTTGGCTTATATCCATTCGGCCCCATTCAGCCTACTGTTTTAAGACGTTTACCCCCATCCAGGTGTCAATATTTTCCTGGCGACCAGTAGCGAGCCAGCTTATATATTTTTGTTTTACAGCAACCTAAATTTGTAAATTTTTCGATAGAAAAATGTGTCCGGCGAAGCCGGATTTCTCCATACAATGCTGGCTCGCTATCGCTCGCCAGGAAAAAATCGACACCTGGATGGGGATAAACGTCTTAACACAGTTGGCTGAATGGGGCCAAATGGATACAAGTCAGAGAAAGAGAGAAAGAAAAAAATAAACAGGTGACCCCCTTAATATACGGTAAATGGCTTCAGTATTACAACTGACGGTACTGCTGGCAGTATTCCAAACTCCTTTCTCGTAGGTCTCGCCCACTGTTCTCAAGTTATAATAATGTCTATGGCTGAATACCGTGCTTACAAAATGTGTATTATAAGTTGTTAATTAATCATAAGTTACAGTAATTGTCGTTCAAAGTGCTCCTATGACACACACACACACACACACACACACACACACACACACACAGTAAGTGGAATCAGTTGGAAGAGGAAGTGGTGTGTGCCAAAAACATTCATATTTTTAAGGCAAAGTTAGATAATTGTAACTCAGGAAGTGGGACAATACGAGCCTAAAAAGCTCAACTCCTGTATACTACAAATAGGTAAATACAAATAGGTAAATACACACACACACACACACACACACACACACACACACACACACACACACACACACACACACACACACACACACACACACACACACACACACACACACACACACACACACACTCTCTCTCTCTCTCTCCTCTCTCTCTCTCTCTCTCTCTCTCTCTCTCTCTCTCTCTCTCTCTCTCTCTCTCTCTCTCTCTCTCTCTCTCTCTCTCTCTCTCTCTCTCTCTCTCTCTCTCTCTCTCTCTCTCTCTCTCTCTCTCTCTCTCTCAGTAATAATGTTGAACAAAGCAGAGGTAGTGTTGTTGGAGTAGCTCAAGTGTAGCACAGTACAGAAGCAAGGACGAATATCTCCAGCATCACTAACAACAACATTAACAGGAGAGAGAGAGTGAGTGAGTGTGAGAGTGAGTCTGGCTGGGCGTATATATATATATACTATACAGTATATATATATATATATATATATATATATATATATATATATATATATATATATATATATATACCGGTATATATATATATATATACTGTATATATACTGTATATATATAGATAACTCCGTGTGTCCAGGCATTTTGGCTCGAACGTCCCTTGATTTTGGCCCTGACACTCATTCAACTATGGGGGAGGCACTCGCTATAGGCAGTTCTGCCTTTTACCTCCCTCAATCACATAGAAGAAGAAAAAAAAAATATATATATATATATACCGGTATATATATATATATATATATATATATATATATATATATATATATATATAAAGGTAGGCCTATATATAATCATGGGGTATAGCCTATAAATTATGATTTACCTTTCTATCCTTATATTATATGGGTTTATTATTATCAATTCACCTTTAAATTGGTAGATTATTATGGACACTTCAATTGTCCATTTCAACCCTTAATGTTATATCATTGTAGGAGCCTTGGTGGTAAATTAAAATATACAAAAATACAAATTTTGTATATATTTATATTTTATAGTGACAGATTACTGAATATAAAGACGGTAATAGGGTTGGGTGGTGGCTGATAACTACCGTGTTTGATGGAGGAGCAATAATGGTTTGGTGGTTTCACAGGTACGCCACGGTAGCCTTGTCCGATTCATAGTCATTCAGGTGTGACTTTAACCTTATGACACAGGGACAAGTGGCTTAATTATCCACTTTTGGTAATGCACAATATACAACAAAATTAGGGCATGGTGTGAAACAAGTTGTGGCAAAATATCATACTGATCCAACTGTTTGTTCATAAGTTATTCCCGAAAAACGATGTAACACGGCCTCTGAAACCCATAGTACAACTTTATTTAGTGTGATTAATTTGTATAATATTGATGATAACATTTTGTTTGTCTGTTTTCAGTTTGAGAAGTGTGGAGAGACTGCCACCACCCATTGAAATCAATGTGACCGTCCCTACCCCACTACCTGTCACCGTCAATACAGATGCTACAGAACAGGTCACTCGGGAGGAAGCCTTCAACACAACGACTCGTGGGGATGACCTATACGAAGACGCCACCACTAAACCCAGGACAGTCTCAGACTCCAGTGCTATGATGAGAAACCTGGATGGTAGTCTGACGGAGCTTCTCAGTAACGTGAAAGACAGTGGTGGTTCAGGGGCTGGTAGTGATGGGGGGAGGGAAGGAAAAATTAATGTTGAGGCAAGAACAAAGGGGCCGTCAGACATACTTGACCTTATGCTCGGTGATATGCCTATTCCTAGTGAACCTTCAAGAACTCGTGAGATAGATATAGTTAATAAAGATGTGAGTGATAAGGAAAGGACTAGTGGGGGTAGTGAAACTGAAACTTACGTGACAAGTGGGAAAGAAGTGGTAGAATTGGAATCGAAAGATAAGGTGAGAAGGGAGGGTCAGGCAGATGCCCCAAGCAGGCCTAATCTTGATCCTGACTATTTGAGTGACAGTACAGCCATTCCAGCTAAAGACACTTCCAACATTATCAAAATCTCCGGGCTGCGGGTAGAGGCTCACAGTAAGGGTGTGGATTATGAGGACCTAGCTTCTAGTTTGCTAGTCGACTCAGAAGCCGAGCTGCGCCTCTTTGGTGAAGGAATAACGCCCACTATGGAGGTGCTATTTACGGCCTATCCAGCAGACGGCGCTGAACCCGGGAAGGGCTGCAGTGCTCACCTCTCCAAAGCCTTCAAGGTTAGTCAACTTATGAGCATAGTCCTGTCATTTTTATCGAATTTTAGCTATTTTGTATGCGTCATATTGGATAAGCTACATATGTGTAGAGTGTGTGTGAGTGATGCCTGACGTAAAAACTCGGATTGCTTATTTCTCAAAACGTAACATGCATATTTGACAGCTACCTCCTTAGTTACGGTGCCATACTATAGAACACAGTCTGTAGCCTTTTTGATTGCTTATGATCCTTCCTAAGCTAATAGTTGCCAGAATATGCCAAGAAGGACGTGACCGGTACAGAAGGGGTTAACCATACGCAGGCAGCGGGTGAGTGACAGGAGGGATCCCTTTGTTTCTTCCCAAACCCAGCGATGAGAATTTTTTTTTATTAAACCTTCACTTCTATAAAGCATTGCATTATGTATGCTGTATTTATTTACCGGTACTGTAGGCCTACCTTGTAAATATTAGATGTTGTTCTATAATACCGCAATGTCAAATTTAGAATTACTATATATTTTGCCTATAGCTAATTAAAGTTTGAGGTGGACTAAATAACCCAGAATCAATAGTCTGTTGAAGCTAAACGAGATGTTCTCGTACACTGTACTATGAACCACAACGACCCATCATATATGACCGCTCGACCAATATCGGCTGCTGACCCAAAACAACCACAACAAAATGGTCGCGAACCAAAGCACTCACTTGGCCAATACCGATCAAACTAATTAGACTGCTCGGCCATATCAGCTACACAATAATTCGGCCGTGGACCAAAACGGCCACAGACAAAAATGGTCATGAACAAAATTGACCATGAACAAAATCTGCCATGCACTAACACGTTCAATCCTATTTAATCGCTCGGCCCATATTGGCTGTGGATCAAAATGACTCGCCAGATTTGATAATAGTTTACCCAATTTAAAAAATTAGAACAGTTTAGAACTTTAGATGAATGGCACTTACTCTAGTTTGGCAGATCTAGGTTCTACTGAGTATGCCTGCTTGCATTGTAATGATGGTTTGATGAGTTTTTATTGTGGTCTGATTTGTTATGACTGTTTTAATTAAGATGGGTAACAGTGTAGTGTTAGCTATAATAAAATTAATGAAAAGCTATATGTTAGTACTGGTAATCGTCTAGTGTTAGCTTAAATATAAGTAAGAAAAAATACTATCCTAGAAAAGGTGTTAATGTGTAATAATATTAATACAGGTTGAGAAAATCGGCGAGGGTTGGGCGACTCTGAACATCAAGTTACCGACCATGAGTGCCAATCAGGAGAAGTGGTACATGTGTGTGAGGGCCAGTGAGCAGGACCCAGCCTATCACCAGGGCAATAATCCTTGGATTACGCTGTCTTCCTACAACCTTATGCTTCCTCTATGGCTCCAGGTAAATCATATATATATCTTCATAGTTGTTCATAGTTGTTTCAGGAACACTTCTACTTAGCATATTCAGTGACAGCTACAGTACATTGCTATCATTTGGTTATGCTCTCATCTTACAACTTGATAATCAAAATGTACCTTATGTGTATTCACCATTGACCCATAGTTCATCTAACCATATTCAGTTATATCTATACAAATTTTAACATCTAATCTAAAATCTTAACTTGTTTTCTTATTTTGTCTCTCAAAGTTGCTTTATTGGTTTATTACTGAGACAGTCATGCCTGTCCCCTGTGCTAATCAATTATATATTTGTTACTAAAGGGTTGCATCATTGGTTTACTACTGATGCTATCTGGGCTGTTCTCCGGGCTGAACCTGGGACTGATGGCCCTGGACAAGACGGAGCTCAAGATCGTCTCCAACACGGGGTCACCGGTGGAACAACGGTACGCCCGGGCCATCGAGCCGGTGCGTCGTCATGGTAACTTCCTCCTGTGTACCCTCCTGCTGGGGAATGTCCTCGTCAACTCCTCCCTCACTATCCTACTTGACGAGCTGTCTTCCGGTCTCATTGCGGTCATAGGCTCCACTATCGGTATCGTCATCTTTGGAGAGATTATTCCGCAAGGTGAGCTTTTGATGAATGTACAGTATATATATTTCTATAGTATTTTTCTACTGTTTATTGTATCTCTCAATCTCCTCAGACCTCATTGTGGTTATTTACTCTACATTCACTATTGACATTGCGATTTCTACTTTATATCAATAGAAGAAATTGCCAAGTTTATTTTTTACTAATAATGATGGTTTGTTTCGTCTCTTTTTTTTTCTCAGCCATCTGTTCGCGTCACGGTCTGGCCATCGGTGCTCGAACGGTGTGGTTGGTTCGAATCTTCATGGTCCTCACCGGACCAGCAGCCTACCCCATCTCAAAGGTATCGGTACCAAACAAACTAGTATATATATTTTTGCGAGGATACTTAAATTATAGTATGCTAAATAGATTGTCCACTTTTTTGTGTATCATACAGTATATATGTGTTGAATACAGAGTTTGTGTTGTGTATTCTTGTAAATTCATACCAATGAACAGTGTAGATTTAAAAATAGGAAGAAATTGTTGGAAGTACAGTATCTCACAGTATATGAGAGTAGAAAGGAAGATAAAAACGATTGAATGTAATTGTGCAGTAATAAAATAGATATTGATTGTCAATGTTAAATATTATATAAAACTGTTCTCTTCCCTAGATCTTGGACTGTGCGCTGGGTGAGGAGATCGGTCACACCTACGACAGAGAGCGTCTCAAAGAACTTATTAGGGTAGGTGCTGGTTCACAATGTTACCCACGAATTACCAAGGATTATAAACCCCATTTGAGAAGGAGCATTTCAGTGACAATGGTCCATTTTCTCAACATATTTGTTATACTTTAGTACTGAAGGTGAACGTCAATAAAAGTAAAGTAATGGTGTGTAATAGGGGAGAGCATATGGTGAATCTAGATGTGAGGCTGGATGGGGAAATATTGGAACAAGTAGAGTGTTTTAAATATCTAGGAGGAACGATAAGCAGGAGTGGAGGTATGGAAGTGTAGGTAAAACAGAGAGTGTGTGAAGGAAGGAAGGTTTTCGGAGCAATGGGAAGTATGTGGAAGACGAGAAATCTCGGAGTGAAAGTAAAAAGTGCACTGTATCAAGGAATTGTTGTGCCAACAGTGATGTATGGGGCTGAGACATGGGCTTTGAAGAAAAAGGAGAAAAGAGGGCTGGATGTGATGGAGATGAGCTGCTTGAGGAGTATGTGTGGAGTTACTCGTAGAGACAGATTGAGGAATGAAGAGATACGTAGGAGAGTGGGGCAGCAGGAACATTTGTCAGCCAGAGTGGACAGAAGGGTGCTGAGCTGGTATGGTCATGTTGAACGAATGGGAGATGAAAGGCTTACAAAGAATATGTGAGTCAGGTACAAGGGGAGATAGGAGGGCAGGAAGACCCCCATTGAGATGGAGAGACTGTGTAAGAAAGGCTTTGGATGATAGAGGAATGACTATAGATCAGGCAGGGGAAGTGGTGGTGGACAGGAGTGAATGGAGAATGCTTGTGAATAGTTGAGTGAACACGTGGTCATTTGGAGTAAGGGGTCGGGCGCAAGTTGGACTAGATAATAGTCCATCAGGCGCCTGGCCCGGGGAGACCATTAATATGAAGGGTGCGCCTGGAAGTGTGGTGGGAGGGCTTGTGGCTCTGGCTCCGCTGCATGTCTGCCTGCCGAGATCGGAACCTCTCCGGGTGGTCGGGGGCCGGGGGAGTGCTGGAGCAACCTTGGTGACCCTGGTCTCTGGGTCTTCTCCTGGGTGACCTAGATGTGTGTGAGTTTGTGCTTTTTATCTGTGTTTATTTGTTGTTTTATGTTGTTTTTGTGTTTTCCCTGTTCTTGCTCTGTCTTGAGTCGGCTACCCCCAAAATGGGGATTTGGGCCTGAGCATATAGATAGATAGATAGATAGTACTAATAAAAACGCATGTTCTGGGTGGCCTAAGTCGATTCATAAGACTTTTTGTATCTGTATCTGCCATTAACGGGGATGAACAATATTTGTGGGATAATGATATTTTGTATTTTGTGAGAGATGAGACATGAGACCAGTAAGCGATAATAGCCCAATTATGATGTAAGACTTGAAGATGACGCCCCGTGTTGAATAGTGTTTAGTTCAAAGGAGGAGGGTTAGTGATTAGTACTGTTGTTAATCTCTCTCTCTCTCTCTCTCTCTCTCTCTCTCTCTCTCTCTCTCGCTCTCGCTCGCGCTCGCGCTCTCTCACTCTCTCTCTCGCTCTCACTCTCTCGCTCTCACTCTCTCTCTCTTGCTCGCTCTCACTCTCTCTCTCTTGCTCGCTCTCTCTCTCTCTTGCTCGCTCTCTCTCTCTTGCTCGCTCTCTCTCTCTCTCTCGCTCTCTCTCTTGCTCGCTCTCTCTCTTGCTCGCTCTCTCTCTCTCTTGCTCGCTCTCTCTCTCTCTTGCTCGCTCT
>CM064491.1:8152122-8164622 GCA_032716605.1 Paralithodes platypus | reverse complement strand
GAAGGCTCTCTCCCCACCCTCCGTCCCCTCCGGCAATTAAGAGAGATAGAGAGAGCGATCAATATTTTACTTTATTAATTTTAGTTTATTTAGTTTATACCCAGTGCAGCTCACACCTCTATGATAGGTAGTATGGTGTGTGTGTGTGTTTGTTTTCCTTATAGTTTTTATTAATTATATTCAAATGTAAAACTTACAAAGTAAACAAACCAAAACTGGGACAAAGACAATATAAAGTCAGTGTTAGTCAGGCGTTTGTGTTGCTTACTGTGTGTGTGTGTGTGTGAGAGAGTATTGTGTTTGTCCGTATGTATGTTTGATTGTTTGTCTTATTAGTGTTATACGAGTCCTTGTGTTGATAGTGCGTGTGTGTGTGTGTCAGTGTGTACATGAGTGTCTGTGCGTGTATATGGATGTTTGCTTACCTGTATAGTGTTATCAGGTGAGAGAGAGAGAGAGAGAAGAGAAAAGAGAAAAGAAAAGAGAGAAAGAAAGAAAAAGAAAATAGAGAAAGAAAGAAAGAAAAGAGAGGGGGGGGGGGTATATAACCTGCCGTGACCAGACTGCTAAACAAAACACGTCTTCCCCTCATCTTAGCCCATATACTTATATATTTATTTGGGTTAAATGGCCACCCTTAACCCCTTCGGTACCGGTGCCGTCCTTTTAACTCCATTCTGGCTACTATTAAGACGATTTTATTCAGTTTAAAATGGGTCTCCAGGCTTCGAGCTATCTCCCTTAACCCTTTTTACGACCATACATCCTTCTTAAACTGCACATAATCGTCTACATATAGCTAGAATACAATTTAAAGGACTTCGCCGGGTACATAAGGGGGTTGTGTGGGACAGGGATCTGCCTTGCTTGGGCCAATCGGCTTTCTGCAGACTCCCATTTTCTTATGTTCTTATGTTCTTAAGTGACAGTAAAATAATATAAAATACAATATTAATTTAAAAAGTAACCCGTCCACGTAATGACTGTTTAATTCTACTACCGACCATCGATATTACTGATCTTAGGAAGAATTGACGACTTTGTTTCGATTATATTCAGCTTACGAAGTAATATCACTTAGCGATTTTATTTAGCTTAGCAAGAATTTTTAGTTACCGCCTTTTTAGTGTGTGTTGTGTGTGTATTTGTTTTAAGGGGAGGTTTTTAGTTTGGTCCGTAGATATCCTTCAACCTTAAGATTACACCCCCTTGAGCCCCTTTGAGGTTTAATTTGTACATTTTTCGGTAGACAAAATTCCCGGCTGAAAGCCGGTTCCTCTTACATTACAGGCTCGCTATCGCTCGCCAGGATAAAATCGACACCTAAATGGCACGAAAGGTCTTAACATTTACAGAAATGGGTTGAAAGTTCTTAAAATCGTCAAAATAATGGGGCGAACGTCTTAACATTAGGAAAACAATGGGGCTAAACATGAGGGAGAAAGGAGTCAAGAAAAAAATCCCTCAAGTGGATATCTCCCCTTAAGTTGTGTGTCTGTGTTTAATATTTGTGTGTGTGTCTGAGAGAGCGAGAGCGAGATAGATAGATAGATAGATAGATAGATAGATAGATAGACAGACAGATAGATATATAGATAGATCGATAGATCGATAGATATATAGGGAGATTGGTAACGTCTACAAAACTCCCCCTACAACTACCCACACTAAGAATCAGACCTTGACCTTAAAAGACCTCGCATTCCTTTCTCCATAACCTTAGCATTTGTTGTGTGTGTTTTTATGGTAGTGTTTTAAGAGTACTATACGGTACATAAACAAAACGTTAATCATACAGCGCCAATAATCCATCCAGCTGATTATTAAGTAACACCCCGTTCTTAACATTAATCATCAATTACAAACCCCTATACACTTGAATAAACTAATGAAAGCATTATGGTCCTCCCGGGATTCCAATTCGGGACACAGCACCCAGAGCATAAACATCTAAGCCATTACACCACCAACACAGTTAAAGGTTGAATACACGATCACGATTAATATCCATTTTCGAATTTTGGGTATCAATCTAATACATGTACAATCGGGGGTATTAAGTCTTGTCATAGATTCCAGTGGGTTTCGCTCAAAAAGTGTTATTGGTATCTTTATAGTTACTGGGAAAAGTACTTATCTCTCAGAGTATTAGTCAGTGTCCGAAACTTTGTGAAATATCTGACAACACTTATTAACCTCGACTGTACTTGACCCAACTGCATTATGGAAAGCATAATGTTCCCAGAAAACTTATCAACTATATGACTAAATATGTTGTTTTGTGGTAATAGTGTGTTATAACCTGTTATATACTGTAGTGATGATGGTGTGAAGTGGTATCGTTATGGTGGTGGTGGTGTTGTGATGATGTGAGATATTGCGGTAGTGGTGTTGTGATGGTGTGAGAGATTGTGATGACGTAAGATATTGTGGTGTTGTAAATATGATGGTGTGAGGTGGTATTATTGTAATGGTGATGGAGAAGTTGTATCATGATTTGTGTGGGCTTGTCATTACTACTACACACGAACATCACGACACCTCTCCCTCCTCCCATATCTGTCTTTATCTATCTATCTTTATCTATCTAGCTTTCTTTCTATCTGTCAGTCTGTCTGTACCGGTATGTCTTTATTTATCTACCTGTGGATATATCTATCTATATGTATGTATATATATATATATATATATATATATATATATATATATATATATACATATACTTGTAATTATTGAAGAACAACACACACATACTCCTCTCACACTCCACACGGTGGGTGGTTAGGCTTGGGGTAAGGAGAGAGGTGTTTGTGTAGTTTTGATAACTTCTGGGACTAAATTACTGCTACTTAATTGATTGGTTATCTTGTGTTTTCATTCTTCTTCCTCCCCCTCCCCTTCGTTATAATCATCGTCATCATCAGCTTTATAGTCATCATCCTCATCATCCCCCCCCCCCCCCTCCTCTCAGACCTACTCCATCTTATTATTAGTGGATATTATTGCCTTCTTTTTCTCCGGATCGTTCTTCTATTCTTACCTTGTCCTCAGTGTCTTCTACTGTATATATTATCTTTATTATCATCATCTTCATCGTCACCACTTCGTCTCCTCTGTTATTTCCAGTAGATGACTCATATACTCAACCCTTCCTCTAATCACTCTAGCCTTCACCGACGATATAAGTTGAACTAATTTGAAGCACTTTAGTATTGCCACTAGCACATTGGCATAACATTTCTACCGATCAATCAACCCAATGTCTACTTGGGGGGGGGGGGGGGGGACTATTTCAATAAGTTTTACGACTGTTTTAGGCTTGGCAGATATGATGCCTTCTCCTCCTCCTCTTCTTTCCCCTTTTCATCCTCCTCTTCGCCCTCCTACTACTACTCCTGCTCCTCCCCCACTTCCTTCCCCTCCCCCTCTTCCTCCTCACCTTTTCCTCCTCCTCCTCACCTTTTCCTCCTCCTCCTCCTCCTCCTCTTCCTCCTTCTCATCCTCCTCTTCCTCCTCCTCCTCGTGAAGGAAGGAAAACGTGGGATTCGTCGACACCTGGGACAATTTCTACTACGATGACTATTTGTTTTCGGACGATGGAGTTCATCTGAACCAGGTGGGAGCAGCACGTTTTGGGCGTCTTCTCAACGATGCGGTGAAGGATTTTCGGAGAAGAAATCGACTCGGCACAGGACAACCAGGAAGGAGGACCGAAGACAGCGAGGGCGGCAACCTGCGAAGGAATTAAATGCTAATCCGTCAAGAACCACGAATTTGGATAAGGCTCCACCAACACGACCCAAATTCAAAACCGCCAGGGATAACGACCGAGGACCGATGACAGCCATGAATGTAAATGCAGATCCGACCAGAACCAAAAATTTGATTAAAGAACGTTCTGCGAGTTCTAAAACCGCAACTTTAAAGGTTTTCTATGCAAACGCTCGTAGCATACGCAATAAATTCTCAGATTTAGAGGAACTAGTGTTTACTGAAAATTATGATGTGATTGGTATAACAGAATCTTGGCTCAATACAGAAGATAGAGACTTTTTAGCAGAGTATTCACTTCCCGGTTATGTAATGTTTGAGAAAAACCGAATAAATAAAGATGGAGGTGGCGTTTTATTTTATATCAAAGAAAGTCTTAACCCGACCCTCTTGTCAAAACCTCAAATTGTGAACGTCGACACATCTTTTGTGCTAATAAAAAATAATAAAGGTACAAAAATAATACTTGCATTAATATACAGACCTCCTGCTCAATCAGTGCAAACTGACCGAGAAATTTATGAACAAATTGCAGATGTAAGTAACTCACAAGTTACCGTATTTTTTGGCGACTTTAATTTACCTGTGACCAAGTGGGGCAATACTCTTACTGCACACTCCGGACATGACTTGTATGCGAACTTGCAAGAGAGTTCACTCTATCAATTTGTTCGATCGCCGACCCTTGGTAATAATGTTCTTGACCTTGTACTTGCAACAAAAGAAGAATTAATAGAGAATTTGAATGTTGGTGATGAATTCAGTAACAGCGACCATCGTACAATAACTTTCACTTTAAAGTTTACTAGTAACAAACCAAATAGCAGCATCGAAATAGTCCCTAATTTCAAGAAAGCAAACTTTCATAAACTTAGGGCTATGTTTAAAGAAACTGACTGGAGCTTTTTAATTAACAATAACGACATAAATACATCTTGGGAATTATTCGAAACCACTTACCTAAAAGCAGTGCAGGACTGCATACCATGGAAAATACGGCGTCCAGGCCTTAATAATAAGCCCAAATGGTGGAATAAAGATATTTCAAACTGCCTGCTTGCTAAAAAGTTTGCTAAGGATAGATTAAAATCCTTACAAAATGACGAAGAACGGGTGAAATTTGTAGAGCTACGACGCAAAGCCAAAAAGTTAATTAAGCAAAGTAAAAAGACCCTGGAGTTACATGTTGCGAATCAAAGTAAACCAAACCCGAAAAAATTCTATAGTTATATCAGAAAGAAAAAAGTAGTTACTTCAACTGTTGGACCGTTAGTCGATGAAAATGGAGAATACACCAAAGACGAAGTACAAATGAGTCATGCCCTCAATACCTTCTTTGCATCAGTTTTTACAACGGAAGACCTCAGTGATATCCCTACACCATCGCCGATTCAGATTGATAATTCAGATGTTCTAAGCAATATCACCGTTACAGAGAGAGAAGTATTGAATTGTTTAGATAAACTCAAGGTAAATAAAATGCCTGGACCTGATACAATCTCACCTAGAGTCCTAAAGGAAGCTAAGGATGAGCTCTCCAAACTACTGACATTGCTATTTAATAAATCCTTGCGGTCTGGAAATATGCCTGATCAGTGGAAGCTAGCCAACGTAACACCGATATTCAAAAAAAGGCAGTAAATCCCTACCCAGTAACTATCGTCCAATTAGCTTAACCTCAGTTGTATGTAAAATGTTAGAAACACTCATAAGAGACAGACTCGTAAATCACTTAGAGGAAAATAACATACTTAAAGTTACTCAACACGGCTTTCGTAAAAAACGTTCCTGTTTAACAAACCTCTTAGACTTCTTCCACGATATCCTCAACCTCTACGATGAGAGTAAAGCTGTTGTTGTTGTTGTTGTTCCCCAAGCTGCCTGCTCGAACAGCCCCAAGGCCCCGAGTAAGGCCAAGGCCATAAACGAGCACCCCCACAGAACCCTCCCTGCCGACCACAATAAAGCCTGGGTGACCGAAGCCACTCCATGGCGGGGAGCTGAGAGGGTGCGTAAACGCCCGGGAAACCAAAGCCCCACCCAGGGCCCTGTGCCCCTCAGCAATTATGAAGAGAAAGTTGAGGGGCAAAGGAATAATGTGACGCTTTAGCTTCCAATCTTGGTAGATTGGGAGGTCAATCCACGGAAGAGATCTAGAAAATATATAAGTAAAAGGAACAGTCAGAGTAAGCTATGGGTATGGCAGAGATCGCTCAGGTCTCACTCTGATAGACCAGCCCATTGCCATAGAGTAAAGCTGTAGATATTATATACCTTGATTTTCAAAAGGTCTTTGACAAAGTTCCCCACAAACGTTTACTGCCTAAACTAAAAGCGCATGGAATACAAGATGGTGCGTTGAAATGGATAGAAAATTGGCTCAGCGACAGAAAGCAAAGAGTAGTCATAAACGGTAAGGCATCTAAATGGACCAATGTAAGTAGCGGGGTACCCCAGGGATCGGTACTAGGAACAATTCTCTTTCTAATTTACATCAACGACATAGATGAGGGTTTCACCTTTACAATCTCAAAATTTGCTGACGATACAAAAATTGCAAATAGCGTGCTCTCAAAAGAACAAGTTGACGATATGCAACACAATCTAGATAAGTTGTCATGTTGGGCCCAAATTTGGCAAATGAGTTTCAATGCGGATAAATGTAAAGTACTACATATCGGATACCAAAATGAGAAAGCAAACTATTTGATGAATGGCACTCAGCTTAAGAATGTAAACAGAGAAACCGATCTGGGAGTAACAATATCGAGTAACCTAAAACCGAGTCAACAATGTTCAGAAGTTGTTAAGAAAGCAAACAAAATAATTGGCTTTATAGGCAGGTCATTTGAGCATATATCCAAAGACGTTATCCTAACCCTTTACAATTCCTTAGTCCGCCCTCTTCTTGAATACTGCGTTCAATCTTGGTGCCCTTATTACCAAAAAGATATAGACAAGCTAGAACGAGTTCAACGTAGAGTTACCAAAATGATACCTAGCCTAAAGAACAACCCATACGAGGAGCGTCTTAGAGAATTAAATCTATTTCCTTTAACCCAGCGCAGATTAAGAGGCGACTTAATTCAAGTGTTCAAAATCATCAAAGGCATCGACAATATGAACTGTAGTAAGTACTTCACTATCGACCAATCTAATTACACGCGGAGAAACGGTTGCAAAATTATTGGTCAATTTTTTAACTCACACGAAGCTAAGAATTTCTTCTTCAATCGAGTTGTCAACTTATGGAATTTTCCCGAGATGTCATAAACTGCAGCACCGTTGATTCATTTAAATTCCGCCTAGACAAATATCTCGCATCAAACCCGCGACTGACTGCGTTTGTAAATGAATAACATTATTTTATCCTCCCATCTGTTCCCTACTAACTTCCTAATCCTGCCACGGACATTAGTTCCAGGGCAGTAGTTCCCTTTCCAATGTTCTCTTACCCACTCTAAACCACTGTTTGGACACTACTTGATCCTCAGTGTTTTGGAGGACAAGCAGCCTAGAAGGGTCACTAGATCTGTTGTTGCTTGATTTCCTTTGTACTCCTTTGTACTCTTCTCCTTCTCTCTCTCTCTCTGCTCTTATCTCTTATCTCACCACATATATTTTCACCGCTTCACGCCCGAAAAATGGGTGGGTGTATTCATCCAATTAGCAGTATTGCAAATTCTGTGACAAAGAAAAGATCCTGGAAGAAAGCGTAGGTGGTATGTATGTGTGTGTTATTCACTTGAAATTCACTTGCTTGTCCACTTGTGTGTGTGTGTGTGTGTGTGTGTGTGTGTGTGTGTGTGTGTGTGTGTGTGTGTGTTACACAGAGGTGAGAAATAAGAGAGAGAGACGTTTAATAGTAAATTATCGGATACTTCGTAACTTATTTCAGAGGAATCATATAACAAGCGAAGTAGTAAAAAGCGCCATATTTATTTCCGATGTCGAAACGTTTTAAAGAATATAAATCAAGAGGGCGTGTTTTGCTACTTCGCTTGTTATACTATTCCTCTTGAAGCTAAAATTAACTTTAAAAAAATGTCATGTATATGGGAATATTATAAAACAAAAACCAATAATAATAACTGCACAGACACAATCAATCAAGACATGTAGTAACAGTATTAGGAAGAAGATTCACCAACAGTAACATAAGCCAAACAATATGAACATCAACAGGACGCTAAACAACACAACGTTAAGGGGAGGTCTCCACTTGAGGGATTTTTTTCTGGACCCCTTCCTCCCTCATGTTTAGCCCAATTGTTTTTGAGATTTTAAGACGTTCGCCCCATTAGTACGATTTTAAGAACTCGCCCCATTTCTGTCAATTTTAGACGTGTGTAGGTGTCGATTTTTTCCTGGCGAGCGATAGCGAGCCTGTAATTTAAGGGTTACCGGCCTTTGGCCGGGAAATTTTTCTACCGAAAAATGTAAAAATTTATCTTGAAAGTCTAGAGTAATTTTAAGCTTGATGGAAGTCTAGGGAATCAACTAAAAATCTCCCCTTAATAAAAACAAAGTTAGAATAATACTACACTAATAAAGAGTACCACTTTACTATAACATTATACACGTACATTATAAAACCTTCAAACAATTACCATCACAACCAAATAACAACAAACCCATCTATAACAACGCACCCGAAAACAATCCAACCCACGAATTAATTGATCATGCTCCAAACACCCTCAAGATTTATCGATATGATGCATGGAGTATTGATAATGCAACACGTGACTCAAGACGCGGACACTCTCTTAAGGGGAGACAGACCGTTTTTCTGGACTCCCTTCTCCCTAATGTTTAGCCCCGCTAGTTTAAGAGATTTTAGGACGTTGGTTCCATTAGTTTGGGGATTTTATGACCTTTCACCCCATTTCTTTGTCAATATCAGGACCCTTCGTGCCATTTAGGTGTCGATTTTTTTCCTGGCGAGCGATGGCGAGCCTGTAATTTTAGGAGGAATCGGCCTTTGGCCGGGACATTTTTCTAACGAAAAATTTACAAATCTATATTGAAGGGGGGTCTAGGAGGTGTTTTCTAAGCTTGATGGAGGTCTAGGGAGGAAACTAAAAAAATATATGAATAAATGAATTGATAGACCAAACAACCAGCCACTGTCCCATTAATGCAACAGATAACATTAAACGCGACACGGCTCGTAAATCTCGGTGTTGATTACCAAGGCTTTGAATATAATACGGGGATAAATTACAAGGTGAGTCGAGAGACTTGACTGAATAACCTTTATTTACAGCCCCGTAGAGTGGATGCGGGCAGACCATAAAGAATGTCGATACAATAATTATTTGCGATACAATAATTCAGTTATAATTGGGCACAAAATATCAATGCCTTAGTAAAGTGCAACCTGGCCCTATTTTGCTCGTCATAAGATCAATACAGCCAGTACAATTGAGAGAGAGAGAGAGAGAGAGAGAGAGAGAGAGAGAGAGAGAGAGAGAGAGAGAGAGAGAGAGAGAGAGAGAGAGAGAGAGAGAGAGAGTTCAGTTCAGTTCTGGTGCCCTTGCTATCAAAAAGATATAGACAAATTGGAACGAGTTCAACGTAGATGATACCCTGTCTTCGGAACAAACCATACGAGGAACGTCTTAAAGAACTAAATTTATATCCATTAACCAAGTGCAGATTGAGAGGTGACCTTATTCAAGTTGTCAACATCATTAAAGGCATCGACAACATGAAATGTAATAAATATTTTACGATTGAACGGTCAAACTACATGCGGGGAAATGGCTGCACAATCATTGGTAAATCATTCAACTGTAACGAATCCAAGAATGTCTTCTTCAATCGAGTCGTCAACTTGTGGAATGGGCTTCAAAATTCGCCTAGACAAGCACCTTGCCTGAACCCAAGGTTGACTGCATTTGTTGAATAAATATATTCTTTAGTAGTGTTTGTTCAATAACCTAATAGATCTTAATATCATTTCCCCTGCCATGAACTAAGCCCCAGGGCAGCACTTTCTTCTCACATCTTTCCAAAACACTGTTGCAACACTTGGAACAGCAAGTTCCAAGTGGAGGGCAAGAAACCTCGAGGGGTCACATGAACTGTTGTTGCTTGTTTTCCTTGAGAGAGAGAGAGAGAGAGAGAGAGAGAGAGAGAGAGAGAAAGAGAGAAAGAGAGCGAGAGAGAGAGAGAGAGAGAGAGAGAGAGAGAGAGAGAGAGAGAGAGAGAGAGATGAATCACCGGTGTCATGACCATACAGGATTTATATCTTAGTCTTCGGCACCCTCTTTGACCTCCCTACACCTCTGCGAATAGCAGGGTTTTGTATATATACTCTCTCTCTCGCTCTCTCTCTCTCTCTCTCTCTCTCTCTCTCTCTCTCTCTCTCTCTCTCTCTCATACACACACACACACATCTTGGTATTATACCAGATGTAGGACCGAACCAAAATACATCAAAATACAATTGAAACTATTTTAACAAAGATCTTAGTAACAGCACAATAAGAGAGACACACTGGTGGTCGCATTATCTCCTGACAGATATACAACAATAATAAGAGGAAGAGGCTTCATCTGAGGTGTCCAGAGGGTTGAGTTCATGAGGGTAAAGTGACGCTTGTATCAGGTGGGTCACGTGATGGCTGATGGATGGTTGGGGAGGATCTATGGGGGTTACGAGGGGAGAGGGTGAGTATGGGTAGGTAGGGAGAGAGGTTAGATATGGGGAGGGAGGAGGGTGGTAGTAGGTGGGGAGGGAGGAAGGGAGGTTAGATAGGTGGGGAGGGAGGAAGGGTGGTTAGGTAGGTGGGGAGGGAGGAAGGGAGGTTAGGTAGTAGTGGGGAGGGAGGAAGGGTGGTTAGGTAGGTGGAGATGAAGGAAGGGTGGTTAGGTAGGTGGGGAGGGAGGAAGGGTAGTTAGGTAGGTGGGGAGGTAGGAAGTGTGGTTAGGTAGGTGGGAAGGGAGGCTAGGTAGGTGGGGAGGTAGGAAGGGTGGTTAGGTAGGTGGGGAGGGAGGAAGGGTGGTTAGGTAGGTGGGGAGGGAGGAATGGAGGTTAGGTAGGCCTTGGACGGAAAGAGGTGCTAGGTGAGGAAGGAAAAGGAAAGGGAAATAAGAGGTATATTTATGAGGTAGAGCAGGCCCCACCTGAGCTGTCTAGAGGGCTGAGTTGATGAAGGTAAAGTGAAGCTTGTATCAGGAGGATCAGGTGATGGTTGATGGATGGCTAGGGAGGAGCAGAGGTAGGGAGGATAGGGAGAGAGAAGGGAAGTGGGAGTGGAGAGGTAAGGTGGGTGATGAGTAGGGGGTTACGAGGTGGATACAGATGGAAGGGAGGGAGGCAAAACAGGGAAAGCAAGGGTGTAACGAGAAGTAAAGATAGAGGATAGTGACAAGGACAACAATATAGGATGAGATGGATAGAGGATATCTAGTGGAAAGAAAAGGTAAGAGGAAAGTAAAGTGGGGTAATTACAACATCAAAGGGAAGAGAAACCCCATCGGAGGTGCAGCTAGTGAAGTGAGTTCATGAAGGTATATTGACGCGTGTATCAGGTGAGGGTTGATGGATAGTTGAGAAGGATCAAGGGGTTGAGGAGGAAGGAGGGGGTTAGGTGGGTAGGGAAGTTAGAAGGGGGAGGAAAGGTGTATAAGGAGGATGGGTAAGTGGGGAGAAAGGAAGGGTGGGAAGGGAGGAGAGGTATGGATGGGGATAGGTAAAGTTTGAAAGGAAAGATATGCTAGGTGGGGAAGGAAGAGGAGAGGGAAGGAAGAGGTATGGTAAAAAGGAAGAGTAGGCTCCATCTGAGCTGTCAAGAGGGATTAGTTCATGAAGGTAAAGTTACGCTTGTGACAGGTGCATCAGGCAATGGTGCATGGAAAGTTGGGGAGAATCGGGGGAGAGGGGGAATAGAGAAGAATGAGGGAGGTGAGGAATGAGGGCAGGAGGTAAGGTGGGGGGGTCGGTAAAGTAGGGGGACATTGAGTAAGGTGAGGAGAGAGGGATGTAAGGAGAGTAAAATATACTGTGTGGTGATGAGGAAGAAGAGTTAGGAAGAGGTGGATTGAAAATAGCAGAATGGAGAAAGAATGGGAAAGAATGGGAAAGAAAGGGACGGTACTAATATTTATAGTACAAGGAGAAAACAAAACCTATTTGAGGTGTCCAAAGGGTTGAGTTCATGAAAGTAAAGTGACGCTTGTCTGATGTGGATTGGTTGATGACTGATGATGGTGGCAGTGATTGATGGATGGTTGGGGAGGATCAGGAGGGAGGGGTTGGGTGGGGTTGGGGGTAGACAAGGGTGAGGGAGGTTGGGAAGGTGGTAAGGTAAGGTGAGGAAGGGGTGTAGAGAGAGAAAAAAATAAGGTGATGACGAGGGATAAACTATAGGGTGCAAGGAATAGGAGGAATGGGAAGTGCAAAGAGGAGTGGGATATGATGGTGATGATGATGATGATGATGCAGAGGGTGGAAAGGTGGTCAGAGGGGGAGGTGTAGTGGGCATAGATGGAGGCACGAGGGAAAGAATGAAAACAAAAGGTGGGGATCTGGAATAGATAGAGGTAAGAGGGAGAGGTAAGAAGTGTTTTAGGTAAGCATGAGAGCCACTATATAGTAAGATAGAGAGTGAGGGATGTAAAGTGGGAGGGAAGGATAAACATAAATTGAAAAATAGAAAATTATGGTAAAAAAATAAATAGAGAGGAAGCAATATAGAGAAGGGATAATAAAGGAGAGG
>CM064491.1:8144181-8152022 GCA_032716605.1 Paralithodes platypus | reverse complement strand
ATTTTATCTAATTTGAAACCATTTGTAAAAGAGTTTTCTTTCGCTATTCACTGAGCTTTAGTCACCATAATTTGGTCATTGTACCCTTTATTAATCCCACTAACCCACTGTGACCATCCCTCTATCATGTCAAATCTAACTCTGAGTCTCTCTAACGAATGTAAGTCCTAATTTCTTCAACCTTTCTTTATAGCGGAACGATTTCTAATATTCTGGACTTCATTTTTTTGTCAATTCCCACGTTGTACTCTCTCCAATGAATCTATTGTCCATTCTGTAATAAGGACACCAAAACTTGACACAGCATAATCCATATGGGGTTCTCACTAATGACAAGTTAAAAGTTTTAAGAGAACATCAGCAGTTCTGTTACTCACACTCCTAGAGATTGAACCCGGATGGAAATCCTGTTTGCCTTGTTTCGAAACGCTTATAACCACTGTTTTCTAGGCTTCAAATCATTGCTAACAAACACACCTAGATCTTTCTCACAATTCGAGTTTTTTAATTCCATATTAGCTAGTTTATATTTAACATTTGTATGCATCTTCCCCTATCTTTAATACCTTGCATTTGTCAATGTTAAACTTCATCTGCCAATTTACTGACCTTCGTGTAAGGTATCTAGATCCCTTTGGAGGCACTCTATATCTCTATCTGAATATAAGTTACATAAGAATTAAACAACCAAACATAATCTACCTTCGATCTAGTTTCCGATTCCAATGTGAAAGAGCCTCAAGATAGTTCGAGAAAAAACTGGCTCATTGAAAATTGCTGGAAAATGCGGTCGTGTGACACAACCTTAAGTGTGTATTGTGTGGGTGTGGTGTTGTCCGTGTGGTGTTTGTGTTGTGTTGGTTGTTGGCGGAAAAGTCTCACCCACTAAAATCATTCATACAGGGAAGCCAGGAAATGATTATGGCTGCTGCTAATGTCGCACAAATTGACAGTGGACAGGTTATGTTAGGTGTATGTGTGTAAAATAATAATAATCATCATCATCATCATCATCATCATAAAAATAATTGTTGGTATATTGTTCACTTGCAGCCCTGAGGCTGAATATCTACAGAGATGCTTAGCTTAGGTACAGTACAATGTTTTTTCTAACCTTAACTACAAGGTCAAATACGACCGTGAGGTGCCTGAGTTCCGACCATAGCACATACACAGATGCACTGGTGAAACGATGTACACAGGAGTACAAAGGAAATCAAGCAACAACAGATCTAGTGACCCTTCTAGGCTGCTTGTCCTCCAAAACACTGAGGGACTTCAAAGTGTCCAAACAGTAGTTTAGAGTGGGTAAGGGAACATTGGAAAGGGAACTACTGCCCTGGAACTAATGTCCGTGGCAGGACTAGGAAGTTAGTAGGGGACATATGGGTTAGTAACTGAGGGGAGGATAAAATAAAGTTATTCATTTACAAACGCAGTCAGTCGCGGGTTTGATGCGAGATATTTGTCTAAGCGGAGTTTAAATGAATCAACGGTGCTGCAGTCTATAACGTCTCAGGGAAGACCATTCCACAAGTTGACAACTCGATTGAAGAAGAAATTCTTAGATTCGTGTGAGTTAAAAGATTTACCAATAATTTTGCAACCGTTTCCCCGCGTGTAATTAGATTGGTCGATAGGTGAAGTACTTACTACAGTTCATATTGTCGATGCCTTTGATGATTTTGAACACTTGAATTAAGTCACCTCTTAATCTGCGCTGGGTTAAAGGAAATAGATTTAATTCTCTAAGACGCTCTTCGTATGGTTTGTTCTTTAGGCTAGTTATCATTTTGGTAACTCTACGTTGAACTCATTCTAGCTTGTTTATGTCTTTTTGGTAATAAGGGCACCAGCATTGAACGCAGTATTCCAGAAGAGGGCGGACTAAGGAATTGTAAAGGGTTAGGATAACGTCTTTGGATTTATGTTCAAATGACCTGCCTATACAGCCAATTATTTTGTTTGCCTTCTTAACAACTTCTGAACATTGCTGACTCGGTTTTAGGTTACTCGATATTGGTACTCCCAGATCAGTTTCTATGTTTACATTCTTAAGCTGAGTGCCATTCATCGAATGGTTTGCTTTCTCATTTAGGTATCCGATATGTAGTACTTTACATTTATCTGCATTGAAACTCATTTGCCAAATTTGGGCCCAATTTATCTAGATTGTGTTGCATATCGTCAACTTGTTCTTTTGAGAGTACGCTATTTGCAATTTTTGTATCGTCAGCAAATTTTGAGATTGTACAGGTGAGACCCTCATCTATGTCGTTGATGTAAATTAGAAAGAGAATTGGTCCTAGTACCGATCCCTGGGGTACCCCGCTACTTACATTGGTCCATTTAGATGCCTTACCGTTTATGACTACTCTTTGCTTTCTGTCGCTGAGCCAATTTTCTATCCATTTCAACACACCGTCTTGTATTCCATGCGCTTTTAGTTTTAGCAGTAAACGTTTGGTGGGAACTTTGTCAAAGGCCTTTTGAAAATCAAGGTATATAATATCTACAGCTTTACTCTCATCGTAGAGGTTGAGGATATCGTGGAAGAAGTCCAAGAGGTTTGTTAAACAGGAACGTTTTTTACGAAAGCCGTGTTGAGTATCTTTAAGTATGTTATTTTCCTCTAAGTGATTTACGAGTCTGTCTCTTATGACCGTTTCTAGCATTTTACATACAACTGAGGTTAAGCTAATTGGACGATAGTTACTGGGTAGGTATTTGCTGCCTTTTTTTAATATCGGTGTTACGGTGGCTATCTTCCACTGATCAGGCATAGTTCCAGACTGCAAGGATTTATTGAATAGTAATGTCAGTGGTTTGGAGAGCTAGAACTCTAGGCGAGATTGTATCAGGTCCAGGAGTTTTATTTATCTTGAGTTTATCTAAACAATTCAATACTTCTCTCTCTGTAACGGTGATATTGCTTAGAACATCTGAATTATCAATCTGAATCGGCGATGGTGTAGGGATATCACTGAGGTCTTCTGTTGTAAAAACTGATGCAAAGAAGGTATTGAGGGCATTACTCATTTGTACTTCGTCTTTGGTGTATTCTCCATTTTCATCGACTAACGGTCCAACAGTTGAAGTAACTACTTTTTTCTTTCTGATATAACTATAGAATTATTTCGGGTTTGTTTTACTTTGTTTTTTTTATGTGTAGGCTAACACAAGCTCATAGTTAAATAGTTTGGCTAGGGAGGGACAGCGATGATTCCTTCTTAATCGTGATCGCCGAAAAACCTTTTGGACTGAGACTCGAACCCTCGATCCCCGGACTGGGCCATTAGAGCTCGGCTCCTTGGACCAAGATATCCACTGTTTTATTATTAATAGTTGTGTTCATTATTTTGGTTATTAAACAAATGTATAAGAGTCCTGGTATTTGATGTTACTAATGGCTACCTTACAAATTCCACTGCTAAATTATTTCCATATTTTTTTTTACTGGGATAGCTATCACGTGCGTATTTAATTATCATATCGTATCCAATTGAATTCTGAAACAATATGAGGTATGATATTGTATGTGAGTGGGTTATAGATATATCACTTGCATAATGATGTTTCTCTCTCTCTCTCTCTCTCTCTCTCTCTCTCTCTCTCTCTCTCTCTCTCTCTCTCTCTCTCTCTCTCTCACTCTCTCTCTCTCTCTCTCTCTCTCTCTCTCTCTCTCTCTCTCTCTCTCTCGCTCCCTCTCTCTCTCTCTCTCACTCTCTCTCTCTCTCTCTCTTGCTCTCTCTCTCTCTCTCTCTCTCTCTCTCTCTCTCTCTCTCTCTCTCTCTCTCTCTTTGGCTCGTATCCATTCGGCCCCATTCAGCCTACTGTTTTAAGATGTTTACCCCCATCCAAGTGACAATATTTTCCTGGCGAGCAATAGTGAGCTAGCATATATGTACAGTATTTTTGTTTTGCCAGCAAGCTAAATTTGTAAATTTTTCGATAGAAAAAAATTCTCCGGCGAAGCCGGATTTCTCCGGTCGCTCGAGTTCTTTGGCCATACAATGTGGCTGTTGGGCTCGACAGGCAAGAAAAGGAAAGAAATAACATATTAATTATAAATAACATTCGACAACTAGGGGCAAGTACTAAAAACTTCTCATTTTCATATGATTATGCTGTTCTTTGGTGTAGCTATTAGAATGGAAAATACAAATGTAAACCATATTGAAAAAAAAGAAAAAGAAAAACAATTAAGAGAAAAGAACTAAAAAGGTTGTTGCCGAGAGAGTTAGATAAATATTTCATAAAAAAAAAAAAATATTGACCTTTCTTGGTAAGCGCCTCAATCAGATGACTTTTTATATTAATGCTACATCCAGAGGATTATAATCAACTTGAGACAACATAACAGTTACAGGATGGGTTGTGATAGTCTATAACCCTTTGGTACTTATAGGTTCTTCATATGCTCAATAATATCGTGTGAAGGTAACTATAGTCTATTCGCTGTAAGTAGGAGAGAGATCTTAACTTCTACCCTCCATAACTCACAAACTACTAGAGTAATCGAGTTAATTTTGTTTACCATTTAGGAAGAGTCACCCAGGGAATAGATGTAGGATTTACAGCCAATTTGCTCTAGCCCTCTTTAAGTTACGGATAGAGGTCATGATTTTTTCGCCTACTTACAGCGAATAGACTATAGTATAAATCCAAATTGGAGTCACCTGCTGGAAAGGGTTAATGACCCGTTGACCAGCTTGTGTGTGTGTTTATGTGTGTGTGTGTGTGTGTGTGTGTGTGTAATAATAATAATAATAATAATAATAATAATAATAATAAACGGTTTATTAAAGAATGGCAGCCTGATGAGCTGAAAATACACATTTTACAATTTAGTGGATGGACATGAGATATACAGATATGAAAATGGTAAGCTCAGTTTACAATGTGTGAGTATAATATACTTTAAAAAAAAATCAATAATGATGCTAGTGTAAAATACAAGTGATCCTAAATTAACCATGAGAGCAAGTGATATACAGTACATATACACATTTATTTTACTTATATATACAGAACATACATATATACACATACGTACACACATACATACATATATACATATATAAGAACATAAGAACATGCAGTAAGTGCGCAAATGCCCGTATACATAAACGCTCACGTATGCAAACAAACTACCGAGTCAGGTGAGACTAATAATAAGAGATAAATTCTCTGGAGAGCTTAAATGAAGGAATTGGAAAGGGGTTAATGAGTCAACAGACTTTGTAGGTCAGGTCAAGCCAATTAGAATGGAATGCCAAACGTCGGAAGAGATGAAATGAGGAATTTGAAAAGGGCAAAGGGGAAATGGCCTGTGGGTCCATACAGATGGGGTCAGGTCAAGGCTATTAGAAAGGGAGGTTAATCCTTGGTAGAAAACAGAAAAAAACAAAAACAAAAGAAAGAAGGATATAAGATAAGTGGCGACAGCTTGGGGGAATTATAGTATATAGGACATTCTTTAGTATAGGTGTGTGTGTGTGTGTGTGTGTGAGAGAGAGAGAGAGAGAGAGAGAGAGAGAGAGAGAGAGAGAGAGAGAGAAAGCGAAATGTGGAAAAGCTGGGCATTCTATTGTTAAGGGTAGAAACACATGGATGAAGATACACGAACACTTAATAATAGATAATAATTATACATACATTTATAATAAGAAGTTGCGCTAGTGAGCAAAATGTTCTCGCTCATATGTACGTGTATTTACATACACAAGTACACATGATTATACAAATACACGTACAGTACATATACTGTACATAAGAACATAAGAACATAAGAAAATGGGAGTCTGCAGAAAGCCGATTGGCCTACACAAGGCAGATCCCTGTCACACCCAACCCTAATTATAAGCCCAGCTTAAAAACACCACATATTATATACCTTATACTCTCAACAGGGCTCGAACCATTGACAGCACATACAGACAGACATACTTATACATAAATATATAGAAAGTCAGGAAATTAATTGTTGGCATCCTAGAATAGTGTTGCCATTTTCATGGCGATATTTTAAATCTTATAAGTAGACCAATTATCCGATTAGCCTACCCTCTGGGACGGGGATATTCTTAACCTCTTTCTCTAATTACCTTTTTTATCCCTTTCGGTACCAGCAACGACTTGTATTTATTTATTCACTATTGGGAACAGGAATGGTTTGAAGAAATATACATAATTATATACATATATAATATACATATATATACATACATATATATACATACACACATATACATTATACATACATATACACATGTACATACAATACATATACACATATACATACAATACATACACATACATACATATATACTGTATACACATACCTACATACTGTATACATACACACATATACAGTATATATACATACATACACATGCATAAACATACAGTATATGTACAAACTATCGAATTTCTCCTGCCTTTATTTTTAAAGCTATATTAGCGGCGTAAACCGACCATTTCACAAACCCCTCTCTGTGGTTGGTTACGTCTTTTGGGGTGATATAAGCAGCTTCTAACGCTTTTTGGGTGATATAAGCAGCTTCTAACGCTTTTTGGGTGATATAAGCAGCTTCTAACGCTTTTCTCATCCGTTTATCTAACCCTATCCTTAGTTCTTTGGGTGCTTAGGAGGCAGAGTAGCAAGGCAACATGGTTAATTATGCTGACATTTTCGTATTTCTGGTTTGCGTGTCTAGTTCGTTTGGTAATTCATAATGACACCGTAAATTACACTTGCACTTATCATAAATAGATTGTTCACTTAAGGGGAGGTATTTAGTGTGTTCCCTAGACCTCCATCAACCTTAAAATTACACCCCCTCGAGTCCCTTTCAAGATAAATTTATACATTTTTCGGTAGAAAAATGTCCCGGCCGAAGGCCGATTCCTCTTAAATTACAGGCTCCCTATCGCTCGCCAGGATAAAATAGACACCTGAATTGCACGAAAGGTCTTAATATGGGGTGAAAGTTCTTAAAATCACTAAACTAATGGGGCAAACGTTTTATAATATCAAAAGCAACGGGGCTAAACATGAGGGAGAAAGAGGTCAAGAAAACAATCCCTCAAGTGGAGACCTCCCCTTAAGGTAAAAATACGGTGATGGAGTCGAGGATGAATTGTGGTGGAGGTGCCCAAAGTTTATGAAGGTGCGGACCCGGGTGGCTACGAGAGCGCCTTAGAGCACGTCTTCATGGTATCAGGCGGCCGAGGTGTGTGTGTGTGTGTAAGTGTGTGTGTGTGTAAGTGTGTGTGTGTGTGTGTGTGTGTCGGTGTGTAAGTGTGTGTGTGTGTGTGTCAGATGTTCCGATTATCCAAATGAACGGAATTTAAAGTTAGAGGGGGTAAAAGTCAAACGTTATGTATCAAATATATAAATAGACCCGAGTTCAAATTTAGCCCGTGTGATGAAAGCAATGGTGAGTGTGACATATTTAAAGGTGAAATGAGAATACGTGTATCAATATATAGCACGGCATATACGATATACTCGTAGTTCAGATTCACCGAAATATATGTTGAATGGGACTGATTTCTGTCTGTGATGGTATGGGTGGAAAATGAATACTTTCATTTATCAAATATATTCTATAGTTATTGTATATCTAAAACGTTCAACTGTTATATAGTATGTTGTCTGGCGGTTGAAATCGAATTAATTTTATATCTGAATGGTACTGGCTTATTTCTGCCCAGTGTTGTTGTTGTTGTTGTTCCCCAAACTGCCTGGCCTAACAGCCCCGAGCAAGGCCAAGGCCATAACCGAGCGCCCCCACAGAACCCTCCCTGCCGACCGCAATAAAACCTGGGTGACCGAA